>JAZDUA010000322.1:1410000-1762674 GCA_038098605.1 Gryllus longicercus | reverse complement strand
GTATTACTATGTGGGAGTAGTTGCTGATCAGTTATTCAAAAATAAAAAATTAATTATCAGGTGATTATTTATTAGCATTATGGGATGTTATAATGTATATTAGAGAAAGTAGCTGTATTAGGCTTGGACTTAATGGGCTGATTCTAGATTATTTATCATAAATGATGAGATACGTTTTTTTGTTAATTTTTCATCTAGCTTAGTAAATTTTAAATATTTTAAGTGTACAGATAGAAATGAATTAGGTATTAGACTGTTGGCACCTTCCAGGTCTCAGTCTGAAGATGCTTGATATTTAAATAGATACTTTTGTAATTATTTTTTTAGTTTATTCTTTCTTAAGGTTAATTACATCGTATTTGACGATATGACTCAGGCTGGTGAAACCTATAAGGGCTCAGTCTGAATATTGTCACATTAGTACATAAAACAATATTTCAATAGTTTGTATTAGTTTAGTTTACCATAGTTAGTGGTTAATTTTTTTATAATAGTAAGAGAGTAGTATGACCGAGTTGAGAGTAGTTGCTAATTTGTTAATTCAAAAATGTAAATTAATTATCAGGTGATTATTTATTAGAATTATGGGAGGTTAAAATGTATATTAGACAAAATAGCTGTATTGAGCTAGGACTTACAGGGCTCAGTCTGGAATATTTACATAAATGGTGAGATACGTTTTCTTGTTAATTTTTCATCTAGCTTAGTAAATTTTACATAATTTAAGTGTACAGGTAGTATGAATTAGGTATCAGACTGTTGGAACCTTCAAGGTCTCAGTCTGAAGATGCTAGATATTTAAATAGATACTTTTGTAATAGTTTTTTAGTTTGTTCCTTCTTAAGATTAATTACATCGTATTTGACGATACGATTCAGGCTGTGAAACCTATAAGGGCTCAGTCTGAATATTGTCACATTAGTACATAAAACAATATTTCAATAGTTTGTATTAGTGTAGTTTATCATAGTGATTAATTGTTTTATAATAGTAAGAGAGCTGGTATTACAATGTGGGAGTAGTTGCTTATCAGTTAATTAAAAAATAAAAAATTAATTATCAGGTGATTATTTATTAGCATTATGGGAGGTTAAAATGTTTATTAGAGAAAATAGCTGTATTAGGCTAGCACATACAGGGCTCAGTCTGGATTATTTAACATAAATGGTGACATAAATTTGCTTGTTAGTTTTTCATTTAGCTTAGTAAATTTTACATATTTTAAGTGTACAGGTAATATGAATTAGGTATCAGACTGTTGGAACCTTCCAGGTCTCAGTCTGATGATGTTAGATATTTAAATAGCTACTTTTGTAATTTTTTTTTTAGTTTATTACTTCTTAAGATTTAATTACATGGTTTTTGATGATAAGACTCAGGCTGGTGAAACCTATAAGGGCTCAGTCTGAATATTGTCACATTAGTACATAAAACAATATTTCAATAGTTTGTATTAGTGTAGTTTATCATAGTTAGTGGTTAATTGTTTTATAATAGTAAGAGAGCTGGTATTACTATGTGGGAGTAGTTGCTGATCAGTTAATCAAAATAAAAAATTAATTATCAGGTGATTATTTATTAGCATTATGGGATGTTATAATGTATATTAGAGAAAGTAGCTGTATTAGGCTTGGACTTAATGGGCTGATTCTAGATTATTTATCATAAATGATGAGATACGTTTTTTTGTTAATTTTTCATCTAGCTTAGTAAATTTTAAATATTTTAAGTGTACAGATAGAATGAATTAGGTATCAGACTGTTGGCACCTTCCAGGTCTCAGTCTGAAGATGCTTGATATTTAAATAGATACTTTTGTAATTATTTTTTTAGTTTATTCTTTCTTAAGGTTAATTACATCGTATTTGACGATATGACTCAGGCTGGTGAAACCTATAAGGGCTCAGTCTGAATATTGTCACATTAGTACATAAAACAATATTTCAATAGTTTGTATTAGTTTAGTTTACCACAGTTAGTGGTTAATTTTTTTATAATAGTAAGAGAGTAGTATGACCGAGTTGAGAGTAGTTGCTAATTTGTTAATTCAAAAATGTAAATTAATTATCAGGTGATTATTTATTAGAATTATGGGAGGTTAAAATGTATATTAGACAAAATAGCTGTATTAAGCTAGGACTTACAGGGCGCAGTCTGGAACATTTTACATAAATGGAGAGATACGTTTCCTTGTTAATTTTTCATCTAGCTTAGTATATTTTACATAATTTAAGTGTACAGGTAGTATGAATTAGGTATCAGACTGTTGGAACCTTCAAGGTCTCAGTCTGAAGATGCTAGATATTTAAATAGATACTTTTGTAATTATTTTTTTAGTTTATTCCTTCTTAAGATTAATTACATCGTATTTGACGATAAGACTCAGGCTGGTGAAACCTATAAGGGCTCAGTCTGAATATTGTCACATTAGTACATAGAACAATATTTCAATAGTTTGTATTAGTGTAGTTTATCATAGTTAGTGGTTAATTGTTTTATAATAGTAAGAGAGCTAGTATTACAATGTGGGAGTAGTTGCTGATCAGTTAATTCAAAAATAAAAAATTAATTATCAAGTGATTATTTATTAGCAATATGGGAGGTTAAAATGTTTATTAGAGAAAATATTATTTTTTTAGTTTATTCCTTCTTAAGATTAATTACATCGTATTTGACGATAAGACTCAGGCTGGTGAAACCTATAAGGGCTCAGTCTGAATATTGTCACATTAGTACATAAAACAATATTTCAATAGTTTGTGTTAGTGTAGTTTATCATAGTTAGTGGTTATTGTTTTATAATAGTAAGAGAGCTAGTATTACATGTGGGAGTAGTTGCTGATCAGTTAATTCAAAATAAAAAATAATTATCAGGTGATTATTTATTAGCAATATGGGAGGTTAAAATGTTTATTAGAGAAAATAGCTGTATTAGGCTAAAACTTAATGGGCTGTTTCTAGATTATTTAACATAAATGGTGAGATACGTCTTTTTGTTAATTTTTCATCTAGCTTAGTAAATTTTAAATATTTTAAGTGTACAGATAGAATGAATTAGGTATCGGACTGTTGGAACCTTCCAGGTCTCAGTCTGAAGATGTTAGATATTTAAATAGCTACTTTTGTAATTTTTTTTTTAGTTTATTACTTCTTAAGATTTAATTTTATGGTATTTGATGATAAGACTCAGGCTGGTGAAACCTATAAGGGCTCAGTCTGAATATTGTCACATTAGTACATAAAACAATATTTCAATAGTTTGTATTAGTTTAGTTTACCATAGTTAGTGGTTAATTTTTTTATAATAGTAAGAGAGTAGTATGACCGAGTTGAGAGTAGTTGCTAATTTGTTAATTCAAAAATGTAAATAATTAACAGGTGATTATTTATTAGAATTATGGGAGGTTAAAATGTATATTAGACAAAATAGCTGTATTAAGCTAGGACTTACAGGGCTCAGTCTGGAATATTTTACATAAATGGTGAGATAAGTTTTCTTGTTAATTTTTCATCTAACTTAGTAAATTTTACATAATTTAAGTGTACAGGTAGTATGATTTAGGTATCAGACTGTTGGAACCTTCAAGGTCTCAGTCTGAAGTTGCTAGATATTTAAATAGATACTTTTGTAATAATTTTTTTAGTTTGTTCCTTCTTAAGATTAATTACATCGTATTTGACGATAAGATTCAGGCTGGTGAACCTATAAGGGCTCAGTCTGAATATTGTCACATTAGTACATAAAACAATATTTCAATAGTTTGTATTAGTGTAGTTTATCATAGTTAGTGGTTATTGTTTTATAATAGTAAGAGAGCTGGTATTACAATGTGGGAGTAGTTGCTGATCAGTTAATTAAAAATAAAAAATTAATTATCAGGTGATTATTATTAGCATTATGGGAGGTTATAATGTATATTAGAGAAAATAGCTGTATTAGGCTTGGATTTAATGGGCAGATTCTAGATTATTTAACATAAATGGTGAGATACGTTTTTTTGTTAATTTTTCATCTAGCTTAGTAAATTTTAAATATTTTAAGTGTACAGATAGAATGAATTAGGTATCAGACTGTTGGAACCTTCCAGGTCTCAGTCTGAAGATGCTAGATATTTAAATAGATACTTTTGTAATTATTTTTTTAGTTTATTCCTTCTTAAGATTAATTACATCTTAATTGACGATAATACTCAGGCTGGTGAAACCTATAAGGGCTCAGTCTGAATATTGTCACATTAGTACATAAAACAATATTTCAATAGTTTGTATTAGTGTAGTTTATCATAGTTAGTGGTTAATTTTTTTATAATAGTAAGAGAGTAGTATGACCGAGTTGAGAGTAGTTGCTAATTTGTTAATTCAAAAAAATAAATTAAATATCAGGTGATTATTTATTAGAATTATGGGAGGTTAAAATGTATATTAGACAAAATAGCTGTATTAAGCTAGGACTTACAGGGCTCAGTCTGGAAGATTTTACATAAATGGTGAGATACGTTTTCTTGTTAATTTTTCATCTAGCTTAGTAAATTTTACATAATTTAAGTGTACAGGTAGTATGAATTCGGTATCAGACTGTTGGAACCTTCAAGGTCTCAGTCTGAAGATGCTAGATATTTAAATAGATACTCTTGAAATTATTTTTTTAGTTTATTCCTTCTTAAGATTAATTACATCGTATTTGACGATAAGACTCAGGCTTGTGAAACCTATAAGGGCTCAGTCTAATATTGTCACATTAGTACATAAAACAATATTTCAATAGTTTGTATTAGTGTAGTTTATCATAGTGATTAATTGTTTATAATAGTAAGAGAGCTGGTATTACAATGTGGGAGTAGTTGCTTATCAGTTAATTAAAAAATAAAAAATTAATTATCAGGTGATTATTTATTAGCATTATGGGAGGTTAAAATGTTTATTAGAGAAAATAGCTGTATTAGGCTAGCACATACAGGGCTCAGTCTGGATTATTTAACATAAATGGTGACATAAATTTGCTTGTTAGTTTTTCATTTAGCTTAGTAAATTTTACATATTTTAAGTGTACAGGTAATATGAATTAGGTATCAGACTGTTGGAACCTTCCAGGTCTCAGTCTGATGATGTTAGATATTTAAATAGCTACTTTTGTAATTTTTTTTTAGTTTATTACTTCTTAAGATTTAATTACATGGTTTTTGATGATAAGACTCAGGCTGGTGAAACCTATAAGGGCTCAGTCTGAATATTGTCACATTAGTACATAAAACAATATTTCAATAGTTTGTATTAGTGTAGTTTATCATAGTTAGTGGTTAATTGTTTTATAATAGTAAGAGAGCTGGTATTACTATGTGGGAGTAGTTGCTGATCAGTTAATTCAAAAATAAAAAATTAATTATCAGGTGATTATTTATTAGCATTATGGGATGTTATAATGTATATTAGAGAAAGTAGCTGTATTAGGCTTGGACTTAATGGGCTGATTCTAGATTATTTATCATAAATGATGAGATACGTTTTTTTGTTAATTTTTCATCTAGCTTAGTAAATTTTAAATATTTTAAGTGTACAGATAGAATGAATTAGGTATCAGACTGTTGGAACCTTCCAGGTCTCAGTCTGAAGATGCTAGATATTTAAATAGATACTTTTGTAATTATTTTTTTAGTTTATTCCTTCTTAAGATTAATTACATCGTAATTGACGATAATACTCAGGCTGGTGAAACCTTTAAGGGCTCAGTCTGAATATTGTCACATTAGTACATAAAACAATATTTCAATAGTTTGTATTAGTGTAGTTTATCATAGTTAGTGGTTAATTTTTTTATAATAGTAAGAGGTAGTATGACCGAGTTGAGAGTAGTTGCTAATTTGTTAATTCAAAAAAATAAATTAAATATCAGGTGATTATTTATTAGAATTATGGAGGTTAAAATGTATATTAGACAAAATAGCTGTATTAAGCTAGGACTTACAGGGCTCAGTCTGGAAGATTTTACATAAATGGTGAGATACGTTTTCTTGTTAATTTTTCATCTAGCTTAGTAAATTTTACATAATTTAAGTGTACAGGTAGTATGAATTCGGTATCAGACTGTTGGAACCTTCAAGGTCTCAGTCTGAAGATGCTAGATATTTAAATAGATACTCTTGAAATTATTTTTTTAGTTTATTCCTTCTTAAGATTAATTACATCGTATTTGACGATAAGACTCAGGCTTGTGAAACCTATAAGGGCTCAGTCTAATTATTGTCACATTAGTACATAAAACAATATTTCAATAGTTTGTATTAGTGTAGTTTATCATAGTGATTAATTGTTTTATAATAGTAAGAGAGCTGGTATTACAATGTGGGAGTAGTTGCTTATCAGTTAATTAAAAAATAAAAAATTAATTATCAGGTGATTATTTATTAGCATTATGGAGGTTAAAATGTTTATTAGAGAAAATAGCTGTATTAGGCTAGCACATACAGGGCTCAGTCTGGATTATTTAACATAAATGGTGACATAAATTTGCTTGTTAGTTTTTCATTTAGCTTAGAAAATTTTACATATTTTAAGTGTACAGGTAATATGAATTAGGTATCAGACTGTTGGAACCTTCCAGGTCTCAGTCTGATGATGTTAGATATTTAAATAGCTACTTTTGTAATTTTTTTTTTAGTTTATTACTTCTTAAGATTTAATTACATGGTTTTTGATGATAAGACTCAGGCTGGTGAAACCTATAAGGGCTCAGTCTGAATATTGTCACATTAGTACATAAAACAATATTTCAATAGTTTGTATTAGTGTAGTTTATCATAGTTAGTGGTTAATTGTTTTATAATAGTAAGAGAGCTGGTATTACTATGTGGGAGTAGTTGCTGATCAGTTATTCAAAAATAAAAAATTAATTATCAGGTGATTATTTATTAGCATTATGGGATGTTATAATGTATATTAGAGAAAGTAGCTGTATTAGGCTTGGACTTAATGGGCTGATTCTAGATTATTTATCATAAATGATGAGATACGTTTTTTTGTTAATTTTCCATCTAGCTTAGTAAATTTTAAATATTTTAAGTGTACAGATAGAATGAATTAGGTATTAGACTGTTGGCACCTTCCAGGTCTCAGTCTGAAGATGCTTGATATTTAAATAGATACTTTTGTAATTATTTTTTTAGTTTATTCTTTCTTAAGGTTAATTACATCGTATTTGACGATATGACTCAGGCTGGTGAAACCTATAAGGGCTCAGTCTGAATATTGTCACATTAGTACATAAAACAATATTTCAATAGTTTGTATTAGTTTAGTTTACCACAGTTAGTGGTTAATTTTTTTATAATAGTAAGAGAGTAGTATGACCGAGTTGAGAGTAGTTGCTAATTTGTTAATTCAAAAATGTAAATTAATTATCAGGTGATTATTTATTAGAATTATGGGAGGTTAAAATGTATATTAGACAAAATAGCTGTATTAAGCTACGACTTACAGGGCGCAGTCTGGAACATTTTACATAAATGGAGAGATACGTTTCCTTGTTAATTTTTCATCTAGCTTTGTATATTTTACATAATTTAAGTGTACAGGTAGTATGAATTAGGTATCAGACTGTTGGAACCTTCAAGGTCTCAGTCTGAAGATGCTAGATATTTAAATAGATACTTTTGTAATTCTCTTTTTAGTTTATTACTTCTTAAGATTAATTACATCGTATTTGACGATAAGACTCAGGCTGGTGAAACCTATAAGGGCTAAGTCTGAATATTGTCACATTAGTACATAAAACAATATTTCAATAGTTTGTTTTAGTTTAGTTTACCATAGTAGTGGTTAATTTTTTTATAATAGTAAGAGAGTAGTATGACCGAGTTGAGAGTAGTTGCTAATTTGTTAATTCAAAAATGTAAATTAATGATCAGGTGATTATTTATTAGAATTAAGGGAGGTTAAAATGTATATTAGACAAAATAGCTGTATTAAGCTAGGACTTACAGGGCTCAGTCTGGAATATTTTACATAAATGGTGAGATACGTTTTCTTGTTAATTTTTCATCTAGCTTAGTAAATTTTACATAATTTAAGTGTACAGGTAGTATGAATTAGGTATCAGACTGTTGGAACCTTCAAGGTCTCAGTCTGAAGATGCTAGATATTTAAATAGATACTTTTGTAATAATTTTTTTAGTTTGTTCCTTCTTAAGATTAATTACATCGTATTTGACGATAAGATTCAGGCTGGTGAAACCTATAAGGGCTCAGTCTGAATATTGTCACATTAGTACATAAAACAATATTTCAATAGTTTGTATTAGTGTAGTTTATCATAGTTCAGCTGGTTAATTGTTTTATAATAGTAAGAGACCTGGTATTACAATGTGGGAGTAGTTGCTGATCAGTTAATTAAAAAATAAAAAAATTAATTATCAGGTGATTATTTATTAGCATTATGGGAGGTTAAAATGTTTATTAGAGAAAATAGCTGTATTAGGCTAGCACATACAGGCTCAGTCTGGATTATTTTACTTAAATGGTGAGGTACATTTTCTTGTTAAATTATCATCTAGCTTAGTAAATTTTACATATTTAAGTGTACAGGCTAGAATGAATTAGGTATCAGACTGTTGGAACCTTCAGGTCACAGTCTGAAGATGCTAGATATTTAAATAGATACTTTTGTAATTCTTTTTTTAGTTTATTACTTCTTAAGATTAAATTACATGGTATTTGACGATAAGACTCAGGCTGGTGAAACCTATAAGGGCTCAGTCTGAATATTGTTACATTAGTACATAAAACAATATTTCAATAGTTTGTATTAGTTTAGTTTACCATAGTTAGTGGTTAATTTTTTTATAATAGTAAGAGAGTAGTATGACCGAGGTGAGAGTAGTTGCTAATTTGTTAATTCAAAAATGAATTAATTAATTACCAGGTGATTATTTATTACCATTATGAGATGTTAAAATGTATATTAGACAAAATAGCTGTATTAAGCTAGGACTTACAGGGCTCAGTCTGGAATATTTTACATAAATGGTGAGATACGTTTTCCTTGTTAATTTTCATCTACCTTAGTAAATTTTACATAATTTAAGTGTACAGGTAGTATGAATTAGGTATCAGACTGTTGGAACCTTCAAGGTCTCAGTCTGAAGATGCTAGATATTTAAATAGATACTCTTGTAATTATTTTTTTAGTTTATTCCTTCATAAGATTAATTACATGGTATTTGACGATAAGACTCAGGCTGGTGAAACCTATAAGGGCTCAGTCTGAATATTGTCACATTAGAAATAAAACAATATTTCAATAGTTTGTATTAGTGTAGTTTATCATAGTTAGTGGTTAATTGTTTTATAATAGTAAGGGTGCTTGTATTACAATGTGGGAGTAGTTGCTGATCAGTTAATTCAAAAATAAAAAAATTAATTATCAAGTGATTATTTATTAGCATTATGGGAGGTTAAAATGTTTATTAGAGAAAATAGCTCTATTAGGCCTAGCACATACAGGGCTCAGTCTGGATTATTTAACATAAATGGTGACATAAATTTGCTTGTTAATTTTTCATCTAGCTTAGTAAATTTTAATAACTTAAGTGTACAGATAGAATGAATTAGGTTTCAGACTGTTGGAACCTTCCAGGTCTCAGTCTGAAGATGCTAGATATTTAAATAGATACTTTTGTAATTATTTTTTTCGTTTATTCCTTTTAAGATTAATTACATTCGTATTGGACGATAAGACTCAGGCTGGTGAAACCTATAAGGGCTCAGTCTGAATATTGTCACATTAGTACATAAAACAATATTTCAAGAGTTTGTATTAGTGTAGTTTATCATAATTAGTGGTTAATTGTTTTATAATAGTAAGAGAGCTGGTATTTGTGGGAGTACTTGCTGATCAGTTAATTCAAAAATAAAAAATTAATTATCAGGTGATTTTTTATTAGCATTATGGGAGGTTAAAATGTTTGTTAGAGAAAATAGCTGTATTAGGCTTGCACATACAGGGCTCAGACTGGATTATTTAACATAAATGGTGAGATACATCTTTTTGTTAATTTTTCATCTAGCTTAGTAAATTTTAAATATTTTAAGTGTACAGATAGATTGAATTAGGTATCGGATTGTTGGAACCTTCCAGGTCTCAGTCTGAAGATGTTAGATATTTAAATAGCTACCTTTGTAATTTTTTTTTTACTTTATTATTTAAGATTTAATTACATGGTATTTGATGATAAGACTGAGGCTGGTGAAACCTATAAGGGCTCAGTCTGAATATTGTCACATTAGTACATAAAACAATATTTCAATAGTTTGTATTAGTTTAGTTTACTATAGTTAGTTGTTAATTTTTTTATAATAGTAAGAGAGTAGTATGACCGAGGTGAGAGTAGTTGCTAATTTGTTAATTCAAAAATGTAAATTAATTATCAGGTGATTATTTATTAGAATTACGGGAGGTTAAAATGTATATTAGACAAAATAGCTGTATTAAGCTAGGACTTACAGGGCTCAGCCTGGAATATTTTACATAAATGGTGAGATACGTTTTCTTGTTAATTTTTCATCTAGCTTAGTAAATTTTACATAATTTAAGTGTACAGGTAGTATGAATTAGGTATCAGACTGTTGGAACCTTCCAGGTCTCAGTCTGAACATGCTAGATATTTAAATAGATACTTTTATAATTATTTTTTAGTTTATTCCTTCTTAAGATTAATTACATCGTATTTGACGATAAGACTCAGGCTGGTGAAACCTATAAGGGCTCAGTCTGAATATTGTCACATTAGTAAATAAAACAATATTTCAATAGTTTGTATTAGTGTAGTTTATCATAGTTAGTGGTTAATTGTTTTATAATAGTAAGGGAGCTGGTATTACAATGTGTGAGTAGTTGCTGATCAGTTTATTCAAAAATAAAAAATTAATTATCAGGTGATTATTTATTAGCATTATGGGAGGTTTAATGTATATTAGAGAAAATAGCTGTATTAGGCTAGCACATACAGGGCTCAGTCTGGATTATTTAACATAAATGGTGACATAAATTTGCTTGTTAATTTTTCATCTAGCTTAGTAAATTTTACATATTTAAGTGTACAGGTAATATGAATTAGGTATCATACTGTTGGAACCTTCCAGGTCTCAGTCTGAAGATGTTAGATATTTAAATAGCTACTTTTGTAATTTTTTTTAGTTTATTACTTCTTAAGATTCAATTACATGGTATTTGACGATAAGACTCAGGCTGGTGAAACCTATAAGGGCTCAGTCTGAATAGGGTCTCATTAGTACATAAAACAATATTCCAATAGTTTGTATTAGTTAGTTTACCATAGTTAGTGGTTAATTTTTTTATAATGGTAAGAGAGTAGTATGACCGAGGTGAGAGTAGTTGCTAATTTGTTAATTCAAAATGTAAATTTATTATCAGGTGATTTTTTATTACCATTATGGGAGGTTATAATGTATATTAGAGAAAATAGCTGTTTAGGCTAGGACTTACCGGGATCAGTCTGGATTATTTTACTTAAATGCTGAGATACATTTTCTTGTTAAATTTTCATCTTGCTCAGTAAATTTTACATATTTTAAGTGTACAGGTAGAATGAATTGGGAATAAGACTGTTGGAACCTTCAAGGTCTCAGTCTGAAGATGCTAGATATTTAAATAGATACTCTTGTAATTATTTTTTTTAGTTTATTCCTTCTTAAGATTAATTACATGGTATTTGACGATAAGACTCAGGCTGGTGAAACCTATAAGGGCTCAGTCTGAATATTGTCACATTAGTACATAAAACAATAAATCAATAGTTTGTTTTAGTGTAGTTTATCATAGTTAGTGGTTAATTGTTTTATAATAGTAAGAGAGCTGGTATTACAATGTGGGAGTAGTTGCTGATCAGTATTAAAAAATAAAAAATTAATTATCAGGTGATTATTTATTAGCATTATGGGAGGTTAAAATGTTTATTAGAGAAAATAGCTGTATTAGGCTAGCACATACAGGGCTCAGTCTGGATTATTTAACATAAATGGTGACATAAATTGCTTGTTAATTTTTCATCTAGCTTAGTAAATTTTAAATATTTTAAGTGTACAGATAGAATGAATTAGGTATCGGACTGTTGGAACCTTCCAGGTCTCAGTCTGAAGATGTTAGATATTTAAATAGCTACTTTTGTAATTTTTTTTTTAGTTTATTACTTCTTAAGATTTAATTACATGGTATTTGATGATAAGACTCAGGCTGGTGAAACCTATAAGGGCTCAGTCTGAATATTGTCACATTAGTACATAAAACAATATTTCAATAGTTTGTATTAGTTTAGTTTACCATAGTTAGTGGTTAATTTTTTTATAATAGTAAGAGAGTAGTCTGACCGAGTTGAGAGCAGTTGCTAATTTGTTAATTCAAAAATGTAAATTAATTATCAGGTAATTATTTATTAGAATTAGGGGAGGTTAAAATGTATATTAGACAAAATAGGTGTATTAAGCTAGGACTTACAGGGCTCAGTCTGGAATATTTTACATAAATGGTGAGATACGTTTTCTTGTTAATTTTTCATCTAGGTTAGTAAATTTTACATAATTTAAGTGTTCAGGTAGTATGAATTAGGTATCAGACTGTTGGAACCTTCACGGTCTCAGTCTGAAGATGCTAGATATTTAAATAGATACTTTTGTAATAATTTTTTTAGTTTGTTCCTTCTTAAGATTAATTATATCGTATTTGACGATAAGATTCAGGCTGGTGAAACTATAAGGGCACAGTCTGAATATTGTCACATTAGTACATAAAACAATATTTCAATAGTTTGTATTAGTGTAGTTTATCATAGTTAGTGGTTAATTGTTTTATAATAGTAAGAGAGCTGGTATTACAATGTGGGAGTAGTTGCTGATCAGTTAAATAAAAAATAAAAAAATAATTATCAGGTGATTATTTATTAGCATTATGGGAGGTTATAATGTATATTAGAGAAAATAGCTGTATTAGGCTTGGACTTAATGGGCTGATTCTAGATTATTTAACATAAATGGTGAGATACGTTTTTTTGTTAATTTTTCATCTAGCTTAGTAAATTTTAAATATTTTAAGTGTACAGATAGAATGAATTAGGTATCGGACTGTTGGAACCTTCCAGGTCTCAGCCTGAAGATGTTAGATATTTAAATAGCTACTTTTGTAATTTTTTTTTTAGTTTATTACTTCTTAAGATTTAATTACATGGTATTTGATGATAAGACTCAGGCTGGTGAACCTATAAGGGCTCAGTCTGAATATTGTCACATTAGTACATAAAACAATATTTCAATAGTTTGTATTAGTTTAGTTTACTATAGTTAGTGGTTAATTTTTTTATAATAGTAAGAGAGTAGTATGACCGAGGTGAGAGTAGTTACTAATTTGTTAATTCAAAAATGTAAATTAATTATCAGGTGCTTATTTATTAGAATATGGGAGGTTAAAATGTATATTAGACAAAATAGCTGTATTAAGCTAGGACTTACAGGGCGCAGTCTGGAACATTTTACATAAATGGTGAGATACGTTTTCTTGTTAATTTTTCATCTAGCTTAGTAAATTTTACATAATTTAAGTGTACAGGTAGTATGAATTAGGTATCAGACTGTTGGAACCTTCAAGATCTCAGTCTGAAGATGCTAGATATTTAAATAGATACTTTTGTAATTATTTTTTTAGTTTATTCCTTCTTAAGATTAATTACATCGTATTTGACGATAAGACTCAGGCTGGTGAAACCTATAAGGGCTCAGTCTGAATATCGTCACATTAGTACATAAAACAATATTTCAAGAGTTTGTATTAGTTTAGTTTACCATAGTTAGTGGTTAATTTTTTTATAATAGTAAGAGAGTAGTATGACCGAGGTGAGAGTAGTTGCTAATTTGTTAATTCAAAAAATGTAAATTAATTATCAGGTGATTATTTATTACCATTATGGGAGGTTATAATGTATATTAGAGAAAATAGCTGATTTAGGCTAGGACTTACCGGGATCAGTCTGGATTATTTTACTTTAATGGTGAGATACATTTTCTTGTTAAATTTTCATCTAGCTGAGTAAATTTTACATATTTTAAGTCTACAGGTAGAATGAATTAGGTATCGACTGTTGGAACCTTCCAGATCTCAGTCTGAACATGCTAGATATTGAAATAGATACTTTTGTAATTATTTTTTTAGTTTATTCCTTCTTAAGATTAATTACATCGTATTTGACGATAAGACTCAGGCTGGTGAAACCTATAAGGGCTCAGTCTGAATATTGTCAAATTAGTACATAAAACAATATTTCAATAGTTTGTATTAGTGTAGTTTATCATAGTTAGTGGTTAATTGTTTTTTAATAGTAAGAGAGCTGGTATTACAATGTGGGAGTAGTTGCTGATCAGTTAATTCAAAACTAAAAAAATAATTATCAGGTGATTATTTATTAGCATTATGGGAGGTTAGAATGTTTATTAGAGAAAATAGCTGTATTAGGCTAGCACATACAGTGCTCAGTCTGGATTATTTAACATAAATGGTGACATAAATTTGCTTGTTAATTTTTCATCTAGCTTAGTAAATTTTACATATTTTAAGTGTACAGGTAATATGAATTAGGTATCAGACTGTTGGAACCTTCCAGGTCTCAGTCTGAAGATGCTAGATATTTAAATAGATACTTTTGTAGTTCTTTTTTTAGTTTATTACTTCTTAAGATTAAATTACATGGTATTTGACGATAAGACTCAGGCTGGTGAAACCTATAAGGGCTCAGTATGAATATTGTCACATTAGTACATAAAACAATATTCCAATAGTTTGTATTAGTTTAGTTTACCATAGTTAGTGGTTAATTTTTTTATGATAGTAAGAGAGTAGTATGACCGAGGTGAGAGTAGTTGCTAATTTGTTAATTCAAAAATGTAAATTAATTATCAGGTGATTATTTATTAGAATTATGGGAGGTTAAAATGTATATTAGACAAAATAGCTGTATTAAGCTAGGACTTACAGGGCTCAGTCTTGAATATTTTACGTAAATGGTGAGATAAGTTTTCTTTTAATTTTTCATTTAGCGTAGTAAATTTTACATAATTTAAGTGTACAGGTAGTATGAATTAGGTATCAGACTGTTGGAACCTTCCAGGTCTCAGTCTGAAGGTGCTAGATATTTAAATAGATACTTTTGTAATTATTTTTTTTAGTTTTTTCCTTCTTAAGATTAATTACATGTATTTGACGATAAGACTCAGGCTGGTGAAACCTATAAGGGCTCAGTCTGAATATTGTCACATTAGTACATAAAACAATACTTCAATAGTTTGTATTAGTGTAGTTTATCATAATTAGTGGTTACTTGTTTTATAATAGTAAGAGAGCTGGTATTTGTGGAGTAGTTGCTGATCAGTTAATTCAAAAATAAAAAATTAATTATCAGGTGATTATTTATTAGCATTATGGGAGGTTAAAATGTTTTATTAGAGAAAATAGCTGTATTAGGCTAGCACATACAGGGCTCAGACTGGATTATTTAACATAATGGTGAGATACATCTTTTTGTTAATTTTTCATCTAGCTTAGTAAATTTTAATTATTTTAAGTGTACAGATAGATTGAATTAGGTATCGGACTGTTGGAACCTTCCAGGTCTCAGTCTGAAGATGTTAGATATTTAAAAAGCTACTTTTGTAATTTTTTTTTTAGTTTATTACTTCTTAAGATTTAATTACATGGTATTTGATGATAAGACTCAGGCTGGTGAAAGCTATAAGGGCTCAGTCTGAATATTGTCACATTAGTACATAAAACAATACTTCAATAGTTTGTATTAGTGTAGTTTATCATAATTAGTGGTTACTTGTTTTATAATAGTAAGAGAGCTGGTATTTGTGGGAGTAGTTGCTGATCAGTAATTCAAAAATAAAAAATTAATTATCAGGTGATTATTTATTAGCATTATGGGAGGTTAAAATGTTTATTAGAGAAAATAGCTGTATTAGGCTAGCACATACAGGGCTCAGTCTGGATTATTTAACATAAATGGTGACATAAATTTGCTTGTTAATTTTTTCATCTAGCTTAGTAAATTTTACATATTTTAAGTGTACAGGTAATATGAATTAGGTATCAGACTGTTGGAACCTTCCAGGTCTCAGTCTGAAGATGTTAGATATTTAAATATCTACTTTTGTAATTTCTTTTAGTTTATTACTTCTTAAGATTTAATTACATGTTATTTGACGATAAGACTCAGGCTGGTAATACCTATAAGGGCTCAGTCTGAATATTGTCACATTAGTACATAAAACAATATTTCAATAGTTTGTATTAGTTTAGTTTACTATAGTTAGTGGTTAATTTTTTTATAATAGTAAGAGAGTAGTATGACCGAAGGTGAGAGTAGTTGCTAATTTGTTAATTCAAAAATGTAAATTAATTATCAGGTGATTATTTATTACCATTATGGGAGGTTATAATGTATATTAGAGAAAATAGCTGTTTTAGTCTAGACTTACCGGGATCAGTCTGGATTATTTTACTTAAATGGTGAGATACATTTTCTTGTTAAATTTTCATCTAGCTGAGTAAATTTTACATATTTAAGTCTAAGGTAGAATGAATTAGGTATTAGACTGTTGGAACCTTCAAGGTCTCAGTCTGAAGATGCCAGATATTTAAATAGATACTTTTGTAATTCTCTTTTTAGTTTATTACTTCTTAAGATTAATTACATCGTATTTGACGATAAGACTCAGGCTGGTGAAACCTATAAGGGCTAAGTCTGAATAGTGTCTCATTAGTACATAAAACAATATTCCAATAGTTTGTATTAGTTTAGTTTACCATAGTTAGTGGTTAATTGTTTTATAATAGTAAGAGAGCTGGTATGACCAGGGTGGGAGTAGTTGATGATCAGTTAATTCAAAAATAAAAACTTAGTTATCAGGTGATTATTTATTAGCATTATGGGAGGTTAAAATGTATATTAGAGAATATAGCTGTTTTAGGCTAGGACTTACAGGGCTCAGTCTGGATTATTTAACATAAATGGTGACATAAGTTTTCTTGTTAATTTTTCATCTAGCTTAGTAATTTTACATATTTTAAGTGTACAGATAGAATGAATTAGGTATCAGACTGTTGGAACGTTCCAGGTCTCAGTCTGAAGATGCTAGATATTTAAATAGATACTTTTGTAATTATTTTTTTTAGTTTATTCCTTCTTAAGATTAATTACATCGTATTTGACGATAAGTCTCAGGCTGGTGAAACCTATAAGGGCTCAGTCTGAATATTGTCACATTAGTATATAAAACAATATTTCAATAGTTTGTATTAGTGTAGTTTATCATAGTTAGTGGTTAATTGTTTTATAATAGTAAGAGAGCTGGTATTACAATGTGGGAGTAGTTGCTTATCAGTTAATTCAAAAATAAAAAATTAATTATCAGGTGATTATTTATTAGCATTAGGGAGGTTAAAATGTTTATTAGAGAAAATAGCTGTATTAGGGTAGGACTTAATGGGCTGTTTCTAGATTATTTAACATAAATGGTGAGATACGTCTTTTTGTTAATTTTTCATCTAGCTTAGTAAATTTTAAGTGTACAGATAGAATGAATTAGGTATCGGACTGTTGGAACCTTCCAGGTCTCAGTCTGAAGATGTTAGATATTTAAATAGCTACTTTTGTATTTTTTTTTTTTAGTTTATTACTTCTTAAGATTTAATTTTATGGTATTTGATGATAAGACTCAGGCTGGTGAAACCTATAACGGCTCAGTCTGAATATTGTCACATTAGTACATAAAACAATATTTCAATAGTTTGTATTAGTTTAGTTTACCATAGTTAGTGGTTAATTTTTTTATAATAGTAAGAGAGTAGTATGACCGAGTTGAGAGTAGTTGCTAATTTGTTAATTCAAAAAATGTAAATTAATTATCAGGTGATTATTTATTAGAATTATGGGAGGTTAAAATGTATATTAGACAAAATAGCTGTATTGAGCTAGGACTTACAGGGCTCAGTCTGGAATATTTTACATAAATGGTGAGATACGTTTTCTTGTTATTTTTCATCTAGCTTAGTAAATTTTACATAATTTAAGTGTACAGGTAGTATGAATTAGGTATCAGACTGTTGGAACCTTCAAGGTCTCAGTCTGAAGATGCTAGATATTTAAATAGATACTTTTGTAATAGTTTTTTAGTTTGTTCCTTCTTAAGATTAATTACATCGTATTTGACGATACGATTCAGGCTGGTGAAACCTATAAGGGCTCAGTCTGAATATTGTCACATTAGTACATAAAACAATATTTCAATAGTTTGTATTAGTGTAGTTTATCATAGTTAGTGGTTAATTGTTTTATAATAGTAAGAGAGCTGGTATTACAATGTGGGAGTAGTTATGATCAGTTAATTAAAAAATAAAATATTAATTATCAGGTGATTATTTATTAGGATTATGGGAGGTTTATAATGTATATTAGAGAAAATAGCTGTATTAGGCTTGGATTAATGGGCTGATTCTAGATTATTTAACATAAATGGTGAGATACGTTTTTTTGTTAATTTTTCATCTAGCTTAGTAAATTTTAAATATTTAAGTGTACAGATAGAATGAATTAGGTATCAGACTGTTGGAACCTTCCAGGTCTCAGTCTGAAGATGCTAGATATTTAAATAGATACTTTTGTAATTATTTTTTTAGTTTATTCCTTCTTAAGATTAATTACATCGTATTTGACGATAAGACTCAGGCTGGTGAAACCTATAAGGGCTCAGTCTGAATATTGTCACATTAGTACATAAAACAATATTTCAATAGTTTGTATTAGTTTAGTTTACCATAGTTAGTGGTTAATTGTTTTATAATAGTAAGAGAGCTGGTATGACCAGGGTGGAGTAGTTGATGATCAGTTAATTCAAAAATAAAAACTTAGTTATCAGGTGATTATTTATTAGCATTATGGGAGGTTAAAATGTATATTAGAGAATATAGCTGTTTTAGGCTAGGACTTACAGGGCTCAGTCTGGATATTTAACATAAATGGTGACATAAGTTTTCTTGTTAATTTTTCATCTAGCTTAGTAAATTTTACATATTTTAAGTGTACAGATAGAATGAATTAGGTATCAGACTGTTGGAACGTTCCAGGTCTCAGTCTGAAGATGCTAGATATTTAAATAGATACTTTTGTAATTATTTTTTTAGTTTATTCCTTCTTAAGATTAATTACATCGTATTTGACGATAAGTCTCAGGCTGGTGAAACTATAAGGGCTCAGTCTGAATATTGTCACATTAGTATATAAAACAATATTTCAATAGTTTGTATTAGTGTAGTTTATCATAGTTAGTGGTTAATTGTTTTTTAATAGTAAGAGAGCTGGTATTACAATGTGGGAGTAGTTGCTGATCAGTTAATTCAAAACTAAAAAATAATTATCAGGTGATTATTTATTAGCATTATGGGAGGTTAGAATGTTTATTAGAGAAAATAGCTGTATTAGGCTAGCACATACAGGGCTCAGTCTGGATTATTTAACATAAATGGTGACATAAATTTGCTTGTTAGTTTTTCATTAGCTTAGTAAATTTTACATATTTTAAGTGTACAGGTAATATGAATTAGGTATCAGACTGTTGGAACCTTCCAGGTCTCAGTCTGATGATGTTAGATATTTAAATAGCTACTTTTGTAATTTCTTTTAGTTTATTACTTCTTAAGATTTAATTACATGGTATTTGACGATAAGACTCAGGCTGGTGAAACCTATAAGGGCTCAGTCTGAATATTGTCACATAGTACATAAAACAATATTTCAATAGTTTGTATTAGTGTAGTTTATCATAGTTAGTGGTTAATTGTTTTATAATAGTAAGAGAGCTAGTATTACAATGTGGGACTAGTTGCTGATCAGTTAATTCAAAATAAAAAATTAATTATCAGGTGATTATTTATTAGCAATATGGGAGGTTAAAATGTTTATTAGAGAAAATAGCTGTATTAGGCTAGGACTTAATGGGCTGTTTCTAGATTATTTAATATAAATGGTGAGATACGTCTTTTTGTTAATTTTACATCTAGCTTAGTAAATTTTAAATATTTTAAGTGTACAGATAGAATGAATTAGGTATCGGACTGTTCGAACCTTCCAGGTCTCAGTCTGAAGATGTTAGATATTTAAATAGCTACTTTTGTAATTTTTTTTTTAGTTTATTTACTTCTTAAGATTTAATTGCATGGTATTTGATGATAAGACTCAGGCTGTGAAACCTATAAGGGCTCAGTCTGAATATTGTCACATTAGTACATAAAACAATATTTCAATAGTTTGTATTAGTTTAGTTTACTATAGTTAGTGGTTAATTTTTTTATAATAGTAAGAGAGTAGTATGACCGAGGTGAGAGTAGTTGCTAATTTGTTAATTCAAAAATGTAAATTAATTATCAGGTGATTATTTATTACCATTAGGGGAGGTTATAATGTATATTAGAGAAAATAGCTGATTTAGGCTAGGACTTACCGGGATCAGTCTGGATTATTTTACTTTAATGGTGAGATACATTTTCTTGTTAAATTTTCATCTAGCTGAGTAAATTTTATATATTTTAAGTCTACAGGTAGAATGAATTAGGTATCAGACTGTTGGAACCTTCCAGATCTCAGTCTGAACATGCTAGATATTTAAATAGATACTTTTGTAATTATTTTTTTAGTTTATTCCTTCTTAAGATTAATTACATCGTATTTGACGATAAGACTCAGGCGGGTGAAACCTATAAGGGCTCAGTCTGAATATTGTCACATTAGTACATAATACAATATTTCAATAGTTTGTATTAGTGTAGTTTATCATAATTAGTGGTTAATTGTTTATAATAGTAAGAGAGATGGTATTTGTGGGAGTAGTTGCTGATCAGTTAATTCAAAAATAAAAAATTAATTATCAGGTGATTATTTATTAGCATTATGGGAGGTTAAAATGTTTATTAGAGAAAATAGCTGTATTAGGCTAGGACTTAATGGGGCTGATTCTAGATTATTTTACATAAATGGTGAGATACATTTTTTTGTTAATTTTTCATCTAGCTTAGTAAATTTTAAATATTTTAAGTGTACGGATAGAATGAATTAGGTATCAGACTGTTGGAACCTTCCAGGTCTCAGTCTGAAGATGCTAGATATTGAAATAGATACTTTTTGTATTATTTTTTTATTATTTTTTAGTTTATTCCTTCTTAAGATTAATTACATCGTATTTGACGATAAGACTAGGCTGGTGAAACCTATAAGGGCTCAGTCTGAATATTGTCACATTAGTACATAAAACAATATTTCAATAGTTTGTATTAGTGTAGTTTATCATAGTTAGTGGTTAATTGTTTTTTAATAGTAAGAGAGCTGGTATTACAATGTGGGAGTAGTTTGCTGATCAGTTAATTCAAACTAAAAAAATAATTATCAGGTGATTATTTATTAGCATTATGGGAGGTTAGAATGTTATTAGAGAAAATAGCTGTATTAGGCTAGCACATACAGTGCTCAGTCTGGATTATTTAACATAAATGGTGACATAAATTTGCTTGTTAATTTTTCATCTAGCTTAGTAAAATTTACATATTTTAAGTGTACAGGTAATATGAATTAGGTATCAGACTGTTGGAACCTTCCAGGTCTCAGTCTGAGATGTTAGATATTTAAAGAGCTACTTTTGTAATTTTTTTTTAGTTTATTACTTCTTAAGATTTAATTACATGGTATTTGACGATAAGACTCAGGCTGGTGAAACCTATAAGGGCTCTGTCTGAATAGTGTCTCATTAGTACATAAAACAATATTCCAATAGTTTGTATTAGTTTAGTTTACCATAGTTAGTGGTTAATTTTTTTATTATAGTAAGAGAGTAGTATGACCGAGGTGAGAGTAGTTGCCAATTTGTTAATTCAAAAATGTAAATTAATTATCAGGTGATTTTTTATTACCATTATGGGAGGTTATAATGTATATTAGAGAAAATAGCTGATTTAGGCTAGGAGATACCGGGATCAGTCTGGATTATTTTACTTAAATGGTGAGATACATTTTCTTGTAATTTATCATCTAGCTTAGTAAATTTTACATATTTTAAGTGTACAGGTAGAATGAATTAGGTATCAGACTGTTGGAACCTTCCAGGTCTCAGTCTGAAGATGCTAGATATTTAAATAGATACTTTTGTAATTCTTTTTTTAGTTTATTACTTCTTAAGATTAAATTACATGGTATTTGACGATACGACTCAGGCTGGTGAAACCTATAAGGGCTCAGTATGAATATTGTCACATTAGTACATAAAACAATATTTCAATAGTTTGTATTAGTGTAGTTTATCATAGTTAGTGGTTAATTTTTTTATAATAGTAAGAGAGTAGTATGACCGAGTTGAGAGTAGTTGCTAATTTGTTAATTCAAAAATGTAAATTAAATATCAGGTGATTATTTATTAGAATTATGGGAGGTTAAAATGTATATTAGACAATATAGCTGTATTAAGCTAGAACTTACAGGGCTCAGTCTGGAATATTTTACATAAATGGTGAGATACGTTTTCTTGTTAATTTTTCATCTAGCTTAGTAAATTTTACATAATTTAAGTGTACAGGTAGTATGATTAGGTATCAGACTGTTGGAACCTTCAAGGTCTCAGTCTGAAGATGCTAGATATTTAAATAGATACTTTTGTAATTATTTTTTTAGTTTATTCCTTCTTAAGATTAATTACATCGTATTTGACGATAAGACTCAGGCTGGTGAAACCTATAAGGGCTCAGTCTAATTATTGTCACATTAGTACATAAAACAATATTTCAATAGTTTGTATTAGTGTAGTTTATCATAGTGATTAATTGTTTTATAATAGTAAGAGAGCTGGTATTACAATGTGGGAGTAGTTGCTGATCAGTTAATTCAAAAATAAAAAATTAATATCAGGTGATTATTTATTAGCATATGGGAGGTTAAAATGTTTATTAGAGAAAATAGCTGTATTAGGGTAGCACATACAGGGCTCAGACTGGATTATTTAACATAAATGGTGAGATACATCTTTTTGTTAATTTTTCATCTAGCTTAGTAAATTTTAATTATTTTAAGTGTACAGATAGATTGAATTAGGTATCGGACTGTTGGAACCTTCCAGGTCTCAGTCTGAAGATGTTAGATATTTAAAAAGCTACTTTTGTATTTTTTTTTTAGTTTATTACTTCTTAAGATTTAATTACATGGTATTTTTGATAAGACTCAGGCTGGTGAAACCTATAAGGGCTCAGTCTGAATATTGTCACATTAGTACATAAAACAATACTTCAATAGTTTGTATTAGTGTAGTTTATCATAATTAGTGGTTACTTGTTTTATAATAGTAAGAGAGCTGGTATTTGTGGGAGTAGTTGCTGATCAGTTAATTCAAAAAATAAAAATTAATTATCAGGTGATTATTTATTAGCATTATGGGAGGTTAAAATGTTTATTAGAGAAAATAGCTGTATTAGGCTAGCACATACAGGGCTCAGTCTGGATTATTGAACATAAATGGTGACATAAATTTGCTTGCTTAATTTTTCATCTAGCTTAGTAAATTTTACATATTTTAAGTGTACAGGTAATATGAATTAGGTATCAGACTGTTGGAACCTTCCAGGTCTCAGTCTGAAGATGTTAGATATTTAAATATCTACTTTTGTAATTTTTTTTTAGTTTATTACTTCTTAAGATTTAATTACATGTTAGTTGACGATAAGACTCAGGCTGGTAATACCTATAAGGGCTCAGTCTGAATATTGTCACATTGTCATATTGTCACAAACAATATTTCAATAGTTTGTATTAGTGTAGTTTATCATAGTTAGTGGTTAATTGTTTTATAATAGTAAAAGAGCTGGTATTACAATGTGGGAGTAGTTGCTGATCAGTTAATTCAAAAATAAAAAATTAATTATGAGGTGATTATTTATTAGCATTATGGGAGGTTATAATGTATATTAGAGAAAATAGCTGTATTAGGCTAGGACTTAATGGGCTGTTTCTAGATTATTTAACATAAATGGTGAGATACGTCTTTTTGTTAATTTTTCATCTAGCTTAGTAAATTTTAAATATTTTAAGTGTACAGATAGAATGAATTAGGTATCGGACTGTTGGAACCTTCCAGGTCTCAGTCTGAAGATGTTAGATATTTAAATAGCTACTTTTGTAATTTTTTTTTTAGTTTATTACTTCTTAAGATTTAATTTTATGGTATTTGATGATAAGACTCAGGCTGGTGAAACCTATAAGGGCTCAGTCTGAATATTGTCACATTAGTACATAAAACAATATTTCAATAGTTTGTATTAGTTTAGTTTACCATAGTTAGTGGTTAATTTTTTTATAATAGTAAGAGAGTAGTATGACCGAGGTGAGAGTAGTTGCTAATTTGTTAATTCAAAAATGTAAATTAATTATCAGGTGATTATTTATTACCATTATGGGAGGTTATAATGTATATTAGAGAAAATAGCTGTTTTAGTCTAGGACTTACCGGGATCAGTCTGGATTATTTTACTTAAATGGTGAGATACATTTTCTTGTTAAATTTTCATCTAGCTGAGTAAATTTTACATATTTTAAGTCTACAGGTAGAATGAATTAGGTATTAGACTGTTGGAACCTTCAAGGTCTCAGTCTGAAGATGCTAGATATTTAAATAGATACTTTTGTAATTCTCTTTTTAGTTTATTACTTCTTAAGATTAATTACATCGTATTTGACGATAAGACTCAGGCTGGTGAAACCTATAAGGGCTAAGTCTGAATAGTGTCTCATTAGTACATAAAACAATATTTCAATAGTTTGTATTAGTTTAGTTTATCATAGTTAGTTGTTAATTTTTTTTAATTGTAAGAGAGCTGGTGAGACCTGTGTGGGAATAGTTCGTAATTTGTTAATTCAAAAATGTAAATTAATTTTAAGATGACATTTATTACTATTATCGGAAGTAAAAATGTATATAAGAGATAAAA
This sequence comes from Gryllus longicercus, assembly GCA_038098605.1. NCBI lineage: Eukaryota > Metazoa > Arthropoda > Insecta > Orthoptera > Gryllidae > Gryllus > Gryllus longicercus. The sequence goes on along the minus strand of JAZDUA010000322.1, from coordinate 1,737,608 downwards.
TCTGTATTAGGCTAGGACTTACTGGCCTCAGTCTGTATTAATTAACATAAATGGTGAAATATGTTTTCTTGTTAATTTTTCATCTAGCTTAGTAAATTTCACATTTTTTAAGTGTACAGGTAGTATGAATTAGGTATCAGACTGTTGGAACCTTCCAGGTCTCAGTCTGAAGATGTTGGATTTTTAAATAGATACTTTTGTAATTTTTTTTTTTAGTTTATTACTACTAAAGATTATATTACATCGTATTTGACGATAAGACTCAGGCTGGTGAAACCTATAAGGGCTAAGTCTGAATAGTGTCTCATTAGTACATAAAACAATATTCCAATAGTTTGTATTAGTTTAGTTTACCATAGTTAGTGGTTAATTGTTTTATAATAGTAAGAGAGCTGGTATGACCAGGGTGGGAGTAGTTGATGATCAGTTAATTCAAAAATAAAAACTTAGTTATCAGGTGATTATTTATTAGCATTATGGGAGGTTAAAATATATATTAGAGAATATAGCTGTTTTAGGCTAGGACTTACAGGGCTCAGTCTGGATTATTTAACATAAATGGTGACATAAGTTTTCTTGTTAATTTTTCATCTAGCTTAGTAAATTTTACATATTTTAAGTGCACATGTAATATGAATTAGGTATGAGACTGTTGGAACCTTCAGGGTCTCAGTCTTAAGATGCTAGATATTTAAATAGATACTTTTGTAATCGTTTTTTTTAGTTTATTACTTCTTAAGATTAATTTACATGGTATTTGACGATAAGACTCAGGCTGGTGAAACCTATAAGGGCTCTGTCTGAATATTGTCACATTAGTACATAAAACAATATTTCAATAGTTTGTATTAGTGTAGTTTATCATAGTGGTTAATTGTTTTATAATAGTAAGAGAGCTGGTATTACAATGTGGGAGTAGTTGCTTATCAGTTAATTCAAAAATAAAAAATTAATTATCAGGTGATTATTTATTAGCATTATGGGAGGTTAAAATGTTTATTAGAGAAAATAGCTGTATTAGGCTAGGACTTAATGGGCTGTTTCTAGATTATTTAACATAAATGGTGAGATACGTCTTTTTGTTAATTTTTCATCAAGCTTAGTAAATTTTAAATATTTTAAGTGTACAGATAGAATGAATTAGGTATCGGACTGTTGGAACCTTCCAGGTCTCAGTCTGAATTGTTAGATATTTAAATAGCTACTTTTGTAATTTTTTTTTTAGTTTATTACTTCTTAAGATTTAATTTTATGGTATTTGATGATAAGACTCAGGCTGGTGAAACCTATAAGGGCTCAGTCTGAATATTGTCACATTAGTACATAAAACAATATTTCAATAGTTTGTATTAGTTTAGTTTACCATAGTTAGTGGTTAATTTTTTTATAATAGTAAGAGAGTAGTATGACCGAGGTGAGAGTAGTTGCTAATTTGTTAATTCAAAAATGTAAATTAATTATCAGGTGATTATTTATTACCATTATGGGAGGTTATAATGTATATTAGAGAAAATAGCTGTTTTAGGCTAGGACTTACCGGGATCAGTCTGGATTATTTTACTTAAATGGTGAGATACATTTTCTTGTTAAATTTTCATCTAGCTGAGTAAATTTTACATATTTTAAGTCTACAGGTAGAATGAATTAGGTATTAGACTGTTGGAACCTTCAAGGTCTCAGTCTGAAGATGCTAGATATTTAAATAGATACTTTTGTAATTCTCTTTTTAGTTTATTACTTCTTAAGATTAATTACATCGTATTTGACGATAAGACTCAGGCTGGTGAAACCTATAAGGGCTAAGTCTGAATAGTGTCTCATTAGTACATAAAACAATATTCCAATAGTTTGTATTAGTGTAGTTTATCATAGTTAGTGGTTAATTGTTTTATAATAGTAAGAGAGCTGGTATGACCAGGGTGGGAGTAGTTGATGATCAGTTAATTCAAAAATAAAAACTTAGTTATCAGGTGATTATTTATTAGCATTATGGGAGGTTAAAATGTATATTAGAGAATATAGCTGTTCTAGGCTAGGACTTACAGGACTCAGTCTGGATTATTTAACATAAATGGTGACATAATTTTTCTTGTTAATTTTTCATCTAGCTTAGTAAATTTTACATATTTTAAGTGTACAGATAGAATGAATTAGGTATCAGACTGTTGGAACGTTCCAGGTCTCAGTCTGAAGATGCTAGATATTTAAATAGATACTTTTGTAATTATTTTTTTAGTTTATTCCTTCTTAAGATTAATTACATCGTATTTGACGATAAGACTCAGGCCGGTGAAACCTATAAGGGCTCAGTCTGAATATTGTCACATTAGTATATAAAACAATATTTCAATAGTTTGTATTAGTGTAGTTTATCATAGTTAGTGGTTAATTGTTTTATAATAGTAAGAGAGCTGGTATTACAATGTGGGAGTAGTTGCTTATCAGTTAATTCAAAAATAAAAAAATTAATTATCAGGTGATTATTTATTAGCATTATGGGAGGTTAAAATGTTTATGAGAGAAAATAGCTGTATTAGGGTAGGACTTAATGGGCTGTTTCTAGATTATTTAACATAAATGGTGAGATACGTCTTTTTGTTAATTTTTCATCTAGCTTAGTAAATTTTAAATATTTTAAGTGTACAGATAGAATGAATTAGGTATCGGACTGTTGGAACCTTCCAGGTCTCAGTCTGAAGATGTTAGATATTTAAATAGCTACTTTTGTAATTTTTTTTTTAGTTTATTACTTCTTAAGATTTAATTTTATGGTATTTGATGATAAGACTCAGGCTGGTGAAACCTATAAGGGCTCAGTCTGAATATTGTCACATTAGTACATAAAACAATATTTCAATAGTTTGTATTAGTTTAGTTTACCATAGTTAGTGGTTAATTTTTTTATAATAGTAAGAGAGTAGTATGACCGAGTTGAGAGTAGTTGCTAATTTGTTAATTCAAAAATGTAAATTAATTATCAGGTGATTATTTATTAGAATTATGGGAGGTTAAAATGTATATTAGACAAAATAGCTGTATTAAGCTAGGACTTACAGGGCTCAGTCTGGAATATTTTACATAAATGGTGAGATACGTTTTCTTGTTAATTTTTCATCTAGCTTAGTAAATTTTACATAATTTAAGTGTACAGGTAGTATGAATTAGGTATCAGACTGTTGGAACCTTCAAGGTCTCAGTCTGAAGATGCTAGATATTTAAATAGATACTTTTGTAATAATTTTTTTAGTTTGTTCCTTCTTAAGATTAATTACATCGTATTTGACGATAAGATTCAGGCTGGTGAAACCTATAAGGGCTCAGTCTGAATATTGTCACATTAGTACATAAAACAATATTTCAATAGTTTGTATTAGTGTAGTTTATCATAGTTAGTGGTTAATTGTTTTATAATAGTAAGAGAGCTGGTATTACAATGTGGGAGTAGTTGCTGATCAGTTAATTAAAAAATAAAAAATTAATTATCAGGTGATTATTTATTAGCATTATGGGAGGTTTATAATGTATATTAGAGAAAATAGCTGTATTAGGCTTGGATTTAATGGGCTGATTCTAGATTATTTAACATAAATGGTGAGATACGTTTTTTTGTTAATTTTTCATCTAGCTTAGTAAATTTTAAATATTTTAAGTGTACAGATAGAATGAATTAGGTATCAGACTGTTGGAACCTTCCAGGTCTCAGTCTGAAGATGCTAGATATTTAAATAGATACTTTTGTAATTATTTTTTTAGTTTATTCCTTCTTAAGATTAATTACATCGTATTTGACGATAAGACTCAGGCTGGTGAAACCTATAAGGGCTCAGTCTGAATATTGAAACATTAGTACATAAAACAATATTTCAATAGTTTGTATTAGTGTAGTTTATCATAGTTAGTGGTTAATTGTTTTATAATAGTAAGAGAGCTGGTATTACAATGTGGGAGTAGTTGCTTATCAGTTAATTCAAAAATAAAAAATTAATTATCAGGTGATTATTTATTAGCATTATGGGAGGTTAAAATGTTTATTAGAGAAAATAGCTGTATTAGGCTAGGACTTAATGGGCTGTTTCTAGATTATTTAACATAAATGGTGAGATACGTCTTTTTGTTAATTTTTCATCTAGCTTAGTAAATTTTAAATATTTTAAGTGTACAGATAGAATGAATTAGGTATCGGACTGTTGGAACCTTCCAGGTCTCAGTCTGAAGATGTTAGATATTTAAATAGCTACTTTTGTAATTTTTTTTTTAGTTTATTACTTCTTAAGATTTAATTTTATGGTATTTGATGATAAGACTCAGGCTGGTGAAACCTATAAGGGCTCAGTCTGAATATTGTCACATTAGTACATAAAACAATATTTCAATAGTTTGTATTAGTTTAGTTTACCATAGTTAGTGGTTAATTTTTTTATAATAGTAAGTGAGTAGTATGACCGAGTTGAGAGTAGTTGCTAATTTGTTAATTCAAAAAAATAAATTAATTATCAGGTGATTATTTATTAGAATTATGGGAGGTTAAAATGTATATTAGACAAAATAGCTGTATTAAGCTAGGACTTACAGGGCGCAGTCTGGAATATTTTACATAAATGGTGAGATACGTTTTCTTGTTAATTTTTCATCTAGCTTAGTAAATTTTACATAATTTAAGTGTACAGGTAGTATGAATTAGGTATCAGACTGTTGGAACCTTCAAGGTCTCAGTCTGAAGATGCTAGATATTTAAATAGATACTTTTGTAATAATTTTTTTAGTTTGTTCCTTCTTAAGATTAATTACATCGTATTTGACGATAGATTCAGGCTGGTGAAACCTATAAGGGCTCAGTCTGAATATTGTCACATTAGTACATAAAACAATATTTCAATAGTTTGTATTAGTGTAGTTTATCATAGTTAGTGGTTAATTGTTTTATAATAGTAACAGAGCTGGTATTACAATGTGGGAGTAGTTGCTGATCAGTTAATTAAAAAATAAAAAATTAATTATCAGGTGATTATTTATTAGCATTATGGGAGGTTATAATGTATATTAGAGAAAATAGCTGTATTAGGCTTGGATTTAATGGGCTGATTCTAGATTATTTAACATAAATGGTGAGATACGTTTTTTTGTTAATTTTTCATCTAGCTTAGTAAATTTTAAATATTTTAAGTGTACAGATAGAATGAATTAGGTATCAGACTGTTGGAACCTTCCAGGTCTCAGTCTGAAGATGCTAGATATTTAAATAGATACTTTTGTAATTATTTTTTTAGGTTATTCCTTCTTAAGATTAATTACATCGTAATTGACGATAAGACTCAGGCTGGTGAAACCTATAAGGGCTCAGTCTGAATATTGTCACATTAGTACATAAAACAATATTTCAATAGTTTGTATTAGTGTAGTTTATCATAGTTAGTGGTTAATTTTTTTATAATAGTAAGAGAGTAGTATGACCGAGTTGAGAGTAGTTGCTAATTTGTTAATTCAAAAATGTAAATTAATTATCAGGTGATTATTTATTAGAATTATGGGAGGTTAAAATGTATATTAGACAATATAGCTGTATTAAGCTAGGACTTACAGGGCTCAGTCTGGAATATTTTACATAAATGGTGAGATACGTTTTCTTGTTAATTTTTCATCTAGCTTAGTAAATTTTACATAATTTAAGTGTACAGTTAGTATGAATTAGGTATCAGACTGTTGGAATCTTCAAGGTCTCAGTCTGAAGATGCTAGATATTTAAATAGATACTTTTGTAATTATTTTTTTAGTTTATTCCTTCTTAAGATTAATTACATCGTATTTGACGATAAGACTCAGGCTGGTGAAACCTATAAGGGCTCAGTCTAATTATTGTCACATTAGTACATAAAACAATATTTCAATAGTTTGTATTAGTGTAGTTTATCATAGTGATTAATTGTTTTATAATAGTAAGAGAGCTGGTATTACAATGTGGGAGTAGTTGCTGATCAGTTAATTCAAAAATAAAAAATTAATTATCAGGTGATTATTTATTAGCATTATGGGAGGTTAAAATGTTTATTAGAGAAAATAGCTGTATTAGGCTAGCACATACAGGGCTCAGTCTGGATTATTTAACATAAATGGTGACATAAATTTGCTTGTTAGTTTTTCATTTAGCTTAGTAAATTTTACATATTTTAAGTGTACAGGTAATATGAATTAGGTATCAGACTGTTGGAACCTTCCAGGTCTCAGTCTGATGATGTTAGATATTTAAATAGCTACTTTTGTAATTTCTTTTTAGTTTATTACTTCTTAAGATTTAATTACATGGTATTTGACGATAAGACTCAGGCTGGTGAAACCTATAAGGGCTCAGTCTGAATATTGTCACATTAGTACATAAAACAATATTTCAATAGTTTGTATTAGTGTAGTTTATCATAGTTAGTGGTTAATTGTTTTATAATAGTAAGAGAGCTAGTATTACAATGTGGGAGTAGTTGCTGATCAGTTAATTCAAAAATAAAAAATTAATTATCAGGTGATTATTTATTAGCAATATGGGAGGTTAAAATGTTTATTAGAGAAAATAGCTGTATTAGGCTAGGACTTAATGGGCTGTTTCTAGATTATTTAATATAAATGGTGAGATACGTCTTTTTGTTAATTTTACATCTAGCTTAGTAAATTTTAAATATTTTAAGTGTACAGATAGAATGAATTAGGTATCGGACTGTTGGAACCTTCCAGGTCTCAGTCTGAAGATGTTAGATATTTAAATAGCTACTTTTGTAATTTTTTTTTTTAGTTTATTACTTCTTAAGATTTAATTACATGGTATTTGATGATAAGACTCAGGCTGGTGAAACCTATAAGGGCTCAGTCTGAATATTGTCACATTAGTACATAAAACAATATTTCAATAGTTTGTATTATTTTAGTTTACCACAGTTAGTGGTTAATTTTTTTATAAGAGTAAGAGAGTAGTATGACCGAGTTGAGAGTAGTTGCTAATTTGTTAATTCGAAAATGTAAATTAATTATCAGGTGATTATTTATTAGAATTATGGGAGGTTAAAATGTATATTAGACAAAATAGCTGTATTAAGCTAGGACTTACAGGGCTCAGTCTGGAATATTTTACATAAATGGTGAGATATGTTTTCTTGTTAATTTTTCATCTAGCTTAGTAAATTTTACATAATTTAAGTGTACAGGTAGTATGAATTAGGTATCAGACTGTTGGAACCTTCAAGGTCTCAGTCTGAAGATGCTAGATATTTAAATAGATACTTTTGTAATTATTTTTTTAGTTTATTCCTTCTTAAGATTAATTACATCGTATTTGACGATAAGACTCAGGCTGGTGAAACCTATAAGGGCTCAGTCTGAATATTGTCACATTAGTACATAAAACAATATTTCAATAGTTTGTATTAGTTTAGTTTATCATAGTTAGTTGTTAATTTTTTTTAATTGTAAGAGAGCTGGTGAGACCTGTGTGGGAATAGTTCGTAATTTGTTAATTCAAAAATGTAAATTAATTTTAAGATGACATTTATTACTATTATCGGAAGTAAAAATGTATATAAGAGATAAAATCTGTATTAGGCTAGGACTTACTGGCCTCAGTCTGTATTAATTAACATAAATGGTGAAATATGTTTTCTTGTTAATTTTTCATCTAGCTTAGTAAATTTCACATTTTTTAAGTGTACAGGTAGTATGAATTAGGTATCAGACTGTTGGAACCTTCCAGGTCTCAGTCTGAAGATGTTGGATTTTTAAATAGATACTTTTGTAATTTTTTTTTTTAGTTTATTACTACTAAAGATTATATTACATCGTATTTGACGATAAGACTCAGGCTGGTGAAACCTATAGGGGCTCAGTCTGAATATTGTCACATTAGTACATGAAACAATATTTCAATAGTGTGTATTAGTTTAGTTTATCATAGTTAGTTGTTAATTTTTTTTATTGTAAGAGAGCTGGTGAGACCTGCGTTGGAGTAGTTGCTAATTTGTTAATTCAAAAATGTAAATTAATTTCAAGATGAACATTATTACTATTATTGGAGGTAAAAATGTATATTAGCGATAAAAGCTGTATTAGGCTAGGATTACTGGGCTCAGTCTGTATTATTTAACATAAATGGTGAGATAAGTTTTCTTGTCAATTTTTCATCTAGCTTAGTAAATTTTACATATTTTAAGTTACAGGTAGTATTAATTAAGTATCAGACTGTTGGAATCTTCCAGGGCTTAGTCTGAAGATGGTAGATTATTTATATAGATACATTTGTAACTTTTATTTTAGTTTAGAACTTCTTAAGATATTAATACGTAAAATTTGACAATAAGATTCAGGATGCTGAGACTTAAAAGGGCTCAGTCTGAATTTCGTCACATCAAAAACTAAACATTATTTCAATAGTTTGTATTATTTTAGTTAGTCATATTTAGTGGTTAATATATTTTCATAATAATCAAACAGCTGGTGAGACCTAGGTGGGAGTAGCGGCTAATTTTTTAATTCAATAAGGGAAATTAATTTTCAGGTAAATATATGTTACTATTATGGGGTTTAAAAATGTATATTAGAGAGAATAGCTGTTTTAGGCGAGGACTCAGGCTGTTGGTACCTCACTGGGTTCAGTGTGGGTTATTCAACATATATGTTTAGATATTTTTTTTGTTAATTTTTTATCTAACTTAGTAAAGTATTTTAAATGTACGGGTTGTATGTATGAGATTATTAGTTCATTTATTAGTTCTTAAAATATTTTTACATTGTATTTAAGATAAGACTCAGGCCTGTGAAACCTATAAGGGCCCAGTCTGAATTTCGTCACATCGGTATATCAAACAATTTTTCAATAGTTTATATTAGTTTAGTATATCATATTTATTGGTTAAGATATTATAATAATAGTTATAGAGCTTGTGAGACCTAGGTGGGTGTTGTCAGTAATTTGTTAGGTAAATAATTTAATATAATTTAGCAGGTAATTAGTTATTACTATTATGGGAGGTAAAAATGAATATTAAAGAGGGTATCTGTTTTAGGTTGGGACTCAGGCGCTTGGTATTTCACAGGGCTCTGTCTGGTTTATTTAACATTCAACGTGTGATATTTTTGTATTATTTTTTTATTCATGGTTAGTAGTTTTTATTTTTTAATTGATTAATAATTGTCAATAGGTCTGAGTCTGATGTTATCTTCAAGGGGTCATCCTTAGTATTTTATGATTATTAAATAGAATAAGTTTAATTTTTTTTTAGTTTAGTAATTCCTATTTTATCCTTAACATGGTTTTGATGATAAGTCTTATTCTGGTGAAATCTTTGAGGTGTCATTCTGAATTTATTCATATCTGTAAACCATGTGATTTGGTAATTGTTGGTTTTTAGTTTGTAATTAGTAATTTATATTTAAATTAATATCATGATACATCTGAGGGTAGTGAAACCGTGAGGGCACAGTCTGAAATTGATAGTTCAATAATTTTAAATTCAAGGTTGTGTTATTAACTTTTGTAAAATATAAATTTTATTGGGAAGAAGATTCTATTTTTGATTGAGGTATCAGACTAGGTACATCACAGGGCTCAGTCTGAATTATTTAACATGTATGGTGAGATAGTATTTTTGTTAATTTTTCTTTTACCTTAGTATTATCTATGTTTAGATTGTACAGTTAGTATGTATTAGTTCGGGGGCTGTTGAAACTTTCCAGCGCTCAGACCAAAGATGTTAAGGTATTTATATAGAATTAGGGCTCAACTTGAGTTATATAACATATTTTGTTGAGATAATTTTTTCTAACCTGTTAGTTATCTTTTTTTATATCTTAACAGTTTTATACATTTCATTCATGTATTTTTCGAAGAATATTTTTGCAATAGGTCTTAGGCGGATGAATCTTGGAGAGGGTGGTCTGAAAATTATTATATCAATAATGTTAATTATATTTTTGTCCTTTTTTAAATGAATTTTTTTCTTGATTAATTATATTATTGAATATAATATCTATTTTTTTTGTGTTTATTCTTAAAAGTTTTCGACAATAAGTCTTAGGTTGGTAAAACCTTTGGACTCTGTGAGTTCGTTATTAATTTTTGTATTATCTTCATGTAAGGTATAAATACTCTTCACAAAACTGGTCTCCTTGGTATGATGTATTCTAAAAGAAAATATAATCAGTACAACATAATTTTTTTAATTTATCAGCTTGGTTTATAAAATACCATCACAAAGATTAAAACATGATTACAGCGAAATTTCGCTACATCTTCAGATTAGTTCTCTTGACTTCCATAGAAATGTAATGATATCCTATTTCTATTCAAATTATTAAATCATGATGTTGACAGTAGTGAACTCTTTATCTTTGATCAATTGGAAAATACTGTTGTGTAACCTCAGATTTAATCAAAATGATACATTTTTTATACCATTCGCGAGGACTTATTTGGGTTATTTGTCTCGTATATGGCGTATTTGCAGAAACTATAATAACTGTGATATCGACATAAATTGTATATCTGTTAGTCAATTTGTTAATTATACAAAGTCACATTATATTTTCGTTATTTTTAGTATCAAATTATAAATATTGTATAAACCTGTAATATTGAGCAATTGCCTGTTTAGATGCAAATAAATAAATAAATTATATTAGAGAGTGTAATCTATTTTTTAGTTAGGACTCAAGCTGTTGGTACCTCACTGGGCAACAGTCTAAATTATTTAACTTATCTAGTGAGATATGTTTTGTTACTTTTACTTCAGCTTATTATTTGGTAATATTTGTACAATATTATACGATAGGTTTGTGGCTGATGAAACTTTCCTGGACCTAGACTGAATTTTTCAAGATATTTAAATTGTTTAATTTTAATTTTTTTTTGATTAGTAATTTTTGATTTATCCTTGGAATGTTTTTGAAAATAGGTCTCAGACTGGTGAAATCCGTCAGGGCTGCGTCTGAATTTTTTCAGGGAATAAAAATTTTTGTCATTATTCGCTATAGTTAAGTAATTTGTAATATATACTTAAAATATAGGTGAAATGGGGGTTAAATCTATTAGGGAGCAGTATGAATTTGTTCACAAATTTAAATAAAATAATTTTGTAATTATTCCTTTTAGTTAAGTAAATCATAATTGAAGCTTTAATTATTTTCATGATAATTTCAAGGCTGGCTAAACCTTGTGGGGCATGGTCATCAAATGGTCAGTTCAGTACTTTAATTGAAATTTATTTTAAAGTTTTTTTTAATTCTCATTATTTAACTTAAAAATTATAATAGTGAGTGTAACATATCTTTTATATTACGACTCAGGCTGTTGGTATCTCTTGGGGCCCAGTCGGAACTGGTTAACATATTGGGCGAGATAATGTATTGTAATTTCCACTTAAATTTGTTAATGTCTAATTTAGTTTTAAATAATTTTCCATGATATGTCTCAGACTGAAGAAATTTTCCAGGGCTCAGTCTGAATTTGGTAAGATATTGCAATTGAATTAATTTTGTACGGATTCAATTTAGTATTGTGTAATTTATTATTAAATAATTTTCTACAATAAGTATCAGGGTGGAGAAATTTTCTCGGGTTCACTATGCATTTGTTAAGATATTTAAATAGAATAATTTTCTTAATTTTTTGTTTTAATTTAATAATAGTAAATTTATCTTTAAAATGTATTTTACGATAGGTTTCAGGTTGGTGAAAGCTTTCCGTGTTCAGTATTGAAATAAAATTATTTCGTAATTATTTGCTTTAATTTAGTAATCCATAATTTATGTTTAAATCATTTTCGCACTAGGTCTCAGGCTGTTGAAATCTTGAAGGGCACAGTCTGATATTTGTTACTTCACTAAACGTTAGTTTATCCTAAAATATTTTGGTGACTGGTGGGCCTTTGGAAGGCATAGTCTCCAATTTTTTAGTTCAATAATGTAAATTAAATCTTAGCGTTTATTTTATATTCTTCTTTAGTAATATAGAAATTATATTACGCTGGGTAAGATGTTTTATGAGGATGGTCTCTATTACAATTGATGATGGTGGGGGTGGTCTAATTGCTAATGAAGTTAATGCTTCAGAACCTTTCTTTTTTTACTTTCGCTTTTTTCATTATTTTCTTCAGTTATATTGTGAATTGAATTGTTTTCAAATTGGTTGTCAGTAAAGTAGGTTTATCACTGAATTTGTGGTTTTTACTTGTGCAAGGTTTGCTTGGAATTGTCTTCAGAGCCATAGGCCTACTGGGGAAGGAGGGCTCTTTAAATTTATTCTCCTAACGAGTGTGATGCCGCACCGCAAGGTCACTAGGAAGACGGCATGAGATGCAGATAGGTAAGCTATACTTTTGGCTGTTGTAGCCAACTACAATTCTACAAAAGTATAACACAATATGTACTTAAAAAAAGCCAAATGATCATACTTTCCATGTTTTTTAATCCAATACGAATTAAATTTCCCCTGTATAAAAAGGAGAAGTGTCTTCTTTACTATGGTTGAGATAAACATTCCCACTTATGTGGTCATTAGAAAAATGCCCCTCATCACCTGCTCTGTAATAAAAAGAAATCATGTTTTAATAAAAAAAACAACAGTTGTTTCATTGCTTGCTATGAACTTCATTTCACCAAAATTGATCAAATCTATTGAATGTACAGACGTTTTACTTCGAAACTAATAGAATTGACCAAAATATGAAGTTTTTTCAAGTTTTGCATTTTTTCTGGAGCGAATCTTTGTCTAGATATTATTTGCGAGAAATTGAAATTCTGTTCCATCTAATACGACGTGCATTGTATGGGGTGATGAAAAACAACATCCAGACCAGGAAACGTAGAATTAACCAAGTAGTGTACAGCAGGTGTACAGTGGTTCTGACGACTGAAGTTCCTGAACAAGGCACTCAGGGCCCTGTAATATACTCTCTGCCTGTGACTCCCATATAACGTGGTGGAGATAATTTAATGGTCACCATTATGGTCAGGGCCCTATAACTCCCATATAACGTGGTGGAGACCATTACGGTGGCACGCTCTTCTGCATCACCTTCCTTACAATAATTAAAACAGGAACTGCTGCCAACGATACTCTAAACGTGCGTGACTGCTGCATGAGTTCGCGGGTCGCAAGCAGGACCATAATGTTATAAAAGATAACGTCTACGTTCGCGCTTTCTTCAGAGGTTTCTTACAAGTAGAGATTAGGAATAATTGTACATTTAGAAGACACTTTTCGTATTTCTCACAAATTAGCCAATTTGTGTGTGGGAAAGTTGGCGAGCCTAACCTGCAGCTTCACCCGGCGACACTAGCGCTTCCTATAGTAGCAACCTCGAGCTTTGTCCCCGATTTTGATGGAGAGTTGCCGGGCCCTGATCAAGGTGGCGCGCTCTGCTGCATCACCTTTACAGGAACTAAAACACGAACTGCTGCCAATGATACTTTAAACGTGTTTGGCTGCTGCGTGAGTTTTGCGGGTCGCAAGCAGGCCGATAATGTTACAAAAGATAATGTCTATGTTCGCGCTTTTTCAGAGGTTTCTTATAAGTATAGATTATGAATAATTGTGCACTTAGAAGATAATTTTCGTATTTCTCACAAATTAGCCAATATTAGCTCACAAATTAGCCAAGTTGCATGTGGGAAAGTTGGCGAGTCTAACCAGCACCCCGGCGACACTAGCGCTTCCTATAGTAGCACCCTGGAGCTGATGGTGGGGGGACAACCGTAGTCATTCTATGCTCACCCCGGTTTTGATGGAGAGTTGCCGGGCCTTGAAGGCACTGTTGCCTTCTTGTTCTCAGTGTGAAGTATACTAACACACCGACGTGTGGCGCTAGTAGTATCTCGACCTTTTGGATGTCGTCATTATTTGCGTTGCTGTGCAGAGGTTATAAGAATAAAAGGCCGCGAAAATGCATTGGATGTATTCAGTTTCTAACTTAAAGAGCGGCTAGTAGTTGTAGTACAGCCTGTAGATGGCAGCACTTGCCGTGGTGAGACACACAGTATATACTGAGAACTAAAACTAAGCACTAACTCCCTGCTGCTAATAACGTGCACTAAGATGGAAATTCACAGCTGGTTGGAAGGCGCTAGGAACTATAAGAGTGAGTGGCTTTTTTTATTATGATTAGATTTTGTTAGTTTGATTAAGCGTTTATTTAACGTAGTGAATCTAGAGCTGTGTTCGTGTGCTGTACAAAATTAATCAAGAGGACATAATTTACTTGAGAAACTGTTCCGCAATCGCTCTTTGGACGAAAAGCTCGACGTTATTAAAAACGGACGATCAACAACAGTTCTACCTAATTTGAAAAGTGAAAACAAAACGTATCCGGCTTTTCAACACTCATGAGTACAACAAAACTAAGTGGCTTACGGTTCAGTATTATTATGCAAAATTTTGTTGGCCGTGCATTTCATTTGGAACTGACTTCTTCCTGGAACACTTACTCAGATCCGAAAACTGGAATGAAGTATATAAGGCAACTGATACAAATGATAAGTTTAATTCATTCATAAATATATACTTAAGACATTTCAATGCCATTTCTCCTCAAAAACTCAAAAAGATCCAAAATATGAAAACTAAATCGTGGATTACCACAGGTATCAAAGTGTCATGTGAAAGAAAACGCAATATAATTTATAAAAAAAATATATATGTATAAAATATTTAATAAATAACAAATGTAACTTAAACTTAATTGCATATTACAAAACACATAATTCGATCCTAAAAAAAGTAATCAAACAATAAAAAATTATGACAAATTATTACATTGCAAATGCATGTAATAAAACAAAAGCTATTTGGGACATTATTAAAAATACTACAGCACCAACTCATAATAACAGAAAAAATTTAGAGCTCCACTACAAAAACCAAACTGTACAAGACCCACAAGAAATAGCTGATATATTCAATGAACTTTTACAAATTAGTAATAAGTTAATCTCTCGACACTCTGCTCCATGTATAGTGCAACCACTCTCTCACATCTGCAATTACTCTCTAAAATCAGGCATATTCCCAGATATATTCAAAACAGCAAAAATTAAACCAATGTTTAAATAGGGCAATAGTTATGATCCATATTTGGCGGCGGCGATGGTGTGACGGTTAGCGTACCGGACTGTTATACCCAAGTTCGCGGGTTCAAACCCGATCGAAGCCGTGGATTTTTAGGGCGACAAAATCCTTCGTACGCCTTCCTTCGGAGGGGAAGTAAAGCCGGCTGTCCCATGTTAGTAGATTTACTTGCATGTAAAAGATCCTCAAGCCTAAATGACGCCTCTGAGCTAAATTCAAAATCGCCTGTTTCTCGCCCAAGAAATACCTCCTTCCTCTGCTAGTTGGTGAAAGGAGCGTAGCGAAATTTGCGTGGTCAGACGGAAGAGCGGGCCTGATGGCCCGAGTCTCGCCACGTAAAATAAGGCAAATTCAATTCAATTCAATCCATTGAATTACAGACCAATCTCCTTATCAGGATTTTAAAAAATTCTAGAAAGGCTCAAATGATAGACTCAAACAGTTTCTCAATGCAAATAATGTCCTTACAAATGCACAACATGGCTTCAGTAGTAATAGATCCACAGACACAGCCATCGCCTCCTTTTTAAATGAAATACTTATTGCACTAAATCAGAAGGAAATTCCCATTGGCCTTTCCTTAGATTTGTCAAAAGTCATTATTGACCATCACATATTTTTACGAAAACTAGAAATGCTAGGGATTTGAGGCATTGCAGGCCAGTGGATCAAATCATATTTATCAAACCATAGCCAAATAGTTGCCCTTCAGCACACTAAAAAACACAAAATCTCCTCATACTATTCCTGCCCTCAAATGATAAATTGTGGAGTCCCGCAAGGATCCATCCTTGGGCCAATACTATTCCTTATATACATAAATGACATGACTTTGGCTTTAAGGAATAAAATAATTTTGTTTGCAGATGACGCAAACATAATCATCAAAGTAAAAACAACAATCATTAGAAAAAGAAACTCACAAAACTGCAAGCACTAGTAAAATGGTTTCAAGACAACGAACTCATCAAAACACCAACAAGACAGTCTCTATAAATTTCATGAATCCCCGCTCTAAAGAAAAACTCTCACAGCATTTGCTCATAAACAATAATCCTGTAACAATATCCCATGAAACTACCTTCCTCGGTCTAACAATTCAAGAAAACCTAAAATGGAATGCTCATATCTCAAATCTTAACAAGAAACTCACCAAATCTCGATATGCCTTATACACCCTCAGGCCAAGCTCCAACATTGAGACACTTCTAACAATGTATTTTGCAAATGTGCACTCACAATATGGAATAATATTCTGAGAAAATGTCCCTGAAAGCTCTCGCACATTTATTATCCAGAAAAGAATATTGCGAACAATGACCAGCACTCATATGCTGGAGTCTTGCAAATCCTTGTTCAATAAACTAAGGATTTTTCCTCTACCATGCATGTATATATTTGAAATAGTGGTCTTCACAAAGAAAATTCTCATGGAAAACAAAGACGCTTTTACTTTAAATTCCGATGTTCACAACTACAACACCCGTCAAAAGGATAACGTACATGTTCCCCACTCTGAAACTACACTTTATCAAAAGAGTACCCTAATAGAGGGCATTACACTTTACAACAAACTAAGCAACGATATTAAAGACATAAACACAATTCATACATTTAAAAGTAAATTGAAAGCTTTCCGGCTTAACAACATGTTCTACAGTGTAAAAGAGTATTCAAATTACATTTCCCTTAAAAATGTAAATAAATAAGAATTTCTTATCCCGTTAGACTTTCTGTTTCATGTTAACTGTTTCAAGCTGAAGCAAAGAAAAAAGAACTGGCATATCGCAACCTGTGAAATAGAAGGAGAATGCCTGACAAAAAACAAAAAAAAATCTGTTTCTCTCTGGATTCGCAAGACGCATTAGATGCTGCAGTAGGGCTACATGTATAAATTGAAAGAAAAAAGAAAAAACTGGTCAAAACTTGCCACTTACTCCTCACCGTTTCAAGTTTTAAATATAGAATGGACTAATATTGGTAAATTTTATGTAGTTGCTGACAGAATTAATATGTATTGTTTTAATTTTATTATTATTTAAGGAGGAGGAAAATCCTTTATGGATACCAGTGAAGCTGGTGATGTCGGACTCTCAACTAGGTTACCGACCTAAAACCTAACCTCCGTCTCTTAAACCGTATTCTCTCCCACGTGGAAATCGTCGTTACACATTACTTCACGCAGAAGATTGGCTGGTAGTAGATGCTCTACTTCCTCTGTCTTAATTCTTTCATCTTCATAATACTAACTATGAAGTACTCTATGGTTTTCCATTTCTCTTGCGAGCTCAGCATCATGTCGACCATTATGTCTGGATTTATAACTTGTTGGAGGTTGGCATTACAAACCTCTCGTTCCGCGTCCCATGCCTTGCTCTGGAATAGTCTGTGTTCCGCATCATCTATATCGACGTGACAGAGACTACATGTGGGCCTCTCTACGATCCTGAAATCGTAGAGGTATTTATTAAATGCTCCATGTCCGTAAGAGCCTAGGACAGGCAATAACCCACCTCCCCAAAACTTCGGCTAACCCATCTCTCGATGTTTGTAATCAACCGATGAGTCCATCTGCTTTTCACATCCCCATCCCATCTTCCTTGCCATTCTTCAAGGAGCAACTTCCTTGCTTCTGCTTTAACACTCTCAATTTGCTTGGGAGAGAGATGACTATCTGCTTGTGCTTCCTTCAAGGCGAGGTACGTACTCTTTCTTTCCATGGCCATTAAGTTGATAGGTGGTGTAATTGCCAATACCAGCACTGCGCAAGTAGACACTGTGCGGTAGGCACACGCCACCCTCAAGGCCATTCGTCTTTGTACTTGGGCGTACTTGTGTCTGATAGACAGCTTCTCCAGCGAACCCGCCCAGACTGGAGCAGCATACAACAACTGTGAGTGAACTATGCCAGATATTCTTCTCTTGACTTCTCTCGGTCCACCGACGTTCGGTAACATTCTTGCGATGTTAGCTCCTGTCCTCGCCGCCTTCTCTGCCATCACATTTATGTGGGGCCCGAAGCTGAGTCTATGGTCTATTTCGACTCCTAAATATCTTATCTGGTGCTTCCAGTTGATTCTCTCCCCTCCCAATCGGAGATCTGGGTAGTGAAAGGGTCTCCAGGCGGTAATTAAGACAGCTTCGGTTTTTTGCACTGCCATCTGTAGCTGTCGTCTATCTAACCATCTTTTAACCCTAAACAGTGCTTCGTTCACTCTCAATTCGAGGAGTTCAATGTCAACGCTGTGGCTTATTATTAGCGTATCGTCAGCATAACCTATGAGCTGCGTATCTTTCGGCAGGTCAATGCTTAGAATGTCATCATACAGGACATTCCATAAAAATGGCCTGAGTCTGCACCCTTGAGGAACACCGCACGCCACATTCTCTTCTATCCTGATACTGTCCACATAAGTTATCGTCCTTTCATGGAGGTAGTCTTCAATTAGCCTTATGAGATATTCCGGAATCATCTTGTTAACTAACACCTCTATAATGTCCTTCCACCTAGCGGAGTTGAAGGCGTTTCTAATGTCAATTGCCACGAGCGCGCAGAATCCCTTCTTCTTGCAGACTCCTCTTCTGGCTGCGTCTGTTTTATCGATTACTTCCAGGATGGCATCCGTCGTCGAGTTGCCTCTCCGGAATCCATATTGCTTGTGAGAAAAGCATATGAGTCCCTCAAGCCTAGAGAGTATTAAACCCTCAAGCAGTTTGCCCATGGTGTCAAGAAGGCACAGTGGTCTGTGTAATGACGTCTCATCTACCGGCTTGTTGCCCTTTCGGAGAAGTATCAGCTTTTGTCTCTTCCACGTCTTGAAGAATATCCCATCCTCAAGGCAGCAAGATTGACAAAAGGCATTCCGGATATTATTATTATTATAATTATTATTATAAGTAGTAGCATTAAAATAACATATTGAAATGTTAAATTATCTGCTACTAAAAATAATTTTCTACTGTACAATATCTTAATCTGTAGCATTATTGTAGTATAATATCTAGGCCAATGACCCCCATCTCGATCAGGTTTTGTTCAGTTTCCCTGGTCCCTTGAGCAAATGCTGAGATGGCCCCTTGTTTGCTCCTGAACAGTAATGTAACGTCGCTCTCTCCTCCCAAGACATATTGGCTCCTCATACACGATTGTAATAGTATCCAATCAATCAATAAATATTTTTAATATTATTATTATTAAAAACAATAAGAAACGCGGCTACTCTGATCTAAATAATTTACACTGCGATCTCGAGACATGAAACATCTGATGCTCACGTCAACGCCCTTATAAGTTTAGAAACTTTCGTCAAATCAAGAATAGACTTATTGCTTGATGGCTAAAGGCGAAAGTGTGTTTTAAAACACAATGAAACTGTGAAACACAACAGGTACATTTTAAAACGGTTGACACCCGTGACTTGCTTCCTGGGCAAACAAGAATTGGCATTGCGTGGTCACGATCAAAGTGCCGACTCCAAAAACCGGGGGAACTACGTTGAACTTTTGCACTTAATTTCGGAATATTATGATAAATTAAAGAATCATTTAGAAAGTTCAAGTGTTTTGCGGGTACATATCATTAACTTAAAATGATTTAATTGAAGCCATTTGTGACGTACAGATTGACGAAATTACATCACAAATAGAGACAACCCAGTTTGTTTCAATTACGTACCACTCCCATGCATGTACATATTTGAAATATTAATCTTCACAAAGAAAACACTTATGGGAAACAAGGATTCTGTTACTCTGAACACAGAAGTTCATAACTATGATACTAGACAAAAACGAAATCTGTATGTTCCACACAGTGAAACTTCACTCTTTCAAAAAAGTACCCTTATAGAAGGCATTACACTACATAATAAACTTCCTAGAGAATTTAAAAGCTTAAACTCGATACACACATTCAAAAATAAACTGAAAGCTTTCCTGATAAAACACACATTATATAGTACAAAATAATACATGCATCATAAACACGTCAATATAAACTAGTACTAATAATTTTTGCATTTTCTATTGCATGTTTTCAAACACCCCTAAACTGATTTTAGGATATAAAGGACGGGCCCAGCCTAGGCATGAATGTATGAAGAACTTAATTTTTTATTATTATTCATTTTTAACTTAAGTCTTCTTTTAGTACCATGTATAAAATTAATTAACTTTCCATGATATTGTATTTAATACGAAAATTGAATTTTAAACTGAATTTGTCTTGTTGGCTGGGCTATCCGGGACGAGCCGCGTCAAAGTCATGGTGGCTGACGTTTCGGCCAGCGTGTTGTGGCCTTCTTCAGAGCGTACTGCTGGCGCGAAATCTGTATGTTCCACACAGTGAAACTTCCCAGCAGTACGCTCTGAAGAAGGCCACAACACGCTGGCCAAAACGTCAGCCACCATGACTTTGACGCGGCTCGTCCCGGATAGCCCAGCCAACATAAACTCCGGCCGCGGAAGCCTACGCAACCATGAATTTGTCTTGTATTTAATTTTTAGAAATATCTGTATTGTGAATTGTATGATTATATACATATCCTGACTTGTCATACATGTCGTATGCAGTATTTATGTGACAAATATTATTATTATTATTATTATAGACGAGACCTCAGACGTTACGAACAAATGTCAGTTGTCTTCTGTTCTGCGTTATATTCAAGACAACAACAATGTTGTTGTTCTGGGGTTCTGTGATGTCAGTTCTGATCGAGGCGCAGAATCTCTAACGAGTCTTTTTATGAACATTCTTGACAGGTTTCAATGCAGAAACAAATTGATTTCGCAGGCATGATGGTGCTGCAGTTCTGGCAGGGCAATTGAATGGTGTGCAAGCGTGAAAGAAATTGTTCCAGAGGCAACCTTCATCCATTGTTATGCACAGAATTGAACTTAGTGTTTTCTGTCTGTGTTATTTATTAGCGAACACTGAACACGGGTTTGTGGCATTGTTCACATCATCAGAAATAACTAATTTATCGGACAAATTTCTCCACAAACGATTCCCAAGTCTTGCCCCTACAAGGTGGAATTTCTCTAGTCGAGTAGTTCAGACACTATCCAAAATTTAAGAATGATTTGAAGCTATTCTGGAATCATGTGGCGAGTTTGATAATGTGGGTATAAGAGAGACAGTCCGATGTCTTCAGGATTTATAATCTGCTTTGTGCAGTGTCATTCAGCAAGTTGCTGCAACTTCTACAAAGCTACTGCTGCTAGGCAGTAGGGCTTCCTGCCAAAGTTACAAGACTTCAAATTTATTTTTTTGCTGAATTTATTTGAAGACATTTTCTCCCACACAGATACGGTTTTCAACGTATTACAATCTAAGTATTTAGACATTGCGTTTTGTGCAAAATAAATTGAAAATTTGAAGATTTTTTTTTAAAAATTTCGAAACGAAACAATAGCTTCCAGAAAATTTGGGGAGAAACTGAAGTCTTGTGAGCCGCCGCGCAAGAGACGAAGACTGAACGATGAATTAACGGCATAGGAGGAATTTAAGAGACTGGAAGTATTTGACACCATAATTTTACTACTTAAATCGCGTTTTGATTCTTCGGCAGATTTGAATTTTTTGGAACTTCTCCAGTGCTCAAAATTTCCTGCATATTCACAAAATTTTCCAGAAAAGCAACTTTTATAATTAGAGAAAATTTATTACAAATATTTCGTTTTCGCGAAACTGAAAGCTGAGCTTAAGGGAATTTGTGCTAATGAACATTTCGTGGGAAAGAATGTGAAGGAAATCCAAGAGTTTCTTATCTAAAAAGGACTAAACAGGGGACTAAAACAAGCTCATAAGTTCTGTGAATTGGTATGAGTCACCCCTGCAACAGCATCGTCTGTCGAACAATCTTACTCAGCTTTGAAACGAATCAAAACCTTCCAGAGAAACTCCCAAAGCCAAGGACGTCTTACCGCACTTGCAATGATGTCGATAGAGAAGGATTTGCTTGACGAAATAAAAACGGACCACAGCTTTTTCGACAAGGTGACGAATAAATTCTGTAAAAATAATAGGAGAATGGAGTTTGCTTTCAAGTAACGGGTAAGTGTAACAATCACATAGTAATATTGTTGTTAATATTATAATTGACATTCCTCTAATTCACGGCTAAAGAGGTTATCAGTCGTTTGGTTATAAAGTCCACTCCGGGTTGACACCAGCTTCCTAAGGAGCAGATCTAGGGATTATGCATGCCTCTTCAATACTTAGCACAAAATGTGAACTATTATTATTATTATTTAATGATTTCTGTGATCACCCCATAATGTTAAGATAGCCTATAAACAAAAACAAATGTGCTAATGTACATTATTACATGCCTTACATCGAAATTCAGGATACACCATTAGCAACTGGCAAGAGTACGTGGCAAGTCCGAATAGCTAGCCGAGACCAAAGGAAATAGAAAACTAATACGGGAAAGTCTGTGCCATTCTGAAGCACCTCTAGTTACATTCTCGCTATCGGTACCGTGGTAGAAATTTATGTAATGCTGCGCGAAAAAAACACAAATTTTTGGCAGAATTTTTTTTATTACAGGGCCCTAGCAACGAAAAGTCTAGTTGCTAAATTTAAGAGAAAATTCCTCTTAACACGTGAATCCATGTTATGTGGATCCTCGATACCGAAAAATCGATTGACGGAAAACGTCCGTCTGTCTGTTTTTGGATAGTCTGAAGGACGTTTAAGAGTGCAGATCCCATGTTCGTTGAAAACTGATTTTTCTAAAATTGCAGATAAACAAACTTCCTACAACTACAATTATGAAGATTTTTTCCCTTTTGAAATGTTCCTTAGAAATAGATTTTTTGAAATATCACGTACAATTTTTTCGAAAATTTGAGTATTTTTCGTGTGATTTTGGGTGAAATATAGGCATTTTTAGTCTTATTTAAACATTTTCCCCCTCAAAAACGACTCCGTTTTTGATTTAATTTTGTTGTTGGATAGTGTGAAAGATGTCCAGGAGAATGGTACAGGTCTCACGTTCGTTAAAATGCTCTAGTTTTTCGATAATTGAAAAATTCGAATTTTTTCAGCATCTTCCTACAACTATAATTACGAAGATATTTTTTTCATAATGAAATGTGTTCATTAAAAAAAAAGATTAAAAATGACATCTATTTTTCAAAACCGAGTAGATTTTTGCGAAATTTTGTCAAACAGGTAATTTTTATTTCCTTTAAACAATTTTTCGTGAAAATCGACTTTTTAAATAAATTTAAACCTTAGATGACGTAAAGGACGCTTAAGTGAATGGTTCAGGCCACACATGTTCGTTGGCATGTCTAATTTTTTGAAAGTTTAAATAATTTAAAAAAAAATCGCCGATGACAATGATTTTTACAGAGCCTGCAAGTGTCGGAGGACGTCCATCCACCAGTTTCGCAGCTTCCAGTGAGAGGACTAAAAGGAGGAGAACTCAGTCCATGCGAGATCACCATGAAGTCGACGAGCTGGCCTTCGCACTGCAGATGAGCTTCCGGAATTCTGGGAACGTGGATGCAGCAAAGGTGGTGAAGGATATTGCTGAAGGAAGTCCAACCACAGCAACAAGGTACAGGGATTCTCTAACTGCGAAACGCGAAAAACAGTTGACCAAAGATGAGGCTCTATCGCTCCTTATCGAGAGTAAGCTGTCGAAGAATATGTACAACACGATCAGAACTGCCAGCATAGATCATAATTGCTCTTTATATCCGTCATACAAAAAAGTTCAGGAGGCTAAGAAAGACTGTTATCCCCTGGCTGTAGACATGCGTATCACAGAAACTTCTGCTGAAGTGAAACTTCAAGCGCTGCTCGATCACACGGTAGAAAGAATTTTTCGGGTCCAACAAGATGTGATCTCTAGCCTCCTCGATAGTGCGTACGATACAGAGTTGATTTGTAAGTGGGGCTGCGACGGAACTTCGGGACAAAGTACTTTCAAGCAAAAATTCGATGACGATTCTGAAGGCACCAAAACCGACGCAAATATATTTTTTGTTTCCATCGTGCCGCTTCAGATTTTGTCTGTCGAAAAGTCCACACAGAAACAAATCGTCATTTGGAAGAACCCGCGTCCTTCATCTCCTCGATTTTGTCGGCCATTAAAAATCGAATTTTTGCATGAAACTGCTGAGTCTACGAGACTTATAGTCAATGACATTCAGGACCAAGTGCAGAATTTAACACCATTCCAAACAATTGTTGACGGAAAGGAAGTGAATGTTGCATACAAAGTGCTTCTCACTATGGTCGATGGAAAAGTTTGCAACTCACTGACTTGCACATCGTCAAGTCAGAGATGCTACCTTTGCGACTGCACTTCCAAACGTTTCAACAACATTGATGACATCTTACGAACACCCTTAAAAGAAGAGCATTTGCAATTTGGAATTTCCAGTTTGCATGCTTGGATTCGATTTTTTGAGTGCCTTCTGCACATTTCCTACAAGTTGGACGTGAAGAAGTGGCAAAGTCGCGGGGACGACAAAGCAAAGGTCGCAACTCGCAAATCAAACATTCAGAAAGGGTTCCGTCAACAATTGGGGCTCTTGGTGGACATGCCGAAACAGGGGTATGGCAGTACGAATGACGGGAACACCGCGCGCCGTTTTTTCGAAAACGCGGCCATTTCTGCCTCTATTACTGGGCTCGACCTGTCTTTGATTAAAAGATTTCACGTCATATTGCAAGTCATTTCTTGCGGGTTCGAAATCGATGTCCCCAAGTACGAGGCATATTGCATAGAAACAGCTCGTTTGTATGTACAGCTGTACCCCTGGTTCTGCATGCCCACCACAGTGCACAAGATTTTGCTGCACAGCAGTAAGATCATTGAGTCTTCGATCCTGCCAATTGGGCAGATGTCTGAAGAAGCTCAAGAATCTTGCAATAAATTCATCAAACAATATCGGCAGGACTTCGCGCGAAAATGTACCCGCGTGAAAAATATGGAAGACGTATTCCAGAGGCTTTTGGTTGCCTCGGATCCAGTGATCTCGAGCATCAGAAAATTGCCAAAAAAGAAGCTGAAAGCGTTAGACGCTGAAGCTGTGCGGCTATTGAAAGCTCCGAGCTACGAAGCTCCTAGCAGCGACGACGATTCCGCGCACCCGTCTGACGACGAATATTAGATGTAAATTAGAAATAAGATAGGGCGAGCCCCGGATCTGAGGGTTCCATCATACGGTGGATCGAGTAGCTGGTGGTGGAATCCGAAGACCGGGGGGGCCAGTATGCGTGCGTGTGTAATTTTTTGTAATATAAGTTCTATTTCAAGGCCAAAATGGCTGGAATAAATGATTTTGTATCTATCTTTCTAGGAATAAGGAATAAAACCGAAATTTTATGCAAATATGACCTTTTTTTATTTTTGTCCGCCATATTGAATCCGCCATTTTTTTTCAATTTTCGTGTAAAGATTCTTCATAAGCCACCTATCCTGGTAAGAAATTTAAAGAGAAAATGTTTTTTCGGTCGAAAATTCGCCGTTTTCGAAGTACTTCGTAACGTGAGAAAGTAAAAAATTTTTAATAAAAGCTAGTGGTTCTGCTGAATGGCAGAGACTTTCTCGTATTAGATAGTTTTCTCATTTCTTTGGTCTGGGCTTTTTCGATCTTGTCTCATCCTCTTATGCTGCCATCTACCGCCGCCCGAAGTATATTTTTATGAAATTTTCTCAATTTTTCTGTTTCCTCGTGGTAGAACTAAATATTACTTTAAGACTATTAAAGAAGAGTAAAACCTTGTCCTATATGTAAATTTTCGTTCAAAAATTTAGTCTTTTTAACTAGTGGTGCTACTAAAGTACATACTTTCTCGCATTAATTCTAAAAGCTCCACAAAATTACACTACTACATAACCAGTAAAAGTGTTGTCAAGCATTTAATTATATTTCCGCCCCGAGACTCGAATTCACATCGTTAGAGTTGACGTGCTGGCACTCATACCACAATGCCACAGAAGCGCTGCATGGGACCTTCAACCAATAAATAAGTAGTAGAAACTCCCAAAGCCTGCAGTTTATTTACATCAAATTCAGGGAATATGAATTTTGAAGAAAATTAGCTGAACGGTTTAGGCTCTAGCGTTAACCACAATGGACAGACGTGCCGTCAATCTATTTTTCAGTACCAAGAACCATCGAAACATGGATTCTAGCTACCCCACGAGTTAGAGGATTTTTTTTTCTAAATTTAGTGCCAGGATTTATCCACCCTTTGGGTCATTATGAGTGATATGATGTAGGAGTCATCATTAGTCAAATATGATGTATATGGGAGGGAGTGCAATTGTGCACGTCTTCTTGAGGAAGAGATTCCATATACTCCCTTTTATCACAAACTATTATGAATAAAGGTAGAAAAGAGCATTTTTAACTTGTCTATTCCACTCATAAAACCAATAGTGTAATTATATACATTCAAAATGCCCCAATCAGGTCAGTGTATCTCAAAAAGTTTATTGCTTTTTCTATCCAATTTTTCTTACAGCTTCTCCCTATTGACAATCATAAACTGTAACTTCTGTGTCTTAGGAGGTGGTCCATTGACCACTGTGTCAAAGTCCAATAAACCATGTAGGTCCCTCTTTGATTATAACATAGTTCTCAGTTATTTTCAATATTTGGCATATTTTGGAACTCTGTTGGACATAATTTCATTTGTGGAATAGTCCTATTAATTACCACTTGTGCTTTGAATATTTTCAGATAAATCCCCTTCTTGCTTAACAAGTTAGAGATTTATCAATAATTTCCAAAGCACTCTTGGTATTATGTATGTTAAATGTCTGCTACTATGTAACAGAACTGCACGGGCAAATATCTTCGGATTTGATTTCAATATATTACACATGGCTAAAAGAGTACCCCTTGCAATTATGCACTTGTGTTTAGGCAACTAAATGCTCTTTTGGTCACTAGTAAAATAAATAATAATTAAATGAATGTTAAATTCCTTTTAATGCAATTACTATGTAAAGCTGGCTGTTTTCTTTTACACATGAAGTAAAATGTAGCAAGAATAAATAATATTCCGATAATGGAAAATATAATAAAATTTATCAAAGTAACTACATTCTTCAATGTTTTTTAACTTAATGATTTATTAAAAAAAGATACAGAATCGAGTACATTAATATTAAACATATGGCTCCTAGAAAATTTATTATAATATTTAAATTTCACTGACATTTGTTACTTTCAGATGTTCAAGCTCTATTTTCACAACAGATGCAAAAATTAAATAGAATGAAAACATATTTACATCAAAACAACACTGTTACCATGTTTCTAGATACCTGTGAGCAAATTGAAGCTATGTTTTTTGCAGGTGCAATCGTGCTGCTTTTTTCAGCTTCTTTGCTTTAATTTTCTTTAACTTTCTTTTGGCATTGACTAAGGAAATGTTTTTTGCAACTGCAGGCCAATTTACTTTTTCTTGAACATATGGTGAGAGAACAAATGTTTTTTTGAGCACCTCTGAACCCTTAACATTCTCTACAAACAATGTCCACGAAATATGAGAGGGCATAACCAATTCAACGCATGAATCCTTTTGCCAAGGCAGGATTCCAAGAGGGCAGGTGGCCCAATCATACTCTGGAGAAGAAAAGAACAAACAAAACATTACTGAATACCAAACACTCATCCATTACCAGAAGTAATGTGACACTGAAAAAAGACATTGTGTGATCCAATATACACAACTTAATCTTTGTAAAGTGCTACCAATTATCAGTACTACTATGAAGTTTAACAAAAAGATCATAGTTTAAATTTTGAGTAGATACATTACAGTAAGAGATAGTGAAGGGGGATAGAGAGAGAGAGTGAAGGGGGGAGAGAATGAGAGTGATTGACCGACACCACACGCACAGCATGTAGGCTTGTAGTTGGATTCATTGTCACTACATAAAACACATGTTTCTTAAGTTCTTTTTGCAGTGTTTTGTGATACATAATTCAGTGGTTGAAACAGTGTTGCCTCATGGTATTGTGTGTTTTCACGTAAGTGATTTAAAAAGAAAATTTTGTTCCAATTCTGATAGAGCATTTATATGAAGAATGTGATATTGATTTCGATGATCCTACAAATTCAATTTCCAGCTCCAGCATTCATCTGTACACTATGAACTAAGACACATTATGAAGTTAAAGATCCAGAATTAATTTATGTTCCACTGTTCATAGAAGTAATACAATTCACTGGAGATTTTAGGCAAATGTTCCTTGCTCAAGTGAAGTCGATATCCTGAAATTCCACAATCTAAATTGATTTGTTGATTAAATGAACTAGGGGCTGGTACACTACAACCTAATAATTATTTTGACAGTATTTTTTAAAACTCCAACAAATAAGCAAAGCATCAACGTGTATTTCCGATTGCAGTGATGTCTATAGAAAGCTATTTTAAGCATACTTTATTCCTTTTCATTACAGTTCTTTAATTCAATTGTTTTATAGGAATCTTTAAGATGTCCCTCATCAGTTGAGCAACTTTTGCTGCTACAGTCATAAATAATTAGTGTGTTCTAACCTATGCTTATCTTCTTAGGTTGAGACCGAAGTTTTCAAATTTTTAAGTGATTAGGATGGAGTGACAAAGTTTAGAGGCATTATTAAGTTCCAATGAAGATTTATATTTACATTAAACATCCAGAACCTACTAGGAAATTTGATATATTATGTCATACTTCTTAAAAAGCATAAAGACTTTCATTAAGTCGAAGCATGAGAGAGAAGGGAATTTGCCATAATTTCAATTTAACTTCATGTGTATAAAAGGACCCCTTCAATGCAGAGCCTTGGTAGAATGTGGTAGCATTCCATTGCAGATAAAAGGTAAGATCCTGTATGTGCTATTAAGGTAGCAGGTGGCCAGCCCCAAGTATCTAAGTAAGTGAACCCTCCGGCTCCACATGGCATCCCACCAAGGAAGGGAACCTCCCAGGACATAAATAAGGAGAGTTGAAACAACATGTCCTCTCAAGACACAGCATTCCACACTGAAGGTTGAAAATAATGAAACAATTACCTGAAGCATACTCCAATGATTCTGATTTTTCACCAATATTTTCTCCAAAAAAAAATTTTTTAGGTACTCCTTTTCCACTTATTTTGTACAAGTCTTCTACTGTGTGAATAACTTTATTGGATTTAACAGTACGTGAATCTGTAGGTTCCATCCAAATAGAAAGTAATTCTTTTAGAAGACACTTTGAAGTATCCGGTATCACTGGATTTGCAACATTCAGTAAACTAAAAATAATGAAGAATTAAAATTTGCAACAAACAACAAAAAATATTAATACACTCAGATGGGTAAAGAAAGGGATATGGCTGACAGGGTTGCATTAATTAAAATTTTAATGCTTAGATTGTCCCTTGTGCTAGGGACTGATGCCATTAAATTTTTGCTCTTAAATAGATGATTATATAATGCTGCTTTCTTTTAAACCTTCAATGATGAAAGTAAATTTTTTTTCTAAATGTAAACTATTCCTCATAAAAGGTTTGTCAAAGAAGACCCGAAATTGTGGTCTCTGAAATACTTTTCCACAATGTTGGTGACACTGCCATTTTCACACAAACATTTTTGTTATGATACATGGACCCTGGCACTCACCACACAATACAGGACTTATCACGTTCATTGAAAACTATCTTTTGAAAATTGAAAAAAATTCACATTTTTTCGGCGTCTTCCCGCAACTACAATTTTTTTTCCGTATATAGGCAAACTCTGATCATGCGTGCATCCTGCTTCAGCAGGTGAAAGTACGTTTATCTGGGGTGATCAGTATTTTGCTGAATCCCGGTTGTTAGCCCTGACGGTATGAATAATGAGATGGTGAGGAGATGATGATGATGATAGTGAGGGATGAAAGGATGGCACACATATATAGACATACACAAATACACCCATGCCTGCGACAGACTCGAACCCGCGGTCTTCTGGTCTGAGATAGCTATGGCACTACTGCCCTAATGATCTCGGCCATCTTGACCAGCCAACTAAAATTATGAAAATAAACTATTTTCTTAATGAAATATGTTCATGAACAACAGATCTAAAAATTATGTCACATTTAATTTTCAAAAACATGAATATTTTGTGTGAAGTTTTGTGACAATTTTTATTTTCTTTATACCATTTTTTTCTTAAAAACAACACAACATTTTTTAATTGAATGTGAACCTTAGATAGCATAAAGGATGCTTAAGAGAAATCATCTTTCCTTAGTGTATGATATACAAATGATTATAAAGCTTTACATAATATATTGATGATAAAGTGTAACTATATTCAAAGTCAAAATATTACTTACTGTGTGATACAACAATGCGTACAAGTGAATAATAAACTCAAAAATAAATGCATAGAACTGTTGCAATCACTTTCAATGTATATTTAAAGTCATGGTGTTTTAAATGCAGGGAAATGGTAAATTTTTTAAATTTTTTTTTTATTTTTTAACTACAGTTCGGCAGTAGGAAAAAATCAGAAAAATTTGTGTTGTGAGAGGAACTTTTGAGATTTTTTGAGCCTGTACTAGGGTGTTAAGACGCAGTAAAAATTAATTATTTTTTAATTTTTTTTTTTGCATTTGATTTTGGTACTGATAAAATATCAAAAATGTTTTTCTTATTTTTGAATCACATAAAATAGTGATAAAAAAACAACAACAGGTTTTAGCTGTATATAGTGTGGGTATTGGAATAGGGCCTAACAATAGTAACAATTAACAATATTAACCTTTTAACAATATTAATTTTATCTCAGAGTTGTAGTGTAACTACTCCCATGTCATTTGGTTTAAGGTACTTTTTACCATCTTATCCTGGAGGTACCCTTTGAGCACATATTGCATGATTATTTCCACAGAAATAATTTTAAAATTATTTGGATTCAAAACCAAGGATAGACCTTTCTTTTGCCACAATGCCTTATGAAGCTCCTGGATGGGATCTACCCTTCTTCAACGCAAACGGGTTAATAATAAGTTAAAATATGTACAGTAATAAACACTCACCTTGATAGAAACAGTGTTGTAAATTCATTTGGATTAAGAACAGCAAATTTCACATCGGCCACTGGACATGAATTTCCCTTAGGGTCATTAATTAAGGCAAGAAATCCATCTTTTAAATGAACATTTTGCTTGTTAAATTTTTGAATGACTTTTACAGGTACATCTATTTTTGGCTTTAATGTGTCTGCTCTTTTCATTCGAGTGTCCTTATCTAATTCAATTATATTGTGTGGTGATACTTTTGCCATAATGGCCTGAGATTTTGCCATGCTAACACAAAGCTGATTAATCCACAGTGCCATGATTAATTGGCGGTGTTTACATTTCTCTTCTTTTAAAAGAATGATCAATTTGTGTACCAATGTAGGAAACAAGCCAAAATCTTCTTGAAGCGGTATTAAAAAGTCCTGCCAAAACTGGCAAAGCCAATGCAATATTGTCTCATTTGTTAATTCTGAAAATTCACCAAAAATTACATTAAGTCAGTAATTTCAAATGAGATTCTTGATACTGTATAAGCATTCCGATAAAACAAATTCAAAAGTTTATTTAGAAGATCCTTTAAAAGTAGAACAGAAATAATGTCAATAGTTGAAAAATGCTTCAAATGAAAACTATCTTACAAGATTAAATTAAGTGTTTAAAACTACTATCTTTTTTTTACCTTCTTGATTTCCATCAATAAGAAATTTGACTGGTGGTATGAATGACTCGCTTTCCAGTATTAATGCAAGTAACTTTTCTAATTTGGAATGATCTGCCTTGATAGCTTGGAACAATTTGTCTCTTACACGTTTAATAATGTTCTTCAACATACCAGTATTTTCTTTCCATATATCACTTTCTTTGGTATGCGGTTCAATTTTTTTATGCAGTAATTGCATTACAAGGAGCCTGTGAAATAAATAAATAAAAAAAAATAATAGTAATTTAAAAAAAAATGATATGAAAGTGGGATTTTTTGATATTATTATAAGATCATTATATTGAGCATTATCATGTGGTTCTAAATAGTTTATTTCAATATTCTGCACACAAACATAAATAACCTGCTGTTACTCCTTTTTCATGTTTTAATCTACAATGAATGCAACTTTGCACACAGTTAAAATAATTTTGAAATACATTTCCTAAACATTTACCAAAAAGCAAGTATCTGTCACAGAACTGGGGGGGGGTTATGAATTTCGATGAAGTAGAAGCAAAAGAGGTAGGAATATGAGATAGGGTAGAAATATGAGATTGCAAGGTCTTAGCCTGTGTATAGTGATGACATTTGTTGAGTGATTGGAGAACTACTTGGTCTAGCATCATCATTGCATTCGCTCCATGGCCAGTCACTTCAGTCATCAAAGTTTCCCAATGTGAACTTTTGCCATTAGTAGTGCTGTGGAAAGTTTTTAGAGCTCTGCTCTGAACTGCAATTTACTTTGGCGTATCTTGTGATTTTCCAACAAAAAACACGATTTTTCGGGGGAAAAACTGTAACGAAAAGTGGATAAATTCGGCTGCTAAACGTAGAAGAAAAAATTCTCTAACACATAGTGCAAAAGACGCTTAAGAGATGGTACAGGCCTCACGTTTGTTTAAAATTTGATTTTTCGAAAATTGCACAAATTCAATTTT
Source organism: Gryllus longicercus (assembly GCA_038098605.1). Lineage (NCBI taxonomy): Eukaryota > Metazoa > Arthropoda > Insecta > Orthoptera > Gryllidae > Gryllus > Gryllus longicercus. Next base: position 1,704,847 of record JAZDUA010000322.1, on the reverse strand, counting down.
TTTTTCAGTGTGTTCATACAACTAAAGTATTAAAGATAGAGGTTTTTTTCTCTTAATGTAATCTGTTGCTTTCCATGTGATTTCATGTAATCTTTCCATGTGATTTCGATGAGTTTAAGACTCGCTGAGACAAGTTCTAAGTGCAGGACTGTTCTTTCAACATGTGGTAGTGCAGTGCATGTAAAGAATGTAAAGAATGTCAAAGGGGAGAGGAAGAAACATTTTGCACAAGGCCTGTGGACCCTTTGTAAAGGTACAGTTCCAGCATTCACCTACAATTGGTTGGAAAAACCACAAAAAAAAAAAAGTGATCAGGGCACACAGCTACTAGAATTTTCCTCCGGTCAGTGTCAGCCACTAGCCATGTTGATTTAGCAATTTAACTCCCAGGTCTTGTCACTGCACCGAATGTTGCACAAAGATCAGCCTGGAAGAGCTAAAGGATGATAAATAGGGAAGGGAAGACATGGGAATGCTATATTTTGCTAAATGTAAGGTAGTTTCATCTATGTACAATCCAAATATTTCAGGATGAAAGGCTGATTTGAATGGCCATTTCAATTTTCTGGAGCTAATACAGGGTTTGCATATCGTATCAATGCCATTCCAATACTTTTTATGGTATCAGACGAAAAGTATATCAATATGTGTTTTTCTGTTAAAACATCAACACTTTCTTGCTGCATTACATTCCTTTCTCTATAAGAAGTACACAGTAACGTAAAGACAAATAACATGATGGGTGTCTTACCTTAATTTCTCATCAGATATATCATCTATATTCTTATAATTGTTGATTTCATACATTTTCACAGCCTGCCAAACATCCAAATATTCTTCGACACGCTTATCACTAAAATGTTCTGTGTTTGAGACAACAAGTTCAGGTGCAATTGCAATGTCTTTCCAATAATTTTCCTGTAAGAAAAACAAAAGCAAATATTACAAACATCCCACAACAACCATTGCCTACGTCTAATGACTCAATCAACAAATTATGCACACAATCTGAACAAATGAACAAAACTTACATTCAACCACTCTAGAGCAAAATTAACTGCCATACGAAGAACTTCAAGCGAGGGCAAGGCAGTACTGTGAGCACTATCATGGCGCAGGAGCACCAACCAGTTAGGGATATTCAATTTGCTAGCCATTGAATACATTGTATCACCTACTGCTTTTGCTACATTGGAAACATGATTTAAAAATCTGAAAAGAAAAAATGAATATAAAAAGCAATGAAAAGAAGAAAATTAAGTAAATCAAAAATATCTTGAAAATTTTCTCTTGTTCTCTTATTCGTAAAGGCATTCTGACTAGCAAACATGTTTTATCCTTCAATCGAGGTCTATTCCAGAAAAAGAGTCGATGGCACAACTGGAAAATAGGTAATCAAAAATTTTATTGTTGAATATATTATTTTAACAAGCTTGCAAACACTGGTTACAAACTTATTTTTAACACCCAATATATTCTAGGTTAGAACTAAACTTTTTTTTAAAATAAAATAGAAAATTTGCAATTTTTATGAATTTTTTACTTATGATATGTTATGTGCTTTTTTCCCCAAAAATAACCAATGGTTCAATAAATAATAGGCAGTTATTATATTACAATAATGCTTTAGTCCACGAAATCATTCTTGTTAAAGCTCATTAAGAATGAATTCTATCAATTCACAGTCCAGCTGACAGGAATTTCATTAAGAACCGAACATGATTTTGTTTCAGTTTGCTGGCTCCAGCAAAAGGAACAGCGTTAAGGTCAATGTCTTTCAGATCTTGAATGCTACTTTTTATGTAAGAAAATGTGATGAATGAAGGCACATATGAATTAGAGCAGAGTGGTCCACCTGATATGGTGTACTTCATCATCATAACATATTCTTTGACTCTGTATTTTGAAGATTTAAGAATAGAAGAAACAGAAGAAAATAAGGTGGCAAGAGCTGTCTCCCACTCCTTGATCACATCCTTGTCCATAGTAAGCTGAAAAGGAGATAGACAGACAGGTAACTATAGCTTTTAACCATGGGGTTGTATATCCAATTCTGTCCAAATTTTTTATTGTGTTCCGAATGAGTCCAAAGTGGTGGTCACACCTAACAAAATGTCCATGCACAGGATACAAAAAAAAATATTTCCACTTGAAGTACATTTGCGAGCCAAGAACAATTTTTTTTATTGCAGTGCAGTGGTTTTGTCCACCTGTAGCATCTGAAAGTAATATTAGCAATTTGATTCCTGGAAACTTACTAAGGTTCTTTTTTAAACAGTTATACAAGAATGAGGCAACTGAATTTCCATTTTTACTAGAATGAATTTGCACATGGCAGTAGAAATACGATGAATCATTGTTATGAACATGAATATTAAATATATAGATCCAAAGCATCCTTCTGTAAAATTGGCTGTCAACATTGCGTTGCGGGACAGGACAGTTTGGACTGCACTCAAACTCTAACACCAGATGAGATGACCTTCACTATTAGTTTCTCTTAAAGATAAAATCTTTTTCCAGTTTTGAGTTTGTGAGCTTTCCGTTTGTGAATCTTATAGACAATTCTCTATGGGTCATTAGGATCTCGGGTGATTTCTCCTGCACCCTCAGCACAAAAGTCCCAATTATCAGTTTTAGGCTTTTCGAATACATATTTAAAAAGCTCTTTGAACATTTTAACACATGATTTCAAAATTGATATCAGCAATCTGAAGACTTATGGATTGAATACCTTTATGGACTTTCAGAATATTTTTCAACCAACACACTTGATAAATGCCTCCACACATTGCTCTTCTTCTTCCAGTAGCATAATTCATCTCTTTTTCATAACAGGAGAATTTATGATAATGAATAGAGACTGGAAAAATATGTAGAATGAAAAGTTGAAATATGAAATAAATATGAAAAATCAAACAAAATATGTTATTAAAATACAATAATTATAAATCCCATTTATAAAACATTTCCTAAACAAATTTTAAAATGCACTTTGCCCTAAAAAAGTTTCCCGTCAGTAGTAAAAGCTTCATTTATTCCTATCCACAATTGTAATTTAGCAGCCAGACTATAAGCAATAGAAGCCATTGTACAAACTAGTGCTCTCTACAACCAGCAAACAATTACTGCAGCATGCAGCATTCTCATCGAAGTGTTACAAGTCAGCAATAGTCAAAGTTTCTCAGGTTACAGGTAATGAAAAGCAGTGTCAGTGATGCTTTCACTCCTGAAGGTGAAAACGATCTCAGTTACTGATGCGCATTTCCCACCATCAAAATAATGCCTATGAAATGCCGCCACCAGACTATGAAAATATTCAACCGCGCCTTTACATACTAATAGCGTACTTCACGTAGACACTAACAGTAAAAATGTAGAAACAATTTTTTTCTTCTTCTTCTTCGAAAATACGTTTCTTAAAAAATAAGCACTAAAAGTAATAAACTGATAGACTAAAAAAAAAAAAAATACTTTGAGAAAATAGCAAAATATGGAACCATACATATTTAGCATAATACCAAATCTGTTAAAAATTTAATGAAAAAATTGGATATTGTGTTATGACAGCAATGATTCTCCAAGATCACAATTTTGAGAACTGTATGAAGAAAAACAAATAGACATGGAATTACATAAAAATCTGGTCTCTAATAACGAATACCAAAATAATTGACGCATCAACAGTTTTGGATCACTCTCTTATCTAGACTAATATTTGTGTCTGGATACGCTTTATTATTAGAGGTATGATACTGTGCAAAAATCCACATTCTATACCTATGGACTTCTCCCATTCTGCTGACAACATGCCTAGGAGTGATGACCTGGGGTGTCCGGACACAGATTCCAAGGTGGCGGGGGAAGGAGTATTTAGTGATTACATTCTGTATTTTTTTTAACATTTTTGCTCTAATGGAATGGGTACAGTCCAGAAAGAGAAAATTGCCTTAATTAACAGATTATATAAGGTATTAAAGCTCTAGTCAGATCTTGCAATGCTCATATCGATGCGATTTGGGAGTGTTATAAGAAGTTGCGCAATTTATGTAATCAATCGATTAAATAAGAATAAGATAATTCTGAGCAATAGCAGTTCAAATTGAAAGCATATGGTGTTGCTCCCCCCGACAATCATCTAACAATGATTCACATCTTCTGACTGACCCAGATTTGATTAATGATTTCCTTGCAAATTCTGTTCCTATTACTAGTACTTAGAGTGATGGTGCATTACATCCAACCATGAATGCTATTGTAGACCCAATTATAGAATTCAATTTCAAACCTATAAACTCCTATCACCTCATATGTTCTACAAGTTTAAAGTTGACTGGTGTAGCTAGTGATGGTATTTATGGACAAATGGTCTTGTTCTGTGTTCTCTATTGTCACGATATTCTTGTACATATTATCAATCATATTTGCGAATGGAGAGTTTCCATTGGTTGGAAAGGTGGACTAATGAGATCTATTTCAAAGTCAAACAAGCTCAAGTTATTGAGTCACAATGCTTCCATTTCTCTCTAAAATTGTAGAATTATCTGAAACAAACAGCATTTTAGTCGAGTATAGTGCTTTAAATGCACTTTTCTTTGTGGTTTATCCGTTTATAACTAATTTTGATAAAGGCAACTGTTCTACCGTAGTTTCTCCAGACTAGTCCAAGGCTTTCGATTCCATGAATCATGGTATTTTATCCTTAAATTGAAAGCAAATGGTTGTTTCGACTCCGCTATAAAATTCTTTACCGGTTACTCGGTTGATATAGTACAGAGTCGACCTAACACTGCAGGGGACCAAAGAATTTCTGCACCTATTCATATCAAGTCAGGGGTACCACACGGCTCAATTTTGGGTCTGACCGGCTTTAATTTATATGTGGCTTATATGCATAATTTAGACTTGTCATCTACTATCCTCATACGCATGCTGATGACACCCAGCTATTCTTAGCATTCTCTCTAGAGTACTTTAACTCAGCACTGAGTATCCTCGAGGTAGGCATGAAAATCTGAGTGGTCAAATTTAAACAGTCTTGTTTTAAATCAGTCTAAAACTCCTTTCATCATTATGGACCCTACTGAACATCATGGTAACACCAGAATTATATCAATTGATATTGATGGTAGACATGTACTGTCAATGCCACACATAATTGAGGTTTAATTCTTGATTCATCCTGGAAGTTTTATCGACATATCTAAACTATGTTCAACAGCATATGTCCAATTGAGAACTTGATAATTGCTTAGAAAATTTTTACCAACTAAGCTTAAGTTGTATTTGATGGATTCTTTAATTCTATGCCTTTTTAACTTTGTGGATACTGCAAATAGAAAATATCATTCAGGTTGAATATGAACTGGATTTACAAAAGGATTAGCTGCGGTACAATTGTCAGGATCTCCTAATAAATAAGGGATTGCGAGTGATAAAATAGTTAAAAGTATTAGTAATATTAAAAATCCTATAATGTCCTTGGAAGTATTGTGTGGATGGAATTGAATTTTATGTAGATTTCAATGAATTCCTATTGGATTATTTGAGCCTGTTCGATGGAGACATAATAGATGAATTGTTATGAATGCTGCTACAATAATTGGAATAATGAACTAAAATGTGAAGAATCGAGTTAATGTGGTATTATCTACTGCATAACATCCCCAAAATCATTGTACTAAATCAGTCCCTAGATAGGGAATTGCTGATAATAGATTGGTATTAACGGTGGCTCCTCAGAATGATTTTTGTTTTCATGGTAACACATAACCAATAAAGACAGCAGCTATTACTAAAAATAAGATGAGGGTGCCTACTATTCAAGTGTGTATTAGATTTTAAGAACCATTATATATCCCACATCCTACATGGATATAGAGGCAGATGAAAAAAATGATGCTCCATTAGCATGTAGTGATCATAATAGACGACCAAAATTTACATCTCAACAGACATATCTGACTATTAAATGTTATGTTAATGTCAGTAGGGTAATGTATGGCTAGGAAGATTCAAGTAATAAGTTGAATGATGAACATAATCCTAATGGAGATCCAAAATTTCATCATGTTGATATCTTGGATGGAGTTGGTAAATCAACTAGCTAGTTATTAGCAATTTTAAAGAAAGGATAAAGATTTTATTTACAAAATAATCATTTTTGTATTGGTGAAATGACAAGCGATTTGATAAATTTATAATTGATATTATTATAATAGATAGGATGAAATTAATTATTATGGTTTTTATGGGTTATTGAAATATTTCCTTGGATGCCAAGCTTGTAATATAAATAAATAAATAATACTAATATTCCTTGAATGTTTGTATACTAATTAATAAGGTGATGGCTAGGGGGTGATTTATTATAATAAAAAAGATTAATTGTTAATGTTATAAAGATATCAGAATAGTTTAAGTAAAATATTAATTTTGGTAATTAGTGATAGATATAAAATATTTCTCTGAAGTTCTAAATGATATTGTTAATTTTGATTTACAAGACCAATCTTTTATATTAGCTATTAAACCTTAAATGTTTGCTTTGTTTGTTTAGTAACAATTGTTTTGTTTTATACGTTATTAGTATCTTTACCATTATTAATTGGATTACTGAATTTTTATCAGATGAATGGAACTTTATATGGATTTTGGGGTGAGACCAATAATTTAAATATATTTATATATACTTGAGTATGATTATTGTGTTTTTAGAATAAATACCTATATTTATGATTACCTAAGGCTCATGTTGAAGCTCTTATTTCTGGTTTTATGGTGTTAATGGATGTATTACTAAAGTTGAGTTGAGAGACTGAGTTGGGAGGCTATGGATTAATATGCATTTTTAGAATTATGATATGTTGTTTAAAATATAATTTTATTTGAATTGGTATTAGTATAATGGGAGGCTTTCTAATAAGTTTAGTATGCTTACGTCAGATTGATTTAAAATCTTTAATTGTTTATTTTTCTGTTGTTCACATGGGGATGTTTTGAGTGGTATAAAATCTTTAAATTCTTGAGGTTTTTGTGGTTGTTATTTATTAATAATTAGGCATTGATTGGGAAATAGTATATTTCATTGTTTTGGTTATTTTGACACTATAATTAAGTGATCTCAAATTCCTTTTTCTTCTTTACTTTCAAAAGCTACAGCTAGTGAGACTCCTGTATCAGTTTTAGTCTATTCATTGACTTTGGTTAGGCGAGAGTATATTTGCTTATTCGGTATATATGTATATAAAGGTTAACAACCTACAACAAACAAACCAGAAAACATTGATTGGGTATAAATGCCAGCTGTACAGCAGAACAGCTGAGCAAAGGCTAACAATAATTATCACCAGGCTGCCTACATTAGATATATCAAGATGAAATTTTTTCAGCAACAGTAGTATGAAATAGCGGTTCATTTGAAATGGTGGCAGGAAAAGGGCATGTAGACTTATGTGCCCTCCTTCCGGAATAGACCTGAATTTACTAGCATAAATTTAGAAACATCTGAAAATGAGAAAATAAAATATTAAAACAGGACTGAAATTATAAAATTCAGACTGGAAAAATTGTATAAAATAAACTCAAAAGTAAAACAATTTTATGCAATATGGTCAAACTTGTGGTTCTATACAACAGCATGTGATTTTTCTTATTACTGGTAATGGTTACGTAATATTATTACGTTAGCTGGATCAGTGTGAACAAGCTACAGTAAGTAAAATTTTCTTTTTAAGTGAAAATAGCTTCATATTGGATCTTAACTTTGAATGACTACCCCTGAACGCTGCTTTATAGTATTATACATTCAATATTGAGTGAAAGAAAACATTCTAACCACCGAGATAAAATCTCCCAGAGAATCAAATGGTCACTAATTTAATCATTGCATTTTATTTTAGCCTCTACTTCTTAATTAATTTTACATGAATTTTGAATTACTGCTTATATGTGGCCATCCTTGCTATAGATTAAGGGTAGCTTGAAGAGCTAAATATCCAAAAGAGGATCAGGAGTTTCACAAAAGAACTCATTTTGTAGAATACTGCTCACAAAACAGAACTCAAGCTCAACATGGTTTTATGGGTCTAGGACATGCATGAATGTAATGTGTGATGCAGTAATCTGTTCTCTACATTACAATCTGCAAATATTAATCTTAAATCTGTTTGATGCAGGACTGGATAGTGAATCCAGAAGCACACTAGCAGGATTTTGAGACCATGAATTCCAATAAATTGTAAAAAGCTGTCATCTATCCTTTGTGTATTACAACCAGCGACAATTGCACTTTCTATCCCAACACTTCAGCCATCAATCAAAAAACACTATATAATTCAAAATTACATGAAAACTATTATTTTTCAAAAAGAAAGTACCATGTATGTTTGAAACACATAGCAGCAGCAGCAGTGGTTACCTTATCCACGTGCTTAGCCTGGCGTTAATAGAAATGAAATTATCAAAATACTATATTATGTACTGTAACTAGTTTGTAATTTAAACTTTATTGTATATGTACTTATTTCTTAAATGGTGGACATTAGGATACCGTTTCTAATTTGTACGAATGCAATAAAACAATATTATGGAATATGTTGTAGTCTACTGTCTCATAAGTGTACTTGGACCTCTTTTTTCAAAAAAGACACTTTACAATGATTTTTCAAAAAGTTATTTTGTTAAATTTTTATGACCCTGATTAGGGAATATTTTAAGAACTGTATACAAAAATTATTACAAAACTTGATTAAAATCAAGTCTTGGAGATTTGAACAATAAAGTTTGTAAAAAATAATTTCAAAAAATCGAAATCAAACCCAAATAGTAAACAAATAAAAGGTTTCTTAGGTCCAGGTTTGTAAAAAGACTGATAAAACTTCAAAACTATTAATCAGCATTCCATACAAAAGTAGTCCATACTGAAGGTCAATAAAAGAAAAAAAATGGTGGGCCTTTTGATGTAACTTTTAAAATCACCTGACCAATTGGTAAGACAAAGTTGTTTTTTTTCCTTCCAATTAGTGAAGTATTTGACAAATTAATCAGTTTAAAAAAGTATAACAACACTATAAACAAGTTTCCATGCACTGTTTCTGTTTTGTAATACAGTAATATAAATTAATTAAAAGAGTTCAATCAAGACATTTGCATTGTGACATGTTTGTGTTTACGTGAAAAAACGGTCAGCAGATTTACATCCAGCACCAATCAATTAGCTTGCTGCAATTCACTGTGTAAGATGACAATTATATTTGTTCCATAAACAGTTAATACATCATACTTAATGCCATAAAATTCCATATGAATTATTTCTTGCTACGACATGTTTATAATGAAAAAACAACAACAAAGAAACCTATAAACATCGCAAAAGTTCCTCAAAACTGCTTGTTTTAAAACGTCATGCACCATTCTCTTTCATCAAGCATGTAATACAACACTTGAAGCAATTTCAAAAGTGTTAACAAAAATGGCCACTACTTGTTAATACTTGTCATTACATGTGAGAAAGGAAAAATAAAATAAAGCTTGTCAAATTCATGAATGACATCAAAAGAATAAGGAAGTGAGAAAAGTAAGAAGAAAGCAAAAGTCACACAGGAACAGTGTGAAGGAGAAGTAATAAAAATAAGTTGCTTTATATATATATATATATATATATATATATATATATATATATATATATATATATATATATATATATATATATATATATAAGAAATTAACACATCAATGTTTAATTCACTTCATTCCTGAACAAAACAGCAATCCAATCACAACTACAATATTTCAATAGCTATTAATGTACATTACCTCATTACAGCAGCACTACACATAAGTTGCATATCATGTTCAGCATACATGGGACTGGGACCATTAGCCATTTGTTGTGTAACTTCTTGATCTATTATACGTACATGAATTAATTCCAGAGTACATTCTACACCAGCAGGCAACCGAGACTGTCTGGAGAAAGAAAAAGAAAATTTTAATTCATTTCTAAACACAGAAACTAATAATACCACTTGCCTCTGCATATTTGTATAAACACTAAAATGAAAATGCTGGTATAGTGGTACTGACTTCTCTAAACCAAGTCATAATGTACGGGTGATTCATTAACATCTTACAAAAATGCTAACCATTATTTTTAACTTGTAGTGAGCAAGTATGAGGTATGTCAATCATACATTCCGAAAGCGGTCAATATTGATCCCTGGAGGTTGATTGGATCTTTTTTTTAAGGATCCATATTCTAAGTTAAAAAATGGAGGTCAAATGCAGCTAAAAACTGGCCCTCTTACCCAACTACCTATTAATTATTTTTTGGGGTGGGGGTGGGGCGTGAATAGGCCATCTCAGGACCACGCGAACATGCAACCAACTCTGGCTCAGTCATATTTATCAAAGGTAGGTGCGCGTGACTTATAGGGGGGGGGTCAACATTTTCTTCCTAAATTCGCTTTTGCACCCAGGGCTGGAAGCCGTGGGGGATGAAATGAAATGATGATGGTGACAATGTCGATGCATGAAATAGACAATCGCAAACATACAGAATAATTATGCCCTGGGCGGAATTCGAACCCGCAATCCTTCGGTCCGAGAGCGCCGGGCCTGGGCCTGGGCCTGGGCCTGGGCCTGGGCCTGGGCCTGGGCCTGGGCCTGGGCCTGGGCCTGGGCCTGGGCCGGGTCCGGGTCCGGGTCCGGGTCCGGGTCCGGGTCCGGGTCCGGGGCCGTCGTGACCCTGCTTCGAGAGGTGCATTGAAACGGGGCGGCAAAAAATAGGCTTATTTTAAACTTTAAATGAAACCAAACAAAAATGTCATATGTATCAAAGAGCAATATACTTTTAGTCATGCGAGTTACTAAACTACGTAGATAACCATAGCTATCAAAAGTTTCACGTTTCACTGGTCAGTATAGGGGGGATGGTTTTAATGATCGGCGGTTGCTTAAGGTAGTTAGAGCGAGATACGTACGAGATATGTACCTGTGATGTTTAACATACCCTTTCCATAGCATTAATCAAAAGACCACTTTAGGAGTACGACGAGAGAAACGAAAGGCAGGCGCTCTAAGACGTCGGTTTGCTTTCGCGTATGACCATTCTGGCCCTCGCTCTATACCTCCTGTATTCGATTAAGTTTTCAGCTGTAGGGAACCTATTGAGCCTGGACAACGCCCGTTTCCGCTCGCGAACAGCGGTGGCCTAGCGACCGCCGTCTAGAAGAGTCCGAGGCCAAAGCGAGTGTGTTGGAAACCTGCAAGGAATGTTCACCAAAAATATGTAAGCAACGTATCCCTAAGTGCAAAGTAGAAAGTACCACAAGAAGTAGTAATGCTATAAATGCCAGTCTCTCGTAAGAAGCTAAAAAGCTTGCAGAGAGAAGATTCGTCATTTCCAAGTACCTGTGTTAGAGATCTAGCAAGGTGAAGCTTTCGCCGCCGGCTACGTCTTCCCTTAGAACAGCGCAGGAGAACATGCTCCGCGGTAAGACCCGACTCGCAACTATCGCGAGTATGGGGTGGTGATTGAGGGAGAAATGGCAGTGACCATTCCGAAGGCGTGTCGGATTGTCTCTTCGCGCATAGACCCACGAAATGAAGACCAAGGCTTTATGGAATCCTTGATTCTCGTGAGTTTAAAATCTGAGTTCTGACGCTCTATTTGCCACGCACTGAGAATACAGCGTTTGAAAAACAGCTCGGTATCATTTGTTGGGACTGTGAGAAAGACTACCTCAGTTTTCTTCGTGGCGAGCTTTGCTGCCTGATCAACAATTTTGTTTCCTATTATCCCAACGTGATCCAACAAAGAACCAAATTATAACGACGCACCAATTATGGATTTGGAATTGGATGATCTTTGTCAGGTCACAAGAAGAGAAGCAGGTCAGATTTTAGCGAGCTTTTTGAATTACTGCAGATCACTGTTTCCTTTTATGTCTTCAATTAAGCGAACTTAAGGGATTCCAATAGAGCATATTTTTTCTGCAGTATAAGCGCTACACGAAGAGTCTATTCGAAGACTCCGCGTGGCACTGTGGCCGTAGAAGGCACACCATACATTACCATTTTGGTATAGAGTATATGAAGTTATAGCCGGGATACAGGGATTTTGTCTCTTAAAATTCCGCCAGAAAAGTACTGGGGGGAGTTGAGGATTTGCGAAAATGAGACAATGTCAGGTCGCACCTTTCGCATCGCCGATTCCACTATTTCGCCTTCGGCTCAGGGATGGTTCACCAGCGTCGGCCAAGAGGCATTCGATGCGACTCGCGCGGTAGGCGCCTGTGCGATCCGTCTACCAGCATTGTGTATGGTATCTAGTGACCTGAGGGTCGATGGAGTCGCTGACCCGTAATCTACGATAGGACGGATGATGGTCCTATTTAGCCGCCAAAGACATGCTCGGTCTGCGCCCCAAGATCTAGCAGTAAGGGTGCGAATAGGATCAACGGTGATACACATTGGCTCCTCAAGTTTTGAATATGCTTTCGCCATGTTAAACTCGTCGAATTTCAGGCCAAGGAAAGTGGCAGATTCGATGAAGGGACGTTGATGACCCCCAAAAAATGATCAGGATGACTATAGAGGTGATGATAAGTAAATGCAACTGGATATGAGTAAGGATACATAAGTAAATGCAACTGGATTATGAGGTGGAGAACTTTAATCCAGTTTTATCGTATTTGATTATGAATCTGGTCTGGTCCTGGAGCAGAATTTCTTGCACAAGTGAGGACATAGGAAGATTCATCCATAGAGAAAGGAGCGTTGTAATCTTCCTCCGCGCGACTCGAGAAATCTAGCCTACAGTTCTCCATTCTTCTTTTGGTCTTCAGAAAGCTAGGAGTGTAGAGTGCGGAGCTGGAGATATGCTCGTAGTGAGAGGCCAATTGAACTATAAGTGGTGGTGAGGTGAAAAGATTTCTATAAAATGTAATTAGATCATTTTCGGAAGCAGTCTTCGTGGCTCAGTATGCATTTACACAGGTTCAAATTTGGGTGCGTCGTCGTCGCCGCCACCACCCCCACCCCCACCTGGAGGTCAGCAATCTACTTGGTTTTCAATAATTTCTCCATTTGCTCGTCGGTACGTGCTTCGAAGAGAATCGCTCCATTCCTCTTTCGCAGGTCCGCTTGAAGCTTCCCGTATGTTCCCTCTTTGGTTCGTGCCAGACGGACAGCACTTACGTTCTTAAGGCTAAATGTCCCGACACTAGTACAATTTGTAGCCACCACGTGGCAGCACCAAAATAAGTAAAATTTACTTTACCGATAACGTCTGAACCAATGGTTCGATTTTCGATCTGTAAACGGCATTTGACGTCTTTTTAAAATAGAATTTACGCTACGATGACCTTTTTCCAAAAATCTAGCAAAAACTCGAATTTCAAATTAGTTCTCAAACTTCCGAGAACAAATTTAAAAATGTGGCCTTATAGCGCGATGGCGACATGCTTCCTGAATCCAACGCAGTGACAATAATGCAAATCGGACGAATAGGAGTGTCGTAAAGAGAAATTTACGAAAACACCTCGCCCCCCCCACTTCCTCTTCTGCGCCGTTGCGTCACCCACCCGCTCGTTGTGGACCCTCTGTGGTGGCAGGTGGCAGGCATGACCAGGCCCGGCGGTTAAAGCGGTGCTACGTCTAAGATTAATTTTTAGCGCTGCAAATAATTCAACAATTAAAAAATAACAGTATCCGTTTTTAGCTTTATGGGTACTGGCCTGCGATGACGCAGTTATGCTCGTATTAACAAATAACAGAGTTGACACCCTTATGATCATCATCTTCTCCTCTACTCCAAGGATGGGTTCATGACCTGTTCTGACTCTACCAATTTCATTTCTATAACGATCTGCCTCTGTCTTCTACCTCGCGTTCTACACATAAACGCTTGCTTTAGAATGCGTGTCAGTCCCATGTATCGAAGTCATTCCTCCCTTCACTCCCTGAAGTCAGAAAGATAGTATTTTGCCATTGATTGCTTGAACAATTAATTTTCATCTTATTTCGCGTCGCGCTTCTGGCCTGTAGTCCTATGGCGAGAGAGACAACTCGCATAGTCGAGGCTTGCGAGCACAACCGCATGGGTGGACAAATGAGCATCAGCACGAAGGTTTCATTCGTTATCGAATCCCGCCAAGCGATTTTCGCCGCTAACTTATATACCGCTATTTCACGTGACAGTGCCTCCCGCGCTGGAGAATGGCCGGTCGGCAAACACATTCGTTTATTTGTTTTGGCCGTGTACAACGCATTCCGCTAGCTGCACCCAGACTTACGCCCGCTCTCGGGCACTTGAACCGCAACACCTGCACTTCGCAACAGTTTGCTCCGTGTACAGACCGTGTCATTATATAACTATTCAATTATAACTGAACTAAAAATATAGGAATATTTTGTTTCTCTATGAAAATCTCAATGTGTGTTTGTGTGAGTGTGTGTGTGTTATTTGCCTGTAATAGATCGAAAATGAAAACTGTAATAATTATTTACGAAATATGTAACGTAATTTCATCCTTTACTTTACGAGATCAAATCGTACAAAGAGAAATATCAAGATTGTAGGAAGATAAACCATGGAACTCTACAATATACCGATGACGCAGAAATCCTGGTGCCAGCGTGATTATCCCTTCTCCCTTACGGTCGAGCAAGCAGTATATTTTCTGGAACTTTTGTTTTTTTTTCATCTAGATCTACCTCTGTTAAACAGGTTATATTATTTTAAAAATATTTAAAATGACCACATGTCATACTTTTCAAGAAGTGCGTATAATGTTTTTCCGTAAATGCCATCACTTTGGTCTTTGTATTTGAAATGTTTAAATAATATCCTTTGTGATTTTGATGAAATTAATAAACAGACTTTGTAAATTATCTTATCTTTTAGCATCAAAATTATTTTTGTATGAAAGTTCATAAATATCACGCAATCACGTTTCGGTCGTTTAGGGAAGTGCCGCACATTTTTCCAGCATGTTATCTTCAGATTCAAAAAGAACAACGGTGAGAACTGTTGGGTAGCTATAAATAATCTAGTGACTACATGATATAGTTACCATAGGGAAAAGTGAATGAGAAACGAAATAAAAGAAAGTTTATAATTCTATCCAAAGATGAAAAAGAATTTGTGCACACACACAGGGAGTGACTGACTGACAGACGGACGGACTCACTGATGGGCGGACTGACGGATTGACGGACTGACGAATGGACGAACTGACGGATGGACGGACTGACGGGTGGACGAACTGACGGATGGACGGACTGACGGGTGGACGAACTGATGGATGGACGGACTGACGGGTGGACGAACTGATGGATGGACGGACTGACGGGTGGACGAACTGACGGATGGACGGACTGACGGGTGGACGAACTGACGGGTGGACGAACTGACGGATGGACGGACTGACGGATGGACGGACTGACGGATGGACGGACTGACGGATGGACGGACTGACAGACTAAGAGATTGTCTGACAGACGGGCTGACGGACGGATGGACAGACTCACGATCGCATGACGGACAGACGGACGGACTGACGGCCGGTCAGCCTGAAGGACGGACGGCCGGACAGTCGGCCGGACGGACGGAGGGACAGTCGGCCTGACGGCCGGCCGGACAGTCGGCCTGAAGGACGGCCGGCCGGACAGTCGGCCTGGCGGACGGACAGTCGGCCTGGCGGACGGACAGTCGGCCTGGCGGACGGACAGTCGGCCTGGCGGACGGACAGTCGGCCTGGCGGACGGACAGTCGGCCTGGCGGACGGACAGTCGGCCTGGCGGACGGACAGTCGGCCTGGCGGACGGACAGTCGGCCTGGCGGACGGACAGTCGGCCTGGCGGACGGACAGTCGGCCTGGCGGACAGCTTAACGGTCGGACAGACTGACAGACGGAGTGACGGAAGGACTGACGGACGGAGTGACGGAAGGACTGACGGACGGAGTGACGGAAGGAGTGACGGAAGGACTGACGGACGGAGTGATGGAAGGACTGACGGACGGAGTGACGGAAGGACTGACGGACGGAGTGACGGATGGACTGACGGAGGGACTGACGGAGGGAGTGACGGATGGACTGACGGAGGGACTGACGGACGGAGTGACGGATGGACTGACGGAGGGACTGACGGACGGAGTGACGGATGGACTGACGGAGGGACTGACGGAGGGACTGACGGACGGAGTGACGGATGGACTGACGGAGGGACTGACGGACGGAGTGACGGATGGACTGACGGAGGGACTGACGGACGGACTGACGGATGGACTGACGGAGGGACTGACGGACGGAGTGACGGACGGAGTGACTGACGGATGGACTGACGGAGGGACTGACGGACGGAGTGACGGATGGACTGACGGAGGGACTGACGGACGGAGTGACGGATGGACTGACGGAGGGACTGACGGACGGAGTGACGGATGGACTGACGGAGGGACTGACGGACGGACTGACGGATGGACTGACGGAGGGACTGACGGACGGAGTGACGGACGGAGTGACTGACGGATGGACTGACGGAGGGACTGACGGACGGAGTGACGGATGGACTGACGGAGGGACTGACGGACGGAGTGACGGATGGACTGACGGAGGGACTGACGGACGGAGTGACGGATGGACTGACGGAGGGACTGACGGACGGACTGACGGAAGGACTGACGGACGGACTGACGGAAGGACTGACGGAAGGACTGACGGAGGGACTGACGGACGGACTGACGGACGGACTGACGGAGGGACTGACGGACGGACTGACGGATGGACTGACGGAGGGACTGACGGACGGAGTGACGGATGGACTGACGGACGGAGTGACGGATGGACTGACGGAGGGACTGACGGACGGAGTGACGGACGGAGTGACGGAGGGACTGACGGACGGAGTGACGGATGGACTGACGGAGGGACTGACGGATGGACTGACGGACGGAGTGACTGACGGATGGACTGACGGATGGACTGACGGATGGACTGACGGATGGACTGACGGAAGGACTGACGGAAGGACTGACGGATGGACTGACGGAAGGACTGACGGATGGACTGACGGAAGGACTGACGGAAGAACTGACGGATGGGCTGAAGGACGGACGGATTGACTGACTGACAAAATACTCAAAATAGTCACAATAATCAAAATAGTTATAATACTCAGGATAGTCAGATCGACTTGTTGGACGGATCCGTCAGTTGATCGACTTGCTGGGTCGATTCCTCATTTAATCGACTTGCTGGGTCGATTTCCCACTTGATCGACTTGCTGGGTCGATCCCCTACTTGATCGACGTGCTGGGTCGATCCCCCACTCGATCGACGTGCTGGGTCGATACCTCACTCGATCGACGTGCTGGGTCGATCCCTCACTCGATCGACGTGCTGGGTCGATCCCTCACTCGATCGACTTGCTGCGTCGATCCCTCACTCGATCGACTTGCTGCGTCGATCCCTCACTCGATCGACTTGCTGCGTCGATCCCTCACTCGATCGACTTGCTGCGTCGATCCCTCACTCGATCGACTTGCTGGGTCGATCCCTCACTCGATCGACTTGCTGGGTCGATCCCTCACTCGATCGACTTGCTGGGTCGACCCCCACTCGATCGACTTGCTGGGTCGATCCCCCACTCGATCGACTTGCTGGGTCGATCCCCCACTCGATCGACTTGCTGGGTCGATCCCCCACTCGATCGACTTGCTGGGTCGATCCCCCACTCGATCGACTTGCTGGGTCGATCCCCCACTCGATCGACTTGCTGGGTCGATCCCCCACTCGATCGACTTGCTGGGTCGATCCCCCACTCGATCGACTTGCTGGGTCGATCCCCCACTCGATCGACTTGCTGGGACGATCCCCCACCCGATCGACCTGCTGAATCGATCCCCCGCTCGATCGACTTGCTGAATCGATCCCCCGCTCGATCGACTTGCTGAATCGAACCCCCACTCGATCGACGTGCTGAATCGATCCCCCACTCGATCGACTTGCTGAATCGATCCCCCACTCGATCGACTTGCTGAATCGATCCCCCACTCGATCGACTTGCTGAATCGATCCCCCACTCGATCGACTTGCTGAATCGATCCCCCACTCGATCGACTTGCTGAATCGATCCCCCACTCGAACGACTTGCTGAATCGATCCCCCACTCGATCGACTTGCTGAATCGATCCCCCACTCGATCGACTTGCTGAATCGATCCCCCCTCGATCGACTTGCTGAATCGATCCCCCACTCGATCGACTTGCTGGGTCGATCCCCCACTCGATCGACTTGCTGGGTCGATCCCCCACTCGATCGACTTGCTGGGTCGATCCCCCACTCGATCGACGTGCTGGTCGATCCCCCACTCGATCGACGTGCTGGGTCGATCCCCACTTGATCGACGTGCTGGGTCGACCCCCCACTTGATCGACGTGCTGGGTCGATCCCCCACTTGATCGACGTGCTGGGTCGATCCCCCACTTGATCGACGTGCTGGGTCGATCCCCCACTTGATCGACGTGCTGGGTCGATCCCCCACTTGATCGACGTGCTGGGTCGATCCCCCACTTGATCGACGTGCTGGTCGATCCCCCACTTGATCGACGTGCTGGTCGATCCCCCACTTGATCGACGTGCTGGGTCGATCCCCCACTTGATCGACGTGCTGGGTCGATCCCCCACTTGATCGACGTGCTGGGTCGATCCCCCACTTGATCGACGTGCTGGGTCGATCCCCCACTTGATCGACGTGCTGGGTCGATCCCCCACTTGATCGACGTGCTGGGTCGATCCCCCACTTGATCGACGTGCTGGGTCGATCCCCCACTTGATCGACGTGCTGGGTCGATCCCCCACTTGAACGACGTGCTGGGTCGATCCCCCACTTGATCGACGTGCTGGGTCGATCACCCACTTGATCGACGTGCTGGGTCGATCACCCACTTGATCGACGTGCTGGGTCGATCACCCACTTGATCGACGTGCTGGGTCGATCACCCACTTGATCGACGTGCTGGGTCGATCACCCACTTGATCGACGTGCTGGGTCGATCACCCACTTGATCGACTTGCTGGGTCGATCACCCACTTGATCGACTTGCTGGGTCGATCACCCACTTGATCGACTTGCTGGGTCGATCTCTCACTTGATCGATTGCTGGGTTGATCTTCCACTTATGGATTATGGTTGGCTTAACAAGTATCATAGTTTGCTTTCTAGGATCGCGGTGGGTTTAACGAGGATCATTGTTGGTTCAAGAAGGATATTGTTTGGCTCAACAAGAATTTTGGTTGGCTAAACATGGATTTTGGTTGGCTCAATAAGGGTATTGTTTGGCTAAACAAGGATATTGGTTGGCTAAACAAGGATCATGGTTGGCCAACAAGGGTATTGGTTAGTTTAAAAAGGATTATGGTTGGCTCAAGGAGGATCATGGTTGGCTCAAAAACGATTATAGGTGGTATAGGTGGCTCAACAAGGATCATGCTTGGCTCAACATGGATATTGGTTGGCTCAATAAGGATATATTTGCTCAACTAATATATTGGTTGGCTCAAGAAGGATCATGGTTGGCTGAACACTGATTTTGGTTGGCTCAACAAGGATCATGATTGGCTTAACAAGAATCCTCATTGGCAAGAAGACTCCCGTTTCCTGCAATTTAACATGCACTGCATTCAGACTAATCACCATACATCAAAGCTCTCCAATAAATGAACCTTTTAGATTAGTGTGAGTGGAAATGCCTTTAAGAAACATTTTCGATTTTAAATCGTAACTCTAAAGACAAATAGATGTTCAAAGAAATGTAGACACCAAACCCGAACTAAATAAAACAGTACAAAAATTATCGTACATTTACTACTTATTGACATTCTGAACGTTATAAATGTTAACTCAAATTGTTGAATATTTCTTGCGCCAGTATAAATATTTTTGACGCCTCATCTTTCGCAAGGCGGCAATTTGACAATCTCTCTTGAATAGTGAGGAAAATTCAATTACATTGCACAAATAAATATATTTCCAAAACTTTAATGAACCACATATTTAAATATTACCGTCATCTGTCGTACATACGAGGTAGAACTAAAAATTCGCCGAAGTATACAGTGTAAGTATTCAGCATATTGACGTGTTTTGCAATTTGCCGCCTACACGAGCAGTCGAGGAAATAGTATATCTGCTTTGACAACATTGTATGAGGTTCAATATCACTTCATCTAATATAGAATGTTTCTTGTTCTGAGAAGACATGAATTCAATGATTGAGTGACATGTTGTTTGCTTCTTGTTCGTAACACAAGTGTATAGCGTATTCATTTTATTTTGGTTTGTGACTTTTGGTGGAACGGTATGGCTTCTGTTCGTAGTAAAGGCCAAACAATACACAGTTAAGCTAGGGAAAATATACGTCTCGTTATTAAGAAATGTGACAAAGAAAATAATTCGGGCGTTCTTCAACACACGCTGCATAACAGCAATTTTCGGGTAGTAAACTATACTGAAGTATCTGTTCGAACTGTGACATCAATTAAAAAAGGATGATTTGAAGCCTGTGGGGCAGCCTTAAGTACTCCCGGTAAGAAAAGGCCATATTGTGAAGATACAAAATTACACATTGATGACATCCACTTATTGCTTATTTGTTTTCCTTATTCTCGTATGATGTTTTAATTATTGCCTATGGATGGTTGGCGTAATATATTTGGGACAGCTAGTAGTTGCAGATTAGGCGGGGGGGGGGCAGCTTTCAAGAACATTGAGCGCATTCCTCAGCCTCGCAATCGAGTCCCAACAATAAGAATGAGGTGGCTCGGGGATGAACAGACGTAGTAGACACGTGGACATGGAGCAGGAAGTGTAAAGCGGAGAAAAACACCGAGTAAGCGAGCCCATCAGTGAACTTGGTGTGAGCATTCTCCACGTTGTCTATATGCGAACCCCTGTCCCAGTGCCATATCGGACTTGGATATCCCGGACCCCCTCCCCCACGGCCACTTTACCCGATTCCAGGCTCGTTCGTGCCCTAGTCCCTGCTCTATCCCTTTGCGGCAGGTGGCGATGATGAAAGACCAACCGCCCGATGCATTTGGAGCAACAACCTGCTCAATAGTTTTCACACTCGACAGACTGAATCAGACCTTCAGAGAAAATTCAAGATTTTCTCCGTGAAATATAAAGACGTTCACAAAATCTTGGAAACACAGACATCAAAGTGAAGATTCGATGGAGTATATAGTACGATATAAGCAATACTATAGTGTACAGACTTTGGTTTTTACTCCAAACGCGTGCCTATTATGTACAACGGAGTCCTTATATTTCTTTCTTTTCAAACATTATATTTCTCTGCAAAGAAAGCAAATGACCAGACGAAAGTCAGAAAACTACGGGGATTCCTGCCCAGACCAAGACAAGATAAAGATAATGCACGAAAAAAGCGAAGAAGTTGAAGAACATAACAACAACAAATGGAGATCGTAAGAAATTTTCCAGATCATCCGAAATATGACCACGGACTGTAAACCAACAATGGCGAATGTTAAGAACGAGAACGACAAAATAAATACAACAAAAGAAGAGATCACGAAAAGATGGGAAGAATACGAAGAAGTTATATGACAAGGGCTTACAGATAGAGTAGTGTATAAATATAGATGATTACGAATAAGAACCTGAGATCGAAGAAATTAATTGGGCGACAAAACAACTGAAAAATGGGAAGTCCCCGGCTGTAGATAATATTCCAATCGAACTATTCAAAGATACAGGGGAAGAAATCTTGCCTAAACTAACACAATTATGCAATGTGATCTGGAAAATAAAACGGTGAACAAAGATTTGCAACGCACTATAATTATTCCATTACCAAAGAACGGAGACAGCCGAGATTGTGTAAATAAAACAATTGCATGATTACCGTGTGATTCAGTCAATCGGCAAAAGTCATCCCTCGGAAAAAGAAAAAAGGAAAAGAAAAAAAAGGATTTTAAAAATGTTGTTACTGTAAGCATATACTTTAAGATTTTCAAAAATAATTCACATTGAAAGAAACCTCATTTTCTATCTACTCTGGAATGTTGTGTAGATTGCGTTACGTCGCGTAAGCGTTAGAGTAAAGCATATCCTAAGATCATACTCACAGAAAAAGATTTCCTTCGTTTTTAAACTCGTTTGAATGTTCCATATTATTTATATCATTGTGTCCGATATGTCACGAAAGAGTCACGTCTAACTGGTTTTGCATGATGCAATTTCTACAGATTAACTTTTTCTAGAAAATCCACTTTCTATAAAACAAAAAAAATGGAAGGGAAAACACGCTCCAAATGCAAGCAAACATCTAGGAGTTATCCAATTGCATCATTACCCTTTATTCATTTACGTAGTCTGTATGAAATGACTCACCAGGAATTATTTATTCCCTTCAAAATTATACAAATATAACAAATTTATTTCGTATCAAAATAACTTATACCAAGTACGCTGGGATAAGTCATGATTCATACTATCTTATTTCGATGCTTGTTACGGCGTTGGAGTCAGGATACAGCTCGCCAGACCGCTATTTTACCACTTTTTTAAAATTTGAAGTCGTAGACTTCCTCGGCCAGAGTCATGTGCATGATCTTGGCTGTCCGGGTGACGCCGCGTCGAAGATTGTTGCCGACGTTTCAACCATCTTGTCGTGGTCTTACCATGTCCATACCATCTTATGTTTGGGCATACCAGCCCAGAGGAAGACAACGACAAAATGGTCGAAACGTCGGCAAAACAGCCTTCGACGCGACGTCAGCCGGACAGCCAAGATAATGCATTTTTTAAAAATTTGTCCGAAAGTACGAAAACATTTTTAAAATTAGCTTCGCCTATTTTACTTGGGAAAAGAGATTCACCAGATGAACTCTTTAAAGCATAAACGTCGTTTTGAGATCAAAAATCGAGTTTTAGGATAAAAGAACTCGTGCGTATACTCCGCTCATTTTTTACGGTATTTGACAACGGAAGATCTTAGACCAAGGTGGAGTGATAACAGAATACCTTAGAAGTAAAATATATCTAAAATAATATGTGAGATGGATTAATGCGGATATTTACACAATTAGTTTCTTTTTTTAAAATAGTTAAAATTGGAATCAATATTTTGAGTAATGCATCAAAAAATTTTAAAATGGTATTCGAAGGAAGACGGAAATATGTGAAAAAGGTAGTTATGTACTACTATTACAGACCGTTTACCTCGGTCTGTAATAGTAGTATAGAATCTCTAGTTTGATATCCGTGGAAAAATAGATTGAGATGCAAAGTGACGAGCGCATAAACCGAGTGTGTGGCTTGCGTGTCCCGCAAGTACCGCCTCCTCCGTCCGTCCGTCCGTCCGTCCGTCGGGGCTGGCCGCACGACGCCGGGCCTGGCCGTGCCACCGCGCTGACAGAGGGCCCACAACGGGCGGGTGGGTTACGCAACGGCGCAGAAGTGTGTGGGGGGGGGTGTTTTCGTAAATTTCACTTTACGACGCTCCTATTCGTCCGATTTGCATTATTGTCACGGCGTTGGATACAGGAAGCATGTCGCCATCGCGCTATAAGGTCACATTTTTAAATTTGTTCTTGGAAGTTTGAGAACTAATTTGAAATTCGAGTTTTTGCTAGATTTTTGGAAAAAGGTCATCGTAGCGTAAATTCTATTTTAAAAAGGCGTCAAATGCCGTTTACAAATCGAAAATCGGACCGTTGATTCAGACGTTATCAGTAAAGTAAATTCCCCTGTGATAGTGCTGCGATCTATTGAATTTTCCTACAAGTATTTTTGGGTGCATTTAGCCTTAAACCTCAGTGCATGCCATGAGGAACGACGCTTTTTTCTGTGTCTTATTTTGAAGAAAGAAAAAAAAACTATTTGAATCAATAGTTCATTCCGAATATCTCCTCTTCCTTGCGGAAGAGGGCGGAGGGGAAGGTTTAGCATCCATGGAGATTCATCCCCGTGGCCACCACCCACAACGGAGCCCAACAAGGGGGCACACCATCGGAGTGCCAGGGTTGCCACGGATATAGTGGAGGATGACACAGCGCCGCCCCGCCTACCCTGGAGTTCAGCACAATACCTAGTCCGATCCGACTGAACCGGAGTGAGGTAGCTCCCGATCGCCCGTCTAGAAGAGTACTTCAGAATACAGGGGGGGGGGGGGGGGCAGTGAAATACAAAGGGTAGAAGAAACGAGACAAGATGTCAAAGAAGGTGAATGAACGATGGGGAAAGATAAATATGACTAGTGAAAGAAAGAAATATTTGAGAATCCTCCCTACATCTACCCGTCAGGACGAGGACCTACCCACCTCGGCGGGTGGAGCCGTTTTTGTGAAACTCTACTTTTGTATTTTTTTTAATTGCAAATATTGCACTCAATATTGCGCGAAAACGAACAAAAGTTTAAAAAATCTTCAAGTCCTTAATGAAAGAACCAATTATGGACAACAAATTTACTTTGAAGGAAAAATTTTTATCTTCAATTTTGTAGTTGTAGGAAGACGCCGTAAAATTTCAGACTATTGCAATTGTAATGAGGCAATTATAAGGCATCAATTCAGTTATCGAAAATTCTGAGTTAACAATGAAAAAGAGGGGGATTATGTCAACTTTAGACGTGTATTTTACTCTATTGTTACAAGAAATTTTAAAATTGGAGCAGATTGAGAAAATTTTGAAAATGTCCGGGTGGCTTTATGTAAAGTAATCTCAAATTTTAAAGAATGGTTTTCAAAATCTCAAAGCTTCGACTCAGGCCAGATGGACAGAAGTTTTGTCAATTTGGAAAAAAAAAAAAAAACACGCATGGTTGAGGCGCTAATAATGTTCACATACACCGTGCAGATGGATGGACGGACGTGTCGAAAAACAACACTCTTTCGGTATCAGGGGACCCCAAAACGCGTATTTTCGTCAATATCTCGATGATTTTCCTTATTACATAACTTCCTGTACACTACGTATATTACTCCGCATATACGTACGTATACGAGAAAGTAAAAATGTACTTTGAGCGGCGATAGATGGCGACTGGAGAGATGATGGGTTAAGGTAGAATACCAAACCCAATTCAAAGAAAATATAAAATACGAGAAAGTCTGTGCCACCGTAGCACTAATTTGTTCTGAGGCTGTAGGTCGGTTTATGTTTAAAAAAATCATTCAGATGTAGGAAATCTTATTCCCTTTAAAAATTTGAGTGCATTATTTATCACAGTCGTCTATTACACAGCTCTGCCCGCCATGGTCACTGGACCCGTTAAGAGCACATACAATAGCGTCGTGATGAAATAAGGACGACAGGATATCATACATATATCTTCAAGTTACGTACAAGGAGAGCTTGGTTTGTAGTGCAGAGCATGTATAGATGTACCGAGTGTTGTCGCAAAGACGTGGCCTTCGCTCTTTTTTTCAGGAATGACCGAAACGCAACGCGTTCTAGCCCTCGACCGCCCTCCGTGGCCACCATCTGCTGGTCATAACCCTCC
Organism: Gryllus longicercus; assembly: GCA_038098605.1. Taxonomy (NCBI): domain Eukaryota; kingdom Metazoa; phylum Arthropoda; class Insecta; order Orthoptera; family Gryllidae; genus Gryllus; species Gryllus longicercus. The sequence continues at coordinate 1,679,313 of JAZDUA010000322.1, read as the reverse complement.
CACGCTGAAAGGATACAGAGAACGAAAAGACTGTCCTTCCGTCAAAGTCCAGAGCCTTTGTAATCAGAAAGGACCTTCCCCTCCCCTGCTGTTAGCACTTGCTTTAGTGGGCATACTGCTTGTTTCTGATCGGAGCGAGACGTCTCTCATTAACCCTCCCAATACCGCAGATTTTTGGTTACATGAAGTATCACTGGGGTAAATAGAAACCCCAGTTATTTTCAGTAACGAAATACTAAACAGTTGAGCATTTTCACACCTTTTAAATCATACTATATTTTCGGCTATTCCTGTAACAATTTTACACATGCAAATAATAATTTAGAAAGCGAAATTTGTAAAAACAATTTAACAAAAATGAATACAATAGGAAGAGTATTGAAAAGGCAGAGTAATATGCAATATTTAGAGTAAACATCAACATTAGTCTTGCTAAATTATTTGTTGCATTTCTAGCAAACGATTGAAGAATAATTTTGGCAGACTGATACTTTACAAATGATACAATTGATGTGTATATTTCCGATCAAATAATCTTTCACAAAATGGGCAGCGATCATGCTTTTTGTTGTTGTTGTTGTTGTTGTTGTTGTTGTTGGACCTACTATTGTGCACAATGTTTTGTCATGACGAATTAGCTGTTTTCTCAGTACTATTAAGAATACTGTCTTGGAATTTGTCTTTTCTCTATAGTTTGGAGTGAGATGTAATCAAATAAAGAAGGCACTAACTCCAATAATCCACCTTCTACTCATTCATTTAGTTGCGTATGTTCTCACTAATTTGTCAATCATGTTTACTCCTGACTTGGTTTGATTGTAATATGTTGTTTATTGGAATTATTATTAGTAGTTTTGATTCTTCATTATTGTTTATTTTCGTAGAATGTATAGCTCTAAGTAGTGACACAAACTTTTCTTTACTAGGGCAATAAGACAATCTAAGCTAAATCTTGGAATCTGGACAAGAAAGAAACATTTGTTTGGTCCCATTCATAACTGAAAACCTCTGGTGGTCCTGTCAAAACTAAGACTGTCATGATGGACACATTCTGGAATAAGTAAAAACATGTAACTACTTATAATTACTTATAGGTTGTAATATTTGGCAGGTGCACAGGTAAAAGGAGTTAAGTCACGTTTTGGTCCAAAATGAGTATGCCAGGACGTTGCTTTACTATGGTACTATCATTGTGTGTAGGAAGATAAATGACATTTCAATTTTGCCATTAACATTTAATGGCAAAATTTAAATGAGATTAAACCCTGGACACACAATGATAGTACTGTAATAAAGCAATATCCTAACATACTCATTTAAGACAAAAACTTGACTTATCCCCTTTTACATGTGCACTCTCCATTGCTTATGAGTAGGTTGAAGACATAGAAAATAAATAACAAATTTCAAAGAATTAGAGAATATATAAAAAAGACCTCAAAAATAAAACAAGAAAAGAAATTCGAATAAAATTCTGTAAAATAATGGCAGTACAAGCACTTCCCTGTGGCTCAGAATCATGAGTTACTCGTAAGAAAGACATGCCAAGAGTACAGGCAGCTGAGATGAGCTTCTTGAGATCTGTTAATGGCTGCACGAGACTCAATAGAATAAGAAATACTGACATACGAAGTGAACTCATTATCTTCTCGCTAACTACTCACACAGAAGAAAATAAAACAAAATGGAAAAACCACCTAAAAAAATGACTGATGGAAGATTCCCAAGGGAAGCAACGAAATATAGGCCCCTAAGAAGAAGAGATCCAGGTTGCCCAAGAAGACTGACTGAGAGGCCAGAACAGGCATCGCCCTAATCCTTCAAGGCAGAAGACTACCTGTTTTTGATTGAAATAATTCAATAATTAAGTTTCCAATAAACAAAATATAATTATAAGGTTTTTTAAAAAGTTTTCAAGATAAGCCTTTGAACTGTTTTTCTCAAAATATTGCTTTTGGTTCATATATCCTTTTCCTCATTCGCTCTTCAAATATATTTATTATAGGTTGACTATAATATCGCAAACATGTATTTTTGCACGCATTTTTAAGAATTGAAAAAAATATGGTTTTTTGAAAATGTTTGGTCCGCTCGGTAATTGCTTTTGAAAAAAATATAAAAAGGTTGTAGAACAATTAATTCTCTATAAAATTGATTTGAATCATTTTTCTACTAGACTCAAGGTTAAAGAGCTATAGAGAAGAAACAGAAACAGGTCAGAAAAATTACCAGTCGAGCCCCCCGAAATTAGCACAAGGACTGGGAGGTTGAAAACTTGGGGTTTTATCTAGTGCCTGGTACATACATCACTCAATAAAGTTTTTATGACCTTTTTCCAGATAACCCCACTTTTTCAAGTACCTACCGAATGTACTATGAGAAATATATAGAGATATATGATTGTGAAAGTGTTAGAATGTCTGAAGAATATTGTGATGATCTGATATTTCAACAAGACAATGCAGCCATTCACAAATCTGCAAAGACGAGACAATGGTTTCAAGAGAAAGGGATCAGAATATTGCTGTGGCCAGCTAAGAGTCCTAACTTAAACGATATGGAAAATCTAAAGGAAATTCTAGTAAAGTGTGTGTATAGCAATTTCAGACTGAAGCTGAGCTGAAAAGTATGATTTGTTCCAAATGGGTGGCAATCTCCTTCAACAAAATAGAGACACTAATCAAACCCATGCCAAAACAAATTTTCCAGGTCATCAGGAATAATGGAGGTTCTAAAAAAATGGTATAATAAAAATAGTAGTAGTAGTAATAATAATAATAATAATAATAATAATAATAATAATAATAATAATAATCATAATAATAATAATCATAATAATAATAATCATAATAATAATAATAATAATAATCATAATAATAATAATAATAAAGAGTCGGCCCCGTGGTGCAGACGGTTGCAGTAGATGTCGTCTGTGCCGAGGAGGCTGCAGGTTCGAGTCCTGCGTAGACATGGTCGTATTTGTGATTGTCCCTTCACCTATCAACATCATCCTTTCATCTCATAATTCGCACTTCAAGGCGTAACAACCTTGTTGTAATCCAAGGATACAGCTGAAAAGCTGATCCTGGAAGAATTACACATGTTAATCGTGTAGCGTGGTCAGTAATGGCCTATACGCCAATAATAATAATAATAATAATAATAATAATAATAATAATAATAATAATAAAGTGAAACACCAATTTGTATAATGGAGTTCACCCAAAAGTGCAAAAAACTCTACCAAACATTAGAAATCAGTAGGAAAACGCTTCTTGATGATTTTAAATAATAGTCAAAAATCACTGATGCTTTAAATTGAAAATGTTAAATGAGCTCCCTATGAGTTTTATTTCTTTTTTTACAAAAACATGTTTTATGCGAAACGAAGTACCATTGTGTTCAATAATTTATAGTATAACCAAACAGGATATTTTTTATGATGTCTTTATGTTTGATGATAAATTATTTTCTTTACAACATAACATTAGTGCCTTAATACTGATTTACACCCCTGTATTTTAGAAATGTGTATTTGATCCCAGTTTTTAGGGGCTTAATAACCCCCAAAACACTTTTTCACAAATTCTTTTAGGATTTGGAAAAAGTTGGTTACTTCCCCTCAAATATACTGACCCAAAGAATGATACAACATTTGCTTTGAATAGTGGACAGAAGAGTGATAGATGCATCGAGTTGATGCCAGCTTACCACTAACTACGCATAAGGATTAAAAGATATAGAATGACTGATTTTTGTTACGATTACGTAACGATGTTTGTTTGTTTTTTTTAGAGAAAAGAGATAGATAATATAATAAATTGGCAAGGAAAAAAAGGTTGCAATAGTGTATTTTGAAAGAAATGTATGTTAACAATAAGCAAATATCATTCCAAAGGGAATACAATACGGTTGAAACAAAGTTCGGGCAGAGAAAAGTGGGCAATATGACATTATACATCACTCAGGGAGCTCATTTAATATTAGCATTAAATAATCCATATATTATGAAAAACCTGATCAAAACATTCTCTAAAAGGAATGGAAAACCCTCCCAATATCTAACAATTATCTTATTGCTAGATGAATGGTAAGAGGAGGAACTGCCCAGTAAGGTGCATTGAAAATAAATTTAAAATAAAAGAAAACTTCAAACACCAAAGGTAATGAGATTCCCGCAGGTATCTACGGTATGGCAGACATGGCATGTGCCATGCGAGCCCCTCATACACAAGGGACACTAATAAGAGTATACCCACTAAAACAAATAACTATAATTTTAAGTATATTGACAGAGGAACAAATTCTATGCTTGCCATGGGCGCCTAGATACGCCTCAGGATCCCTGCTATTACAGAAGAGGCAACCCAGTAAACTTCTCAAACAGATATCAAAAGGGGAGATGCTGCAAATATTTGGAAATGTACTTTATGTTTTTTGACATGAAGATTCAGCCATTTATTATCTTAACCCTTATCCATATACTGAAGAAACTGGTACGAAAAGAAATGATAATACAACTAACCTGGCTTTCCAAAGCAACATTTTTTCATAACTTCTTCGCTGAAGATCAATATCGTTTGAATACACGTCATCACGGACTTTCTGCCACTCAGCCCTAAAATGTTGGACACAAGTTTAGTAAGGTCAATTGTGTAAGATTTAAGTCAAAATGTCAACGTATGAAACTTACAAAAACATCCATGGAACTTGTATCCTTTTCTCAAACACATTATGTACGTTATCACCCATTGTGTCAAGTTCAATACAACGTAACCTACAATGATTGCTAAAAGCACTTCAAAATTTTTCACCTAAATCACGTCACACTAATTAACCGTCAATTTGTCTCGCATTCACATCCCTCAGCTACACTGCCACAATCATATGCGCTCATATGTATCACATACCACGTGCACCACTTGCTCTACTTCACATTGAACCTCTTAACCTGCAGTGCACGGTGCACCACGTGCTTGAACCACCTTGTGCTTGAATTGAGATTCAAACAAGCGAATGCGCGGAATATGTCATTTTAAAAATTCTTTGACATCCAGTTTTTGTATATTCCATGATTAAGTACAAAAATCTCCATGCAAAGGAAGGAGCTCTATTATAACTACCTTGATTCCAGTTCTAGAAAAAAGACTAGACTAAAAATAATTAATAATCATGTACATAATGCATGTAAGGTTCGTTCAATGGACATTAGAAAGTGTTTGTATATCTACACGTCTGTACTTATTATTATTAAAGAAAGAAGCAAAGGAAGGTTCACTCGAAAGGGTATTTTTGATATTAATACTTTATTGCATAGTGGAATAGAGTCTAAACATATTCTCCTCTGTATTCTCTAGCGTAACTTTCATAGGAAGGTTGTACCACTTATATCGCAACTAAAAGTTACTAGAGGCGGATTTACGTCAAATGCAACATTAAATAAATTCTACTGCGCCAATACGGATGGCGCCCGGTCTCCTGTACTAGTAAATGGCGACGCACATAGAGCACCTACACAGAGTTTGTCTATGGTGGCACGCAATGTGCAGTATGGATAAATTTACAATATTCCTCCATGTGTGCAGGAAGAGATGTATAATACTCTTTGTCCATGTTAACGCCATCTACCCTCAAGTACATAGACTAATTTGTAGATAGCATTGATCAAGTACAACGAGTTAGAGATATCTCTAACTCGTTGGTCAAGTACGTAGCAATCGACTTACAGCAAGACGAACTCTAAATCGATTCAACGCGTTTCGAAGAGTGTCGATTTACCATGTCGACAAGAGGAATTGGCGGATATACCAACATCAACCGACGTTTGCGTGTTTCGTAAGCAAATAGTAATTTTTATTGTTTGTAAATTGAATTAAAACATTTCATGCGAGTTGGACGAGGCCAGAACGGACATTAAGTTACTCGAATCATTGTACTAGTTATTTGTTATCCTAGTGAAATTTATATCATTGCTTCAAAAAGTAATTGTTCATTTCATCAGGGGCACATTCGTTTCAAGTAATACTCCCAGTTATCACGCATCAACAGTATTATTTTATTTATCTTCCAGTTTAAATTATTAATGTTGAGCAACAATGTCACCTGGAAGCTCATGGATGAAATCAAAAGGAATGAGAAATTCACATGTGAACTCTGAACCTTCCACCAACACAGAAGATTCCGGTGATGATGCGGTATGTAATATTATGTTCACGTTATTATATTTAATTACTGGCGAAGTAATATTTATAATTTTATCCCTACTGTTTTGTGTTTCTCTACTTTTGATCTCTTGTTCTTTGCTCAATAATAATTCAATGTTCAATGGTGTAATAGTAAAATGAGAACTGATATGTGTTTCAGTTGTAATGTGAATCACAATTGCAAAACGTATTCTAATGTATTGGTGTTATCTTCAGGATCAAATTAGTATAATCATCTTTGTCAAAGGATAACTCTCCATTATCTATATTTATACAAACTTTTTTCAAAGAGTGACATCTGACTCACATTGCATTGACTTAACTCTTGTATGGTTTGCATTTATGTAAGCATTTTTATGAAGTATTTTTTAATTAATTTTTTGAGTAATTTATTGTTTGTCTTATGTCATTTGTGGAATCAATTTGAAGTTCATATTACTTTAGTTTATGTGGACAGTGATTGACATCAATGTTTACAGGATGAAACATCAAGTGTTGGAAGTACTTCAACTACAGATAACACATCTCGCAGTGAAACGCCTACAAATCGTGGTCGAAAGGGTCGTAAAGGAAGGAAGAAAATTTGCAAAACTAATATGAAGTTGCAATATAAATTCTCGTAAGTATGGTTATAATATTTCTTTGTGTTTGTTACAATACTAGTGAATAGTTAGTGCATTCAACTTCACTTAGCTGAGCAAATCCATTTGAGGATGCTGCAGGAACGGCGAAGAGGGAGGACTATAGCTAAAGTTTTGTTGACTTATTGATATTATTAAAAATAATAATTTGGGAAAACACACAATGTGCATAGTTCTTGTGAGACTTAATAAAATTGAGCAAAGTTGACCCAAAACAACTTTAATTTTGGCCAAATTTTTTACAAAAAATTAGAAATGCATTTTTATACAGAATAATTTATGCCAATTTTACTTCCATTAGTTATACAAGACTTTCTTGGATATTTGTATTCAATTGTTGAATGAATTCAATTGTAGAGTTATAATTTAAAATTAATTTCCTACTTTGTTTCAAACTGTGTGTAAAAACTTGTGTTGTTCATTAAAGTTTATTGTAATTAATGAGAATTAGTGGTGAGGACAGGGGATAACAATAAGTTTTGGGACAATTTTTCGATGAAAGAAGGACACAGTGAAAAAATTTCTGACATGACATGTACATGCCGTCGTGGGTGATGCATAGGCTTTCAGTCTACTGTGCCAACTAATTGGCTTCTAAAACATATTGTACATCGGTTTTGAATATTTTCTTGGTAATCTAAAAGATTCAATCAATATATCATCGATGGAAAACCATTTTCATTTATAGTAACAATTTTTAGATGATAACTTCTTTAATTTATTATATTTTAAATTTAATATGTAAATGTTGTAGTATAAGACTGAATGAAAGGAATTATTTCAGTAAATGTTGAAAGATTTTAAAAATAATATCAGCATTGCAAACATGAAACAATGATCTTTTACCCCTACATAACACTGTTTCAACCCCCCCCCCCCGTTTTTTTTCAGTGTTACGTAATTGATAGACGACTCCTGTATTCAACATTTTATAGTATATTTAACATTTCATAGTAATAGTAAAAGTAGTAATAGTAGTAGTAGTAATAATAATAATAATAATAATAATAATAATAATAATAATAATAATAATAATATATTTGTCACATAAATACAGCATACGCCATATATGATAAGTCAGGATATGTATATAATATTGGAATTAATACTGCTATTGTAGAAAATATATTGATACTAGGTATTGGAAATGTCATAATCCTTTTGAGTTCCAAGTATGTTGGTGTCTTGGAGGGTACTTTTCAATAAATTGTTCTTGTATATTAAATGTTTCTTGATTCAATCACAGCAGACTTATTAGTATACTTTTCCTTACTAGGATTACAACATTTTATTTATGCTAGACCTTGTTTGTAAAAAAGTTTATTTGAATAGCAATCTGTATTTGAAGTCTAATGTAATTTGTGTTTTCTTCCTTCAGGAAGTTAAAAATGCTATTAAACATATACTACTAAAAAATGCTAAACAGATGCTACGAAAAGCAGCTCTTTCAGGTCATGCTTAGCCTGCTAAAAGTACGATTTATAGCACCAGTGTGTGTATGAATGTGTGTGTGTGTGTATTTGATTAATTATGCACACACACGCGTTGGTTGATATTATCAACCAACTTCTGTCTCATCTCTCTTTCTTTTAAATAAGCATTCTAGTCACAAAAAATAAATTTTTAATGGGATTTAGGTAGTGTTCACTATTTTCCTTGCTATTTGTCAATCGACGAATATTTTCTAGAATTGTCGAATATGTTTATTGTTTATTGTGAGCCTTGTAATTGGAAATTCTTCAGAGGAGTTTTTATTATTAACTTGTTGAATTATTCCATTTAATTGGCCTTTAACTGGCTTCTTGTGTTTGCAGTTTATTGACTTTGTGTGCACTTTCAATATGTTTTGTAGCACTAGTGTCAAAGAAGACCATGGTCAACCTTTATTTGGAGCTCAATTCAATCATCATTTGAAGGAAGGACAACCACTAATTTTTGCTGCTGTGGGAAGCAACAGAGTGTCAATTTATGAATGTCCTGAAGGTTCAGGGATAAAACTACTTCAGTGCTATGCTGATCCAGATGTATCCTTTTTTTAGATAATATATTATGAAAACATTGAAAATATTATTTCATTTGTGAATTGTTTCCTTAAATTTGTAACAGATTGATGAAAACTATTATACATGTGCCTGGTCCTTTGATGAAGATTCTGGTAAACCAATATTAGCTGTTGCTGGTTCAAGAGGAATCATTCGAATTTTCAATCCTGCCACAATGTCTTGCATCAGACATTATATTGGTAATTGGCAGACTTTTTATGTATACTTTTGAAATTTATTTACATTGTTTTTAACGTGTGTGAATGTAGCTCAACATGATAATTTTTGAGCGATGTAAATGATAGATTACAGCTACACCATTGAAAATTGATTAAAAACTGAAGTACTTGTCAGTCATATTCAAATTACAATTTCTATTTACAACAACATTGGCTTTGGATTTTAAAGCTTTCATTAGATGTAATTGACTGTTGATCATTAAGTGATACAAATAACTTAGTTTCATTCACTTGGCCATGCACCTTGGGAGAGCTCTGGCCAGATGGACACTTGGAGAATGTGCAGAAAACTTTGGACCTTGGTGAAGTGTGATGGATATAATTTCCAAAATAACACAATTAAACCAGTCGACTATTTTCCAAAGAGGAGGAAGAGCTTTATTTCTGAAGATACCCGCATAAATGTAAGCAAAATACTGTCAGTCTCGGATTTCAAGTACCTGGAAACCACTCAAGTCAAGCAGCACCTGTTTCATAAAGCATGTGCTACAAAAATCTCTTCAAGCAATGCAAGCAATTAGTATTGTTAAATACATTTGAACACTAGCACTAGAAGTTCCTATGAAATTATGGAGTTTCAATGCCAATTTTGGTGTATGTCATATAGTCGCACCTACTCAGTGCATAACCTTGTTATACTTGAGAAGGTAAAATCTACTTATATATTTGAAAAGAACCCTTGATATGGCAGAAGAAACACATCCCATATTGTGTAGTGTATGTCCTGGCAAAACAATCATTTCTGTTAGACTTTTAAGAACCAGTTCTTTCAGCCATCTGTATAGGCTTTTAAGCGGCTCGTCGAAGCATGAGAGGTACTGTATTTGCTCTATTAAAACTAGAACAGCAAAAAGGAGATACAGCCAGACAGGCACTTGTAACAGGTGTTCTGTACATAAGAGAATCAAAATCTAAGAAAATATTGGTGGTTTATGGTTTTCATCACCTAATGTGCACAAAGCAGTCCATGCCTTAAGTCATCCCACAAGAAATCAAATTTGTGTTTCGAAGAAAGTCTGCAACGATTATGATTGGTAGTGTGCCCATCAGTCGTGTATAAAATTTCATACTTATTATTTATCTTCTTGCTCTGCAAGAGTTGTGTTATATTAATATGGTTTCTTGCATTCACAATCATCTGATTTGTTGTTCAGTTTTTGCAAATTGTGTGTTGATGAAACACAAGATGTTTTGTGCACATCTTGTCAAATCCATGTAGAAGGAAGAAATGTGTTATTTACATTGTATTACATATTTTTATTCAGAATCTGATCAACTTGAGTGGCTTCTTGATAATGATCCATATTTCTTTTCATTACTTCTTGCCCATTTGTGGGTGTATGCGAATGAGAAGTATTTATTCCAAGCTTTTTACGAAAATTACTTCATGGCAATTGAATATTGTAATACATCAAAGCTAATATACTCCAGTCACTTGGTGCTAAAAGGGGCCTGATCCAGGAAAAAGCCAGAAATTTTTCTCAACTGGGTTTGTCTTCACAAAAATAATTGCATAAAATCTTAAAAAGTTCACCCTGTTTTTTGCTTATATCTTCAAAAATATACATTTTATAAAAACAGTTGTTATTTACAGAATTGAAGTAAATAAAATTTCTGCAATATACATACATTAACTTTCAATTTCTGAAAAACAGTTTAGGTGCTAGAGCGTGCTGAAAAACTTACTTTTTGGTCCTCTCGCCAAAGCAAGAGAATAGCTCTTTCCAGACATCCTATCTCGCATTGCGGCTCTAGTTTCACTTTATCATGCTTGAAAGCTGCCATTGTAAACAAATTACTGGCATTGTTAATTTATTAACACTTCGATACTCAAGGACTCAATAGAGTTGTATTTGCTCACGCCCAGTATCTTTATTAAATCCAGGTCTTGGGTAACCAAAATAAAAGGAGTATAAGAGAATTATTACGACAACATTGTATTCTGTACAATACAATATATTCATAAAAGATTTATACCAATACATGACAATAATTTTCGTGTCGCTTTGGAGTGATGGGGTTTTAAAAATTAGGGCATCAGAAAGGAGATGCATTGGCTGAAATGTTGTATACGGTACAACCTAAGGAAGTCATTTAAAACAGCACTTTGCGCCGTTCCGGCGTTAACTAGGCAGTTAGAATTCTGGAGGATTTCTTGAAAAGTGATGTCTTATAAAAGTAAATTGGTAATTATGCGTTGGATGGACTCGAGGATGTTTATAGTGAACGCGAGGGCCGAAGGCCCGAACCTTGTCCTTAACTTGGATCCGGTCGAAGCGAGAAAACTTGCCTTTGAAAGTAAATTGGTGTTACAATGCGGCGGGGACAAAGCATATGAAGGGCGAACCGTGAAAATCGCCTATCTGTATGTTTTATTCGTTTCTATTAGAGCGTTAGGGCTGAAGCCCTGCCGCCATGCTTCTCTAAGGGTGTACCGTATACTAAATTTTAACTGATGCATTTGTTTTGTTAGCCATAAAACAGTTTTATTTTTTATTACTGAGTGCAATATTACTCTGTGGGAGAGTTTATGAACTAGGAGTCCATGAACAATAGTCACGAATAACAATTAAAAATATGTTGAACAGAGAAAGATAATCTGGAATTAAGCTGAAAACAAGCTGCAGAGTTATTAGCAATTACTTTTCCTGGGTTTTCTGGAATAGCTATTGTATCAAGGATTTTGTCTGAGAGGGGAATGAAAGTGCATCTAAATTAATTGATTAACTTAGCAAGTATTAATTTTAATTTAAAATTCTGAAAATTTATCAATGGATTACCAGGCTTTCAAAAAGTTAGTGTTTAATCAACTGTTAAAATCTACCTTGATTTTATTTTGTAGGACATGGTCACGCTATTAATGAATTAAAATTTCATCCGCGAGACCCCAACTTACTCCTTTCCGTGTCTAAAGATCATGCTTTAAGATTATGGAATGTGAAAACTGATGTATGTATTGCAATTTTTGGAGGTGTAGAAGGTCATAGAGATGAAGTTTTGAGTGCTGTAAGTACATTATCATCATTATTAAGTTAATTAGTTTGTATGTATTATAGTGTTAAGGTGAATTTTGCAGGATTTTGATCTGGTTGGAAATCGAATTATGTCATGTGGAATGGACCATTCTCTGAAATTGTGGCGTTTAGACAAGGAAACTATGAGAGAGGCAATAAGAAATTCATACCAATTTAATGCTGCTCGCAGTTTACGTCCTTTTGATTCTCTCAAAGAGCATTTCCCTGATTTTTCAACCAGAGACATTCATCGAAACTATGTTGATTGTGTGCGGTGGCTGGGTGATTTTGTCTTGTCCAAGGTATTCAGTTATTTTTGTTGATCAATTGCAAGTTTCATCATCTTATGAAAAACTTAATTATGTATTTATTTTTCAGTCCTGTGAAAATTGCATAGTTTGCTGGAAACCTGGGCGTTTAGAAGATAAAGAACTTCGAACCAATGATACTAATGTGACCATTATCCACAGATTTGAGTACAAAGAATGTGAAATTTGGTTTGTTAGATTTGCTATGGATTTCTGGCAAAAGGTGTGTATGCGATTTATAAAACATTACTTATCTAGTTCACAATTTTAAATTGCAATTAATACTGATACCATCATTTAGATTTTAGCCCTTGGAAACCAAGTGGGCCGCACATTTGTATGGGATCTAGATGTCACAGATCCAAACCAGTCCCGCTGTACAACACTCACACATCCAAGATGCGTTGCTGCAATAAGGCAGACAAGTCTTAGTAGGGATGGCTCAGTATTACTGTGTGTGTGTGATGATGGAACAATATGGCGGTGGGATAAAATTGTTTTGTAATATCACTTGAAGATATATTTGTATTATATATTGAATGTAGTATTAGAACTTTTTAATGAAACATTATTGAGAAGTGTAACACCTTTCTTAACCCTTATCATTAATTCTGTGTATGCTCATCAATAAAAGTGACATCCAATATTATCTCAGCCTTTTTTTAATCTTTTATTTGTCTACGTTTAGCATAATTCAATTTCTTGAAATGGTACTAATGAAAATGGGCATTTTAAGTTTCCTAATCCAATCTGCTCTCAAAAATTTTAAACAAATATTAGTAGAAATTGATAATCATATATTTTATGTCGATTACATAATATTTCTGATCCCATTACCTTCATAACTCAAGATTTTTGGAAATAAAGTGGTGCATTTTCAGGAATATATTGCTGATTACAATTGTGGGAAACGTGATACTTTTTTTCTTTTCTTAAGCAACAAATACTTTAAACTAATTAATTTGGTTGTTTGTATATGGGTGTGTTGATTACTGTTCTGCATAATGCATTAAACTGAAAAGTTAGTTTTGAATGGAAAATATTGCAAAAATGTGTCTCAACATGCCAAAATAAATAGGGATGCTTTGAGAATAAGGATTGAAATTATTTTTTTTAATTAACAAAAGATCAATATTTGTGTTCCTCTGAATACAGTGTTAGCAGTACTTTATTCCCTACTTGTTTTGGCATAATTAACATTAGATAAAACTTTTCATGGCATTATTTCTTCACTTTTTAACATAATTACACTGACAATACAAGCCATCATAATTTCAACATTATTTAAAATTCCCTTAAGGAGGAAAACAAAAAAAATCCTTGTGAGAAGTAATACTCATGATCCTATTGCGTTAAAGCATATTATTTAAATCTTATAGGGATGGAAGTTTTCTTTTCATTGTCTAAAAAATATTCAGATTAAATTTCTTCTTTTCGGGCGGGAGAGTTTAAATTAACTGTAGAAATGTCACTGAATATGCATACCCATAACAGCAAAGGAGAAGTAATCTACAAATTATTTTGTCCAGGAAGAAAAAGTTCTTTTCTTACCAACATTTCTAGTGTAAGCATTGAATATATAAACAAAATTATTGGAAAGATGTGTAGAGGAAAGTTTTTTCTTGAAAATTACACAATACAGAAAATCAAAGTAGTATATATTATATTCCACAAATGTTTCTCTCTTATTAGAAGATGCAAAGTGTTTGACCCAATAGACTGACAGATCATTTCTCAAAACTACACATCTGTAGTAGGAAGGAAAAGAGTTTACAAGTGGTCAACAAATCCAATTAATTTTTTCCCAAGTTCATTTAGGACATAGGTGTTGCAGTGCGTTATCGTTGGCATTTTTAATGAAATTTCATTTAGGACACTGGACTTTCTTGAGAGCTACTATCATTCCACTGGTAAAACTCTAAATTCATCCATTCCTCTGGAGCATTGATTCCCAAAGTGCTCCCCTCCAAGAGAGGCACGGGACCCATTGAGCTGTGATATACCTGAACATTCCCAAGAAGTTGGCGCAATTGGAAGATGTGAATTTCGTTAGTTGCATTGGGACATGCCGTTGAGCTCAGCAAAAAAATGCTAGTAAAACAAAGATATTAAATATGGGCGTATTTGCATGGTAAAGGACAGCATCAAAAACCCTGTTTGTTATTTGCAATGTAGTATTGAGTGATTTGTGCAAGAAAGAGTTTCAGCACTTGTCATTAAAACTAATAAACAGGGCAAACTTGTCTGCAAATTATTTGTGTAAAGCACTTTCTGATATCCACCAAGGATAGGCCATCTGGTAAAAAATGTGAGCTTATCCTTCTAATGACATTTAATTTAAATTTCAACTTGTAATATTAATTAGAAATAAATAGTATTGCATTTATTTGACTCACAAAGAAAAGGGAAAAAAGAAATTAACAAGAGTTCAAAAACCCATTTGTTTCATTCATTACCAGATACAAATGCGATGGTGTGGTAAAAAAAAAAAATGTTTGGGAACCCCTGCTCCGGACTATCAGTAATGAGAGAATCATATTTCTGGCATTTATTGACCTGATTTTGCTCTGAGAAAGAATTTATGGATATAAGTTTGGGAACCACTGAATTAAACTCAATACATTTTTCTTACAGATAAACTCAGAAACATTTTTACAATTATACAACTACAATTTTCAAGGAGCATACAAGACAGTAAGGAAGAATTCATTAATGAATATTTACAGAAGTAAAATAGCTATATGTTTCTGTTATTTCATGATTGATAATGATTATAAATAACAATTTATTAACAGTATGTACACAAGCTCAACAAAAACCTATTCAAGACGCTCTTCTCCATGACTAAGATGATTTTCCATCTCCTATAGATACTTTACTCTTAAATGGTTCAGCTATTTTTGAGCTAGGATCTTCTACATTTGGAATATAAACTTCAAATGTGTGAAAATACCGGAGGATGTGCCCTGAAAAACCACATAATATAAGCCACCTGCCAGGGTACTGTAATAATTTAAATTCATGCAGAAAAGTAATACAATTCAAATGAAAGGTTCACAAGAAATGTAGAGAGAAGACAAAAATTTTTTTTTGAAAACAATATCACCTGTTATTTGTGGTGACAGGTTATATTTGTCAGCTATTGATTCTGCGGTCCATTTGCTTGGATCTGTTTGATGATCTGTAATAAACTTAAGTGCTTGTCGCAAGGTTACACGACCCCTGGGAATCATTGCAGGTTCATGAAACCCAAATTCTGGTTCGTTTGGGGATTGACGATTTTGTGGTAACAGAGATTGGTCCTCCTTGTGCTGTTATATATAAGAAAATATTAATAATTAGTCTAATATATTCATACAAAAGAATTAACAGTTTATGTAATACCTTCTGAATAGTGTCCGGATTCTGTACAGGATCTTCAGACGTCACATATACGTGCTTTAAATACTTCTGCAAATTCGGGTCTTTCTGCTGGTGCTGTTCAATTATTTCTGGATGTTCTACAAATATTAAATTTGAAAATTAGAAGTTTTCATTAATTGTTCCATTAACCTCATTATGACAATTATATAACCTTTCATTAATTTCTCCAGTTGTTCTTTGGCATAAGGATGCATTGGTGCCGGCATAGGTTTTTCTTTCGAAATTATTTTATGCGCTCTATTCTCCACGTTAAATCGATTCGCCCTTCTCTGGACAACTGATAACACCTTCCCCATTAGTGTAGAAATGAAGGGAAGTAGAATGCTCCGTAAGTACTAAGATTGCAAATTAGTTTAGTCCCCTTTTCCTTTCTATAACGAAAAGAATTACCGACTCGGCTAAATCACATCAAAAACATTTTATAAACTTTTTTATTCGCCCTACAAATGCTTTCCGGTTTACCTTTCAACAAACACCTGCGCAGTGCCGAGTCTGGTTCCAAGTGCTCCTTCGAGCTTTCTAAAAAAAGCTTGTACAATATTCTTAAAACATGATTAAACAGTTGGTAAAGGAGGCAGATACTTTACTTCGAAATATGATTTTATAACACTATGCACTAAAGATTTCTGCACCAAGAAATGTTTTAATCTTTATTTTTAGGATGCATGGATCACATTCAGTGCGTTACAGTTTCTTTTTTGCCAATGAACTCACAACAGATTATTCTGTCAGTTAGTAGGGGATTACAGCTTCACCTTAATTTCAATCACTCGAGCAACAGAACCAAATTGAACTATATCACCGGCTACTTCACTTCGAAGTCCAGAACACCACACCGGTCGTTCTTTTCTGGTTCTTTTGTCAAATCAGTTCAGCTCCTCTGTTCTCTCGCTCACTTGTTTCTCTCGTTCCCACCGCTTCTACCGCGCTCTGTCCTGGTGTAGGCACAACTACTCCCAAATTCCATTTCCCCATGTTTCCCCAGCTCCCTACAGCACACAGCATCTCCCTCAAGGAACCTGCGGAAGACATTCCTCAATCCTCACACAGTTTCTCGGAGCCTTTATCAGTACTGCATTGGAATGTGTGTAAATGACGCGCATCACTAAACAAACAATGTACATTATATTTATTTTTACAAATTCTTATGTAGATTTTAAAACAGTAATATTCGTTCGTTAATTTTTTTCACATTCTCAGTATCAAGTTTGACTCCAGTCATGTCATCACTCCGGAATGTGGCACTCAAGATGGCGTAGTGCCTTGCCAACTTACGACTATATCTTTCTTTGTTTTATTATGATATCTTATGTGTCATGATAATTAAGTATTTCGCTCCACGGTGTTGAGATTCTGTTACATGTGTAAATGACGTATGAACATCTGCATATAAGTATTATTAGAACTTAAAGGGGTATGTAAAAGGTGTTCTGCAAATTTTGATTCATGGCATTTCTGTGAGCATCTTTCGTGATACTTACGATGATAAGTTTCTGAGACGAAAATATACTTGTGTGACATTTGAGTATACTTATTGAACATCATCAGTATTGTGGTATGCGTTTCGTGACATTAGCCTCCCAATAAATAAGGGTATTCCAACATTGTATTTAGGTCTTGTTCAGTGTCTTCATGTTTCAAACAAGATGACCATTTATCCCTTTATGTATGTTTTTCAGATGTATATTGAAAGGTATCGTCATTCCTGCCGTCGTCTGAAGATATATATATTCTTGTTGGTGAGCTGAATTTATTGCTTGAAATTAATTGACACTCTTCTTGTATGCATATACAATGCAACATTTGAAGTGGGAAGTTGAATTTTAAAGAAGTTACACCAAAGATCGCCGATCATACATATGCCGACAAAGTAAAAGTTTGCATTATTTTTCTTGTTCAATTGTTTGTCCTTCGAAAACAATGACGTACTTAACAATCTGCGTTCAGTGGATTTTAATAAGGTGAGTTGAGACAAGTGCAGATTATAGCATTGATCTTTAAGCTTGTTCTGATATGTATAACATTTAAGTAAGAGAAATACTGACATGAATAAGTGTCAGTGTAGAAAGTTGATTGTGAATAAGGCTAGATAAAGCAGTTAGTGGCAATTTTAAATTCACTTAATTCTTTGTACTATTAGGCGTAATTGTAGGAAAATAAAAGTAATATGGGTATGTTTAATACACTCAATCTTACAAGGTATTTCTTTTGTTAGAATTTAATTATGCGTTTGCAATCTAAACAAGACATTAATTCTTTCAAGGTGTGTTCAACAACATGAGCATCATCAACAGTATCCAATGTAGAAGAACTGCAGAAGAAAGAATGAAAAGAGTGTTTGTTTTCAAGAATAAGTGATACAAAATTGTGCTGTGTACTGTGTGACATAGTGATCCAAGTGTGAAAAGAGTGCAGTTTTGCATGCTGCAGGTGCAACAGTGGCCCGCGGGCACTTGACTGTTGCCCGCCCGCTGGGCCTAGTATGGGCCAGCAGTACATCGCCACTATGAACCCTGCCACGTCAGGCAAGTCGTCCACCCGTGCCTCGGGCTACCATCAGAAGGCTTTACAAGAGATTCGAAACTCATTGTTACCTTTTGCTACTAGTGGAGTTGGTGAGAATGTTGGTTCTAGTGCTGCAAGTACTATATCAACACTTTCGACAACTAGTGGTGTGAGTTCTGCTTCTGGACTAAGTGGTCTTAGTGCTGCGTCGGGTAGTAACGGAGTGGATAAAGATTATAGTTTGTATCGACAGTCTGTATCTCAGCTGGTGACCATGGGCTACTCTGAGGTGAGTTTTATAGATCTTTCTTATTACTTAGTGTAAGCAGTGAAATATTGATGTTATCTGGTATAAAAATTTGAAATAAAATATCATATGAATTATATATGATACGCAGTAAAAATAATAAAACGTATCCTTGTAATGATTCTCAGAATTGGGATTTTACCTTTGGAATGTACTGAATTTATAATTTGTTCAGATAAAGTTGAAGGAGTTATCATTCATTAGCTGTTTGTACTTTATTATTACTATTATGGAATAAATATCAGGAACAATTAAAGTTTCATGTAATAGATCAGATTTTCTTTATGGTAGTAATATATTATTGAAAGTGTTGCTGGGATTGAGTTTATTGATAAGTATTTGTACCTTCACTTACAAATGTATAGTAAAAGGAAATGAGCTGATATTTACAAAGCTGTTATTTGATATATAAAGTCAATGTGCTTAATCAAATATCTGTACTTCCCAGTGCATTGCATGATACCATTACGAATTGTAGGATTCTCAGTATTTTGTTATCTTCGTTACAATTCAACATAACCAAAGATATATCCAAACTACACTTATTATACATTTCGACATTTTTACTATGGTATGTCTAAATAATTTTTATAATGCATATGTGATTTTTAAGCAATATGCTTAGATTTAAATAGTGGATCAGTCAAATTTTTTCCTGATGAATACATTAATCTACGTACTTATGTAACTAATTATACATTACTAATTAAAACTTAGGCAAATGGAGTCTTGGAATGTATGAAATGAGTTAAAGATATCGCAAAGTTGCCATCAAGCAATCAGATTTATTTTCAGTATGTTTTGTCACTAAATATTAATTTACGATTAATAAATAAGGACAGTTTCAGTATTTGATCAGATATTACAAGTCAGTATTTGGGAATTAAAGAGATCCTTTGAGGTGTTAGTTTAGTAATTTAGTTGTATTGAGTCTTTTGGAAAGTCACACAGAGGAAAATGTACTGTATAGGAGTTTTTGAGTTGAAGCAAGTAGGAGTCATATGGATTGGTTTTAATTTTTAAATTTGATTGGAGGGGCTGAATTTATCTGTCTCAAAAACCTTCAAAATTGTTATGCAACATAATGGTATTAGATCTTTTACCAAATTGTGTAATGTATCTGAGAACCAAAAGTTTAATTTTTAGTTTGCTTAATTTTTCTTCCACTTTTGAGCTCTTGATTTCTAGGTATGTGTGTCCTTAATAATTTGTATTTAACTCAAAAATATGTAACATTGTGATTTATGTTTAATACAATCTGGGATATTGACTAGTTAAGCTTTCATTTAAAATCAAAACTCAATTATATTTTTAAAAAGTATGCAAAGCTTGAATGTATATTGTTTGTCTAGTTCATATCTTAAAATTGACATCTTAAAAACACTGCTATAAGAATGATGGGAATTGAAATAGTTGCATTGGTATGTGGGGATACAAAAATTAAATTTATGGAGATAGATTTATTTAATGGTGTGACTGGGAAACAATGTTATCCTTTAGTTCTGAGGGTGTTGGTTAGTGGAAAAACTCCAAAATTGGAATGTTGGAATTGTTATTTTAAATTTTATGCATTTGTGATAAGATAAAAAAAGGTATTGATAGTCAAAAGCATTACTTCACTTAGAATTTGATTGAACGTTTCTGATATCTGTGCAATGTGTTAATTGACTTTCTCCTTTTTATAGCATTGTGATATTGTTAATTTTTTTTCTGGGAAAGGCAGAAACATTTAAAATATAGTTGAATGCCTACCTACTATTAAATCGTCAGTGTAATCTTATATTTTAGGCTTTAAATTTGCAATTTTTTCTCGTTGTTTTTTTTTTTTTTCCTTCTTTTCTTTTTTTCTTTTCTTTTCTTTTCTTTCTTTTCTTTAATTTTCCTGCTATGATTAGTTTGTGAATTTGTGTCTTTATTTACGACCTTAATAGTGATGAGATTTGATGCATCATCAGTCATTTGTTTTTTATTAGTTGTGATGTTTCAAATTCTTAAATTTGTTTGTTTTGATTCCTGTGGGAAATTTAGTCAATTATACTTTAGAACTTATGGTCATTTCTATTCTGTCATAGCTTTGTTTCATTATTTATTGAGACATTCATTAATTTTTCTTCGTGGCTTTGTTACTAACTTAAAAAGTATTGTTTCCTAATTAAATTTTATGAAGGAAATGTCACTTGCAAAAAAAATATCACTTACAAACAACTTAAAATGTGTTATGTGGTTTAGAACTTATACCCTTTAGTCATATGTTGTTTTGTAATGATTGAGAAATACTGTGACACTTCTTTACCACTTTTAATAAAATGTTAAGGGATGAATTCCATGTTTCTCTGCAGACCCCATCCTTGACATTTGTTTCAACACTCTCTTAACTTGCAAGTATGAATTGATTTATCGTTAATTAATTAACTGAGGAATAATGGTTCAGTCCATCATCTCATTAATGTTCACAGTATTCAGAATGAATTATAACAAATGCTTTTTGTAGGTTTGGTTGGTAATCTTTAATTTCTTAAGTTTCTGTCCTTGGACTTCGATCGGACTTGGATTGGAATATGGTTATGGACAATAATGAATCTGAGCCAATATGTAAATGTTTAATTTGCAAATTGCGTGCTTTTACCCCCTTTTTTGTTTGTGAAAGCAATGGAAATCTTTGATATGGACACACTTCTTTGTATATATCATTCAGAGTAGTGTGGCAGTTAATGAACTGTCTATTATTTAGAACATCTTACTTTCATAAACAGAACTCTCTTGCAGTAGTAATTAAGAAGTGATCTTGAGAATAATCCTTTAAAATACACTATGAGGTAGAGAAACTGATATGTTTCTCAAAAAATAATTTAAACTATTGAACAAGTAGTCTTTAAAAATGAAAGAATGTACTGTATAAATTTTAAATAATTTCACCAGTGTTTTATTTTGCCAAGAACAGGAATTTTGCTCAGCTTACTAGAATAAGGTATATTGAAAAAAATCCTTTGGACTCACCGGGACTTGTTTTCATTGATAAGACATTCAGTATTTTCTAAAGAATTAAGAAGTTGCATCATTTGTTTGAGCATATTTTTAGCACAGTTTCTGTTATATAGTTTTAATTTTACTTTTTGATGTTGTTTTAATATTAAGATCAGTTTTTGGAATGCAAATTAATTATCTGTTATATACGCTTTGATCATTAGTTACGATATGAAGTTGGTGTACTGTGATTGTATGCAGTGGCATTTTAAGGAAATGAGAATGCTATTGTATTATTTTCCATTTAATATCAAGTTCATTTATTTGAATTTTGAGATCTTTCGCTTGGTCATAGACTTTTATAACATTCAAAATTCATTTTCCCAAAGTTAGTGGCACTTTTATTAGCATTTTAAATATATTAAACTGTATGTGAGTTTTTAGAAAAAAACTTTTTTTTGGCAAGATCAAGGAAGTCGGAACCCCCTTATTCTATTTGTCCTTTAATACACTACTTCATTTTAAATCTAGGTTGTATGATTCCAGTTAAGTGCATGTTGTGGATGAGTTATCTAGCAATCCATTATAGTTGTTAGGTGATAAGAGCCTGTAAAATTAAAGCATATCCTATCCACCAATTTTGTAGACAATTTTCACTTTCCAAAACCTAAAGAGTCACAAAATCCATTGGTAATGTGTTCTTGATATCCAAAAATTTGTTTTCAACTTTTTTCTTTCTTAAGATGAACAACACTATTGCCCAAGCTGAACAAAGGAAGTTCACCAAAATTGATATTAGGTAATCAGGCTGGCTGATGTTTTTTTTTCCTTCAACCCTGTCCAACAACAGTTTTGAAAACCAAAAACATTATTTTCATCATCTTTGTTCTTCAAATTAGATCTTCAAATAATGTGCAAGTTTTTCAAAATATGAGTATTGAAAATGTAGATTTCTATGCCCATCTACGTAGTAAATTACTTTCTTTTATATGTAATGTAGTCAAAATCCACGTTTTGTGGGGCTTTGATACCGAAAAATGTGTTTATCAGTCTGTGACTAGATAACACAAGTGACCCGTTCATAGATTTTCTCCAACATTGAACATAGACACTATTGATCTGACCTCACTCAAGACTCAATTTTGAAATGGATCATATAATGTTTGGGGCTCCTTGGAAAGTCCCCTCCCACACACACACACACACACACACAATGTGGGACAAATTTCCCGTAGTGCCAAAAAAGTGCTCTGACTGGCTGGCCCTGGCTATGCCTGTCAAGTCTGTCCGTTCGTCTGTCAGTCCATCTGTCAACAACAAAAGCGACATGGATGCAAGGGGCTTTCGCATTCAACAACATTCACTGGATTTGTGCCAAAATGAATATTCTCGTTCACTTTGCTCTGACTCGATTTCCTGTGATTTTGAAAAGAATAAATTGTAAGGGTTCCTTACATGAAGCCCCTGACATTTTCAAATGATTTCAAATTTGTTCTTAATATTCCCAGTTAGAATGGAGTGAAATATACTTCTGGAAGATGACACAGGTCTGATTTTTACACCTAATTCTGAATTTTCGAGAAAAAGCAATGATTTTAAATTTTGTCGGTGTCCTCTAAAGGGGTGCAATATTCAAGGAAGATATTTTTCTTCAAATGAAAATTGTAGATGACTATTGGTTCATTAATTAATGTCATTTTGAAGGGTTTAACAAATTAATATTCTTTCATGGTTGATATTTACATTACGGGCGTTATTATACATTATTGCATTTGTAGTGCAAGTGCTTCAAATTATGTCTTGTAAAGTGTCTCTAACACTAAACGTTTGTGTGAAAATGAGCTCAAAATTGCGCATTTTCGGAAACCCTCAAACATATCTTTTAAAACCGGGGATGGGGGAATACCAAAAAGCAAGGCAAGAGTAAAGAGATTAGAAAACTAAGTAGTTGGAGAAAGTTTGTGCCATTCTGTTGCACCACTATTTTCTTTAAATTTTTAGATCCACTAAACCTCGATTTTTCTATAGTGGCCGATGACATTAGGTCAATGTGACTCCTCCTGCCGTATAAAATGAATAATTTTAACAGTGGTTAGCGCATTTCTGAGGATTCGAGCCCCGTTCAGAAAGACGTTCCTGAATTCATTAAAAATATTCATTTTACAAGGCAGGAGGTGTAACAGATATTTAATGCCGTCGGTCACTGTAGAAAAATCGAAGAATAGAGTAAAATGCTCTGGACATATGGTATAATGCAATTTAAAATAGAAATGTTTAAAGTAATTAAATATCTTATCTTGAGATACTTTGAAAAATTAGTTTTATATTAAAACGAAATTTGGCCCAACTTTATATTTTCGTATACATAATTATAATGCAATGGTTATATGTATTATATACGTCGTATAGGGAAAGTTCAGTAATGCTGCCAAAAAATCGATGTCGAGATTTTAACAAGAAATCACGACTTGGGGGAGGGGGGTTCCGGATACGGAAAACTATATTTTTAATGGGTTCTGCCAGGCGGTCTGCGAACATTTGCTTGTAAACCAAAAATAATTTTGTACAAAATCAACTGCTCGGAGCCCTGGAAATTTTAAACGAATCTCTCTCTCCCCTCTTTCTCCCCTCTTGCTCTCCCCCCTCTTTCTATCACCTCTTTCTCTCTCCCCTCTTTCTCTCCCCCTTTCTCCCCCCTCTTTCTCTCCCCAAGAGGGGAGCCCCCCCTTCCCCCCTCTTTCTCTCCCCTCTTTCTCTCCCCCTTTTCTCTCCCCCTCTTTCTCTCCCTCCCTCTTTCCCTCCCTCCCTCTTTCTCTCTCTCCCTCCCTCTTTCTCTCTCCCTCCCTCTTTGTCTCTCTCCCTCCCTCTTTCTCTCTCCCTCTTTCTCTCTCTCTCTCTCTCCCTCCCCCTCTCTCTGCTTCTTTATTCGTGCACTTTGCAAGGCCTTAAGGGCCGCATCTGAAACTTTTAATTGGCATATCGTAGTTTCATTAGTCGGACGATTCACACGTGACCCTGTGTTGTGGATCTCCCCAGTTTGCTCGGTTGCTCTGAAACGGGGGGTAGGCTCAGTGAAACACATAGGGACGATTTTGAATTTCTGAATTTACTAGAAAGGAAATCCTTAATTCTGCACTTATCTTATTAAAGGGGGTGTTGACCCCGACAGGGCGCGTGCGCGAGGGGCACATTGTCCTCGCGTGACGTGGATGCAAGTGGATTTCACATCCGACTAATAACCTTTCGCGAGCCACAATAAATGACACCGCGGGCCACCAGTTGGACAGCCCATAAATATGCAATGGGGAAATCGCGCAAAATTTTGACATTGTAATCCAACTCTTCAGTCAAAAGCGATGTGAAAATTTGTAAATTCCCCGTACGTCACCAACGCAACGATAAACGTCTTACAAATCCCAACTATTTAAGAAGTGTAAAAGTCGGACGCAAAATACTACATCCGAAAATTACATAATCTTTACATTGTACTTGTCACCAATGTTCTAGGCAGTGAAACTATCAGTAGTGATGGCTAAGGTTAGCAGCGAAGGTAAGTGCCCTGGTCTAATGTGATACATAACATAATATTAGTTTAATGTATATTCTGCCTTTAATTTTACTGCCATCTTAATTTTTTAATCAGTGTTCTATGTAGTCAAGGTTCAAAATGCAGTTTAACACTATTATCACGTTAAAAATAATAAAATTGGTGACAATAGTTGGAGAAAAGTTGCGATTAGCAAACTGTTTCCTGCCGTCTGGGGATCGAGATCAGTGACGGTTGTGAATGGCTATTGTTGGCGAGTAATCCCAAAATAAATTACATTCTGAAAATTTTTGTTGTTGACAAAATCGATGTTTCTAAACAAATATATCGATCTAAAGAAAACATCGAAAGGCAAACATCAAGCATGATATAATATCAGTGTTTCTGTTCGAAAATATTTTGTTTGCCATCCCTAGCTATCAGATGGCTTAAACGTCATCTTCCAGTAGAGCTAACATGTAGATTATACATTTTGTGGTGTACGCAGTTGCAACTCGAAATTAGGACACCTCGGCTCATCAGTTGGTCACTGCAGTGCCTCAGACAGAGTTCCTAGAGTTCGAGTTCCGACTGAGACAGAATTTTTGACTGCAGCTACGTAGCTAGGTCGAATTCACTCGCTGTCGGAAGGCAAATTCTAGTGGCCGGTTGCTCTGATCGGTAGTTTTCCGTGATTTCTCCGATCGACACAATGCCCGAGCAGCGCCCTAACAAACAGGACATGGCCCGCGCGCTATCTTTTCTTCCTCGTCCTCTTATCCTTACCCTTCACTTACACTTACGTGCACTGCGTTGGAACAAAACAAACATTTTTTGATTCCAAATCGAAATCAAGAAAATGTAAACGTATCACAAATAGTAAAACTCCACCGTAGGATTGTTCTTGATCATTTTCACTTTCTCGCCCTTCATAAAAAGGAATTGTATTGTAATCGTGCGCCGGAGAACGTCGAATTTTCAGCAGAAAACCCCTTATTGCAGGACCCTGGTAACGAAACGGAGGGTATATCTAGTTCATATAATGAGCGAGAACGTAACTTTAGCACCTCCTGTAATTTTTGGACTGTTGAAGTTATTGCATAGCAGTTTTCACATAAGTGCATGAAGGAATCGGGCTAAATAATGGATGTATTCGTGTCCATCTTATCATTTATATTTTACGAGATATTGAGGTGACTTTGTTTTAAATGGAACTATACTTGTTTGTTTAGTCTCCCATGACGAGGGTAAAAAGTCGAATCCAATGTTATACATGTCATATGTTAGATAAGCCTTTTTGGAGTAATTTTGATTTTTTGCTGCTCGTGTGCGGGGATGGTAACGCCCCGAGCGCGCTGGGGAGCAGCTGCGTCACCTTGGGCGGTGGTCTGTTACATTCCAAATATTCGTCAAATACGCGTCCCCAAATAATCAAAATTACTGAAAAAAATGTTTATCCAACATTTGTATGTGTCGCTCCGTTAGTATGAAAATTTCCCGCAAGTTGTAAACATTTTTGCATTTGCGAGTGGAAGTGTTGCAGAGGAATTCAAATTAAGTTTTTCGAAAACTAAAAGTTTTTCTGAGGGAATAGAGCTTCAAATTTCGCATTCACAGTGATGTTTAAACGCCATTTTCTTAAAAACGACTCCAAATGTTTCAACAAAAATTGTCATAAAGGACGAGGTTTTGCTCTTTAATATTAAAGTAATATATCGGTTCATATTAGGTGTGTGTGTGTGTGTGTGTATATATATATATATATATATATATATATATATATATATATATATATATATATATATATATCATATGTGACCATATTGTGACTAAAGAGGATACCGCTATATATATACACACACACACACACACATATACATATACATACTTTGTTCGGCGATAGATGACAGCAGGCAATAGAATGCGGCAAGTCTGAAGAGCTAGCGGCGCAGTCTAAAAGAAATTAGAAAACAAACTAGTACGAGAAAGTCTGTGCCATTCTGTAGCATTACTAGTTTAGAAATGGTATGTAAATGATGATCAATTGGTTTATCATTTTAGACGTTTCTATTAATTTCCGTCAATTAAAGTAAAAGCTAGTGGTAGTAGTTTCTCGCCATTAGAAATTGTATTTGCATCACAAGGTCTCTCCGAATTATTTTTTGTAAAACTCCTTTGAAATCGTAGAACATTTGGTGTGAAAAATAAGCTGTATGTGAAAAAGTAAAATAAGTTAAAGAGCAGATTTCTCCACTTATTGATTACTACGTTTACGTAGTAGAGGCCTTTTGCGGCGGTGATTTTTCAACAGAGAAATTCGTATTGTCTGGACCGAAAAAAGTTGGGAAGTCTTGTTCCTTACTTCCTCTTACGCATTGTTTAGTTAGAATCCAAGTTTTGTGGGTCCTTGATAGCAAAAAATCGATTGACGGCAAACTTTTCTGTCCGTCATCAAACCAAGCGTCTAAAGTTTAGAACTGTGCTGAAGTGAAGAGTAAATCGTTCCGAAGATTTTCTTCAAAGTTTATATTCCGTGATCGACCTGGAACGTGATTGAGATTGATACGGGATTTGTAGTTTTGGAGAAACTCTTCGAAACTGTTAAGGCGCTAGCGTTGAACCAGACGTATAGACGGACGACACAAAGAGTGTATTCTGCGAATAATGTATTAGAAGTAATAATGTACTACACATGTGAACTTCATATATACAGGATTTTAAAAAATCTTTGAAAATATCACGGACAATTATGTGAAAAGACTAGTTTTCGTGTAATTTCTGCTTTACATCAATGCACGGATAGTGATAATGACCCTTAAAAATGGTGTCAATTTCGTTGAACCTTGTTTTTGGAAATTGCGTAAGTTAGATACACTGTGAGAAAGAATGTGCTTTGTAGCTCAGTTAATTGTTTTCACCTACGTAAACTAGTGGTGTTAGAACAACACATACGTTCTCGCCCGTATATTCACCCAAAATTACGCGCTTATTTCAAAATCTATCTTTAAGGAACATTAGGGGGAAATCTTTACATTTAATATTTTAGTGGTAGGAAAACTCCGAAAAAAGTTTGCAAAGCCTGCATCATTCCCTTTAACATCGTTCACACTACCAAAAAGAAAATTTAATCAAAAACGATCTAACCATTTTCTTTTTAATTTGGAAGATGTCCCATGGTTTTCATATAAAGTACTGTCCAAAATTGAAATATCGGTTTCCAATTCTAGGGGCCGTGACATCAGCCAGATTGATTGAGGAATATCACTTTCGAAGAAAATTGGCCGAACTGTTTAGCCTCTAGCGTTGTTCTCAGAAAGACGAACGGACGTGTATTTTGCGGTCATTCGATTTTTGGATAACAAGGACCCACAAAACATTGATTCTGACTGCACCACGTGTTACAGAATTTTTTTTCTAAATTTAGCAACTAGATTTATCCACTTTTTCGTTACCAGGGCCCTCTATTAAGAGTTTTTTGTTTGTTTTTTTTTGGCGAAAATTCTACGTTTTATCGCGCAGTATTACATAATTTTCTCCCTAAGCGGTAGTGAGAAAGTAAAAAAAAAAAGTGATTTATTTTCATGCAAATATTCTGTTTTATTCCGATCTTAATGAAATGTACATGTGGCTTTCAAAAGAAAGGTCTTGAGATTTTGTAGAAATATACGTTTTCCCCTTTTCCATATGAAGCAAAGTTTTATTCTGGTTCAGTTTTGGGGCGATTATTTCGAAAACTGCGAAAATTGACCAAAGTGAATCGAAACTCCCTTAAAGCCCATAAAATTTCCTATAAAAGCATTTTGATTCCTTTTGATGTCGCAAACAGGTTTTGAGCACTTGAAGATGAAATTTGGTACTGAACGTTAGTCGCGAATTCTTAATAAAATGTTTACTGCTGTCCTCAACAACGATGTTTATAACAAACGTAGCAAGGCGGGTAGGGGAAGGGCAGATTGGCGAGGCAGGGTTAGAGTGGAAAGGGTAGAGCTCGGTGGGCGGGACGGACCCGGGTGAGAATGATCGGGGGAGGTGCGCATGGTGGGTTAGGACAATGTAAGAAAGGGTACAGCAAGAATTATACTCCGTACGTATAATTTATTCCTTTTCCCGTTTAATATGTAATTATTCTTGTGATCAATTTTTGAAAATCAATTTGAATGTCTGGGCAACGCGGAGTACTTCAGCGTAATAACATCCCCCTGCCTACAGTTGACCCCTGACCACCGTGTACTTTCAGGCGCCCCTGTGTAGGCTAGTGCGCCCGCGGCAGCCGGTGGGGGAGTGCACGCCCTGGGTTCGAGCCCCGGCTGGCACGCGCCGCGCGAGCTCACTCCGCGCCGCTTTGTCTCGTCGTAACCTTGACGCTCGCGAGCAACAGCTGGACGACGCGGCGCACCGCGCGGCAACAGTGTTGCCTGTTGGGCGGGCGGGCGGGTAGACGGGCAGACGGTCTCGTTCATCTGAGGACTGAGGATGCGGTCCATATCCGTCGCGTCCGCTTGACACGGTGGGCACATCCGAAAGCTCAGGGTGAGCGATGAAAGAAAGGTGGTCAGAGCGTGGAATCACCCTGCGCGGTCCTCCGCCGCGGGCGCGGGGCTGAGTGGCGGTGAGGCGCGAGAGGTGCGCTAAAGTGTTGCGGAGCCAGTGGACTACCTGTGCGCCTGGGGCAAAGTGCTTACCATCTTCCCGCATCTACTCGTCGTTTACATGACTTTTTAGATTAATGACAACGCATCCTCAGACACTAAAATTTATCGTGATTTAATATTTGGCTTACATTAGTGCATTAATTTTATTTTTATCTAAACGCTGTCGTGTTACGTGATTGTATACAAATAAAGTTATCATGTGCAGTCTACAAATGAATAGTTTTTACTAATATTTTATCACGTGGGTCCACAAACACGATTATCATTTAAAAGCCACAATGCATGTCCTTCAGATAAGTTGAAACGGTGTACGACGTGTGGTTAGGAAAAAAAACACGTAATTTTTGCTGGAACATGTTTTTTCCCTTAACGACTTTCATATTATCCTCTTCAATATGCGCCCCGCCATTACCCCTTCTTGTTTTCATTCGAATTTTTCATTGTTCAAAACAGTGTTTCAGGTCATTTTCGTGGCCTCCGACGCTTTTTCTTTCGCAGTTTCAACTAGTAGTTTTTTAATTTTAGTAGTTTAAACCTAGTAGTTTTTAAATGCTTCCTTTACTTTGGGAACATAAAAGCACACGTGGCTTGGTATGGCGATTAGCGTGTATATTCGAACACGCGGATCCCATTTTCCAAAAACTACGAATACTTAACAATCAGTGTATGTGGGCTCGAGCGTTGTCCTGATGTAGATTCCATGAATTGTTCTTGCACAACTCAGGTCGCTCTTTTCTTACTCGCTCACGGAGAGTAGTTAGAACCTCAAGATAATATTCCTTATTCCCTGTTTGACCTTCAGGCACCCAATTTACATACAGAATTCCACGGATGTCCAAAGAAACAATCATTAGGGCTTTGAAATTTTATTTGGACATTCCAACTTTCTTCATTCTTAGCTCGTCCAGTGCATCGATTAGTACTTAGTTTCCGGGATGTAGGTAAAAAACCACGGTTCGTTCTCTTTCCAAGAGTTAAAGACACTTTTCAATGTTTTTCAAAATGTCAGAGCAAATGTTTATCTGCGAGACCTTTATGTTCAGGCGTGAGGATCTTCGGCACCAATTTAGAAGAAACGTTCATATACTCACATAAAATCTTCGAACTGATTCTTTGCCGACTCGTACAATCTCTGCGACTCCACTGACTCTCAAACGGCGTTCTTCGGGGTGAGATTGCCTATTTTTCAATGTTTTTGTAGGTGTCCGAAGTGGAAGGACGACCTGAACGTGGGTTATTTTCGGTTTCTTCTCGGCCTTCTTTGTACGTGCCACTCAAACCCCGTGTGCCTAACAAACGCTCATCGCCGTATACTTGTAAACTGATTAGACTTGCCGAGTTTCATTAAAAATTCCACGTTAACACGTTGCTTTGATACGCCTACCATTTTTACGACAATTGGCAGGTACCCGTTCCGATACGAACGACGATTGTCGTGGCCTGACTGAGCAGGCCACGGTCGTCACATCGGCCGGGAAGTGGAGGGGGATAACAAGCAACTCGACTGCACTTCGATTAAAACAATAAGTCCGTTGACACTTAATCAGCTGTGACGCTGTCGGCTAATCGGGAGCAGCTCAGCTGATCTGTCAATGGACTTGAAGTTTCAATCGAAATATATGTGGCGTTTGCCCTTAAGGCTCGCACTGCTTGTCTTGCAAAATTCAGTCCCGTGATTTCGTAGCCACACCTCGTATGTGAATCGGTAGGGACTTGAGACCACCGACAACTAATATAATTTGAAAATGTAGGTATAATTTTCTCGTACAGAGAAAGTAATGTGTCGCCGAATGAAAAGAAATCTGTATTTTACAGAAATACATTTTGTGGGACCTCTAAAAAGTTTATTTTTACTTTCTCGTATATGTAATAGTAGAAAGAAAGTTGTGAATGGTACAAAAATCTGTTGTCCACCTTGTCATATAAATACACGTTTTGGAGATTCTGATACCAAATAAAGCTCTTTTTCAAAACGTCCATCCGCCTGATAACAGCACTAGCGCCTAAACCAAACAAGATTTTTCTCTGTTCGATCTGACCAGATTCAAGCCCTTGCGAATTTGAAATTAATATTTTAATGTTTGGGAGTACTTGCCAGAGAGTCCTTATGATGACGAAATTTTCCCAAGAATGGATCCAAATTTTTTCTTTAAAATTTTTGTTATATTTGAATAACGTATAACGTATACGCTTACGAAAATGGCACAGGCACGATTTTCGTAGAAACCTGTTTCTCGAAGGTACAAGGGAATCCTTCCTTAAGTACTTTGACCGTGTTTTCTGGATTGCCTTGTGGCTCAATCGGTACGGACGCCGTAGACGCCTCGCAGTTGCTTGGTTTCGAGTCTCACCCTTGCTAATTATTTTTAGTGGTTGATCTAGTTTTAATATAAAATTAGTTACAAATTATACAAGAAAATATATGCTATTATATCACCATTACTTCCGACTATCTACTCACGATGTGTGCGGCTGAGGCCACTTCTACAGACATTCTTGGCCATAAATTTAAGTAGTTATCAAGAAATGGTTCCTTTTGTGTCTGAGGCCTCCGATAAAACAGAAGAAAACACTTGATTTTTTAGAAACTTGAAAACACCGCCTTACGTTGTTCACCTGTGACTACCGTCTCGAAACTGGAACCCAGCGGAACAAGTTTCACGAAATTAAGAAATCGTTCAAAAATCAAGTCAAACGAAACGCCTATGCTGCATATCTGCAATTATTTCGATAGTCCGTAACAGTAGCCCTTTCTTACTACTACAAAACAAACAAGCGTGAATAGATATCAACTGTTGTAATATTTGCAGAAATTTTTAAAAAAATAGAGCGTTTTTTTTTGTTCGTAAATTTATTCGCAAAAACTACTCGTTTTTTAGTTTTGATTTCTTTTTTAATATTAAAAGAACGAGCGAAACTCAAAAATGGGACTGGCACCATCTTTTATTACATAAGTAAAGAAAATTTAAAGAAAAAATTTGAAGCGGTTTTTGAGAAACTCCTACATTTCAATCGGAAATACCGCAAAAAACTATTACTTTTTTTTAACACATTGTTATGTATTCTTTATGGTACAGATTGTCTTTTAAAATTTCCAGTGTCTGTTGTACATGACAATATGTTTTCATAGCCGTCGACAATCACCATAATATTAGGGAGATTGTCGAATGATATGGGACCTATCGTGATGTGTAACAAACATAGAAAAAATTGCACATGACTTTTACAAAGAGCTAATTTTGTACAATAGACTTTGTCGGAGGCGAACATCTCTATCTCCAATTTGAAGTATTAATAATTATTTTTATAATTTTCGAAAAACTAGGGATGTTAACGAAAATGAGACCTGCACCATTCTCTTAAACGTCCGTTGCAATATTCATCAACAAAATTTAATCAAAAAAATTTTGTGAATGTCGATTTGTTGATTTCGAGGGTCCATAAATCATGAATTCTGGCTACACCACGTGATTGAGAATTTTTCTTTCTGAGGCAACAACTGGATTTATCCACTTTTTCGTTACCAGGGCCCTGTAATACGAGAGTTTTTGCCGAAAATTCGCCGTTTTTTCGCGCAGCATCTATCTCTCTACTCCGTAAAGAGAAAGTAAAAAATATTCCATTAAATCAGCCCCCTAGTGATCACTAAAGTTTCAATACATGTATGATACGTCCTAATTGACTGCCCGTTATATAAAAGCGTAGAAAAAGGTAACAATTAGAAGACGATTATGAAAAAATCTTAATCTAAGAATTGTCAAAGAAGAAAACAAGTTTAGTCAAAGAAATCAGCATCTATAAAAACATATAATTTAGAAACTTCAGTGTAGCAGATAGAAGAAAGTCAGTTCTAGAAATGATGTGCAACCACTTTTATTAAGTCACTTACTATTTGATACTGAACTTGTCTCATTTTGTAATATTTGTATTTTTTGTAATGTTATGAATCGTAAAATTGTTATTGTATCCATTTTGTTTATGTACTGAACATTTCGCTATTTACTGTTGATTATTGTATAGTCGCTGATAAACTCTTACTGAGCTCCTTAGCATCTCCCCACGCACAAATATTTTTGAAGGAAACAAAAAAAGGTTACTTGAAATTTAAAGAAAATATAGTACTCTTTTAGATGTAGTTTACAATGTGTGGTACTGCTAATTGTTTTGAAAAACTTGAGTATAATTACAATTAAATTTTGATTTTAAGGGGTACCAAGGGCATCGTAGATTCGCTCCGGTGAAATAGTCTATGTGTTGTGTACCTGTAGACGTAGATATGGTACTTAACCCATTGACGCACGCCACTGCTCTGGACACGTCGAAAGGTGTATCAAATTTGATTTATTTAGTTAAAAAAGCAGTAAAAACTGTTTGTGACGTATGGAGGAGAAGATCTGCGCACGGTGAATGCGCATGGAATGCCGTAAATATTGACCGCTTTCATTCTTTGAAATGTAGATGCGAAATATTGTTTGAGAAAGCTTCCCTTTTGAGAACAGAATTGGCCAGTACACAGCCTGATCAACCGACACGTGAGCCTGGATCCCCCGTGCAGCCGCTGGCGCCGGCCGGGCCTCAGCGCACTGCAGGTGTGCATTGCAGTGTGCGGCAACGCTCGTACGTGCCCGAAGCTCCCGTTGTGCTATTTTTGGCGAGCGCGCCATCTATGCCATATGCTCTGCCAACTCTCATCGCGCAACCTCACCAAAAATACTACCAGTTCTCAGGTTTACACATGATTTCTTCCGCACATTCGTGGATATTAACTTACTGGAAGTCCAAATGTATGTTCCGATTTTATTTGAAACATCAGCATTGTAAATTGTAATAATCAATATTTTTTAATTGAATTAGTTGTGATTTTTGAAGAGTGCGTTTTAAATCAAGTTTATGTACGGGATATTTATATTACATAGTGCTTTAAGAGAGAAACGAATATTTCCGTATTTTTTAGGGATTTATTGAAAACTAATAGATATATTAGATTCAATAAATCGCGTGAATATTTCTCCAGATTTGACTGTAAAATCCACTTCAATTATTGTGACAAAAATTTTGTTCTGAGTGATTTTGGAAGAAATTTACATTAAACTAGTGGCAGTTCAATAGTAGGTACTTTCTCGAATTAGTAACGGTTTCGTGATGTATTACCGCAATTTCGACCCTTTGCGAAAATATCTCGGCGATCACTTGAAAGTCTTTTTATCCGTCGTGGCACATTAGGTGCGAAACTAATGCTTTCAAAGTAAATAATGTCACAAATTCCATAATGAGAATTACAAACTGCAAAGTCGTGGCGTTGCCATTGTATTGTTTCTCACAGATATTCGAGAACAACTTCAGCAAAAGAAGAGAAAATTCTAATTTCAATTTCGAAGATTTCGCGCAAACTTAGTTTTCTATTTCTTTTAGTCTCGGCTACCTATACGAACTTACCACATATTCTTGCCAGCTGCCATCTATCGCCTGCCAAAATTCTTTTTTCTTTTTAAATTTAAATTCTTAATTTTTCGGATTCTTAATTGTACAACGGAAATGTGTTAAGAATATTAAAGTAAAACCCCGAACTAAATGGCAATTTCTTTTGAAAAATGTGGAACAGTTTTTAAAAATAGTGCTTAGGCGCTACTGTAAATTCGAAATTTGAAACTTTTTTACATAAAATTATTGAGTTTTTGAAAAAACTTCATTAGAAGTGCATACTATAGTGTGCAGAAGAAAGGATATTAACTCGCAAATAAAATAGTGTTTACAAATTGCTGGAATAGTGCATGCGTGAAAGATCTTTCAAAAAATTACATTTGTGTAATTTTTGAAGGAACAAAAAAAAAAAACCGAAGTATACGTTGTGGCATACTAAAGAGTTCAATTAGAACTATCCGTTCGAAATGTTTGAAGAAAAAATTGGAGCTGATTTTGAGAATGTTCAATCTGAGCGTTTCTGAAAATGCAGAAATTTAAGCTATTTTTCAGGCATAACGGTTGAGTTTTTGAGAAACTTTGACATTTAAAGCACATTTACTCATAAATACAATAATGCGAACAAATTGCCGCTAAAGTAAATATTACCGACGTGAAAGACTAGTCAAAACATTTAAATTTTTGTAACTTTTATTAAAACAAAAGAATAGAGCTATATGGCGTTTGTCATACTATGTGCAGTAGTACTATCCCTACCCAAAGTAAAAAGAAAAAAATTGTTGTCGTTTTTGAGAAAATCTTGTTTCTGTAGTATTTAGAATTGCACATAATGTTCTCAATATAAACTATTAAACATTTTCAAAACAATGTACGTGACCTTAATGAAAGTCCTTATTATAGACAACAAATTTCATTTAAAGGAAAATTCTCTCTTTAATTTTGTATTTGTAGGAAGATGCCAAAATATTCATTTTTTTTTTTAAATTCCATTACTTCTGAATTGACAGTGAAAATCGTAACTGTGCCACCTTTATAGGTGTATTTTACTGTACTCTTACAAGACGGGCTGACTGACGGACGGACGGACGGGCTGGCTGACTGACTGACTGACTGACTGACTGACTGACTGACTGACGGTCGAGGTTTTATTCTTCTTTTTTTTATTAATATTCTGCTTCTCCCACTAGGAATCCACAAAATTGAATTTCAAAACTTAGTGGTGCTACGATAGCACATACTTTCTCGCCTTGTTGACAGCTACGTAATATTGAAATATTGCATTTTGTGCGCTACTAAACCTCAGCTACAATTAATTGATAACGTCCAAATCAAACAACGCGCCTGTGATGCATATCTGCATTCATTTCGATAGTCAGGAGCAGAAATTATTTCTTACTTCGACAAATGATACAAACAGGAACACATTTGACTAATAGACTATTCGCAGCAATTTATACAGAAAAGAGCAATTCATTGTAATTAAAGTAAGTACCCCAAAATTAAAATTTCGGTTTCAAATTCCAGGGTTCACGACATATGATAGAACGATTGGGGAATATCAATTTTAGAGAAAATAGGCAGAACGGTTTATAGATAGCGTTGTGCACAGACGGACAGGCGTTTTGCCATCAATCGATTTTTCGGTATCAAGGACGCACAAAACATGGATTCTGGCTACACCACGTGTCAGCGGAATTTTCCCCTATATCTTGCAACTGGATTTATCCATTTTTTCCCTACCAAAATCCGGCAATACGAGCTTTTGTGTCGAAAATTCGCCGCTTTCCATCAATGAACATGTTTACTGTTCTATGGGTACGTTCAGATAGTTTGCTTTGGGCGTGAGTTTTGATTAGTGCTTCAGTTTTCACTTTTCTCGTATACGTATATACGGAGTAATACTTTGTTGGGATGGACAGAATTTTTGTTTCTGCAAGCCTCTAGGTTTCCCGTTCTCCAGAATTGAATTTTGGCCGGTGCACGAGCGAAACACACATACTTCGTGTAAAACCAAGCAGATTGATTATCATAAACTATTAAAGAATATTTGCCTACCGTGTTTCGCCTGTTCTATGTATAATCAATGTTTGTTGAATAAAAATCCTGGTTGTAATAATAATAATAATAATAATAATAATAATAATAATAATAATAATAATAATAATAATAACCGACCGTGTGGCCCCATACAAACATTCTCACTTATAAATCGTTGCATTAAAAGTAAAAATAGCGTTAAACTTATACTTCGACCGGCCAGATCCTGAAATGTGCATTGTACAGCATTTAGGGGATCGCCATGGTGTGGGAGAAAACAATCTAATAGTACCAAGTATTAGGATTAAATTTTTAAAAAAAATCTAGTAGTCATTTTAATTTTATCGCCTAAGAATATTTCTGTCTCCATTCCTTC
The DNA here is from genome assembly GCA_038098605.1 of Gryllus longicercus. Taxonomy (NCBI): domain Eukaryota; kingdom Metazoa; phylum Arthropoda; class Insecta; order Orthoptera; family Gryllidae; genus Gryllus; species Gryllus longicercus. Next base: position 1,641,655 of record JAZDUA010000322.1, on the reverse strand, counting down.
AATTTAATTTTCCGTGATTCGAAGAATTCGATTTCCTACAGATTTCTGATCTCCCATGGTACGGAGTGTGGGTACCCAGAATAGCTGCATATCCGAAAATGCAATAGAATGTTGAAAATGGTATAATTTTGTGGAATGCTGCTCAAGAAAAAATTTTATTCGATCTCGTTGTTCCTGAAAAATAAAGGATGGTGAAATGCGTTGAAGCGTAACGTGTGTTGAGGGTTGCATGTGCGCCTGCTCTCTTCCGTTCCATAATCCGCGAAACGATGTTTCGTCTTAAATGTTTGATGCAGGGCTGATGCGTAGTTCCAAATTCAGAAACACACTTACTATTGTGGTGATGATTTCTTACATATGGTAGAAAATCCTCATCTGTTCTTAGCGTATTATATTGAGGATTTTCAAATTTGTAAATATATTTTAAAGGTCGGTGGCCACTAAGACTTCGTCGATGACTAGAAAAGCAATTTTAAAGTGCTTTGGGATGGAAACTATACCTTGACTGCTGTTGAGGAAAGTGCACTGACCTGAATTGTTTCGCACAGGTGCCCAACCGCGAAAGAAAATCGAACATTTTTTGCCAGTGAGGTACTAGTGACGAAAGGCACTCGTAACATTCGCATCATGGCTTACGATACTGAATAGTTTCTATTTAAGCATGCGTGACGGAAGATGGCTGCTTTACAGATTTTTATAGATTTGCAATGCCGGTATTGCGGGTGGTTGTAATGTTCATTGAGATATTGCATAAAAAGTGTCTGTGCAAAAAGGTATGCACATGGTTCGTGTTACGAACAGTATTCAGCACGATTAAATATTTCATACTTGTAACATGTTAGTACAATGCTTCACAAATGAAATATCTGCATTTAGCTTCCTGATTGTAATTAATAAAATGACGATTCGTATATTTTCTTCATTGAATTCTATTTAAGATTTTGTTGTTGCGCGTAGTAAAGAGAGGGCGCCATTTCCCTTCCTCCCCCTCAAAATATAATAATAGACTTTGTGTTGAATAGTTTAAACTGATATACAACTTAAACGAAACGAGGAAACTAGTTTCATTTATTAAAACGTCTACATCGTGGGGAAAATCAGCTACTAGCGGTGCTTCTTCACAAGTAAGATGTTCTTTCTTAAACCGGAAAAAATATCATATTGTGCTAAGGGTGTATCGTTGCAGTGACAGATTTTTCGATCTTTCTATCAAAGAAAATGACTCAACAGGTTTCACTACAGTTTCAAGTTCAATCGCTCTACTTGAACCCATTATTGATCAGTAGGGAACGGATTTGCGAGTAAATACTAATATTTACAGGAATAGGATAGCTGGATTAAAAATATATTTTAGAGTTTACAGGACAATATGCATGAAATAGAACTATTTTTATTTTATCTATTTTGAAATATTTTTGTATAATTACATATTTTTATATATTTTCCCTATTACTACATATTTCGTGACATTTTAATATATTTATACGTCAAAAGTTAACATTTCATATGCGAGTTCTGTCCGTCCATCTGTGAACAACACTAGCGGCTAAACCGTTCAGCAGATTTTCTCCAAAATTGATATTTCCCAATCGATCTGGCTGATGTCGCGGCCCCTTGAATTTGAAATCGATATTTTAATTTTGAAGGGTACTTACTTAGCCTTTTTTTTTTTTTTTTTAATAGCGCCATCGATTTTCATTAAATAATGTTGGATAGTCTGAAGGTGGTTTAAGAGATCGGTGCAGGTCTCATGTTTGTTAAAAACTCTGATTTTTCGAAAATTGAAAGAAAATGGTGTCTTCCTACAACTAAAATATAAAAGATGAGAATTTTCCCTTAATAAAACCTATTCCTTAAAAATGGCTTTTGAAATGTCATTACAAATTTTCGAAAATTTGAGTACTTTTCGCGTTATTGTGCGTGATATACAGGCAATTTTTAATTTTTGTTTTAATAATTTTTTCTCAGAAACAGCATCTGATCAAATTTTGTTGGTGGTTATTCTAAAGGACGATTATGAAAATGGTGCAGGTTTCGTGTTGGTTGAAAACCCTGATTTTTCGAAAATTGAAAAAGTTTCTCGAAAAAAAATATTTTTACGAAAATGAGCTTCAAATTACACATTTTCTGTAATGCTGAAGCATTTTTCTGAAAACAATACCCAATTTTTCAATGAAAATTAGAATAAAGAACCAGAATTTACTTTTCTTTGGTATTCGTAAAGTCATATTTCAATCGTCATATTTCTAAAATATGAAATAAATATATTTAAGGGTGCCGATAGGTAGCAGCTATGAAGAGGGTCACCCAAACCTGAAAAGGTAGCTCAGACTTAAGAGATTAGGAAACGAACACGAGAAAGTATGAGCAATTCTGTTGCACCACTAGTTTTCCCTTCATGCGTTTTGTGTGTGTCAGTTGTGTCGTAGGCAGTTGAAATAATCGACTCCAGTGGCAGCACACGAGATCTTCGTTCTGTGGTCGTGTGCATTCCGGCACCAGGAACTGTTTCGGGTGGAGCGGTCTTTTCGTATCAGGATTACGTCGTTGTTTCACCTTGAACCCTCGCGCCCGAAGACGGGCGGGTCGAGCGCGGTGACGTGCGTTGCGTCGCACTGCTTGTCCTATTGACGCCGTCCGCACCCGGCCGGCTGGCCATCGGGCGTTTTGCGGGACTCTGTCGGCTGCCGTGTTTCCCAATGCGCTTCGGTGCGATCGCGTGCCTTCTGTGCTGTGCTGTGCTGTGCATGTGCGCGCGCGTGCGCGTGCGTGGGTGGGTGGGACCGGGCGGGAGGGTGAATGCCTTCACGTACTGGCCACGCGTACGGCGAGGCGGTCCCAGACCGGGCCCCGGCGCGATGGCGGCAGAGGGCGCGTCTGATGTTGCTGCTCCTATCAGGGTTAACCCAAATCCAGAAATGCATGAGATGAGAACGTGTTTTGCCAGGTAATATGAGAAAATCTAGAGTTTGGTGAGAGAAAAAGAAAGAAAATAAAACTGATCAAATAGCCTTTTGCCAAAGAAGCTTCTGAATCAGATTCATTCAATACAGAATTTTCATTATGTGTAAAGATTTGAATCTTGTACGGTTTGGCACAGCAAAAAAAAAAAAAAAAAAAAAAAAAAAAAAAAAAAAAAAAAAAAAAAAAAAAAAAAACCACCTTGTGTTTAAAGTGAGATTTTTGACACTCTTCAGTGATTTCTTTCTGTATCTCTTTTCAACTACCCTTGATATTTGAAGTAAGCTCAGATTACTAAGATAAATAGATTCATTTAAAGGATACGACGAACATGAAGTTTGAAACTCTCTTCGATCGAAAACTAGTAGGAATGCGTGGCAAACTAAATCTTTTCCTCTTAGTGTTATTACTCAACATTTACACAGATAAAAAAAATCCCAAGACATCGTTCAAAGATCTAAAATTGAATGAAGTTATCCAGAAAACATCCATGCCATGAGAATGAATGTCATTGGAAAATGGCGTGGGACATGTCTTGAGGTTTTGAGCAGCAAGTATGCATGTCAGAAATTAGATATGTGTGCAATGAGGCTGTAGTTGAAAAGTTGAAAAATGTTTACATGTTCATTATACCGAAAATAGAAAACCCCAGAAACATTGTCGCATGTCGTTCAATATTGTCTCAAAGGCTAATGAAATAAGGGAGGTTTACTCATTCTGGAACAATACAATCACTTTTCTCTATGAACCCAAAGTTCAACATCTCTGAAAGTGTAATGGAATTTTTTCCTTATTTACCAGGACCTCTTACTTTATCATTCTACATATGTATGCTGAAGTGAAATATGACAAAGAAATCCTGTTATCCACCTTACCTTTAAAACATACTGCATCACATAATTTTAACCAATGATTTTTTTTTGTGTGAAACGTCTCATGGGACAGATGATTGCTTGACACAGATTTGTAAATAAACGTGCTATAGCTTCTTTAATAACCACCTTACACTCTCATGTTTCTCAAAGAGAAAATGTCAAATGCCTTCAAAAAATTACACATGTAAATGCACTTTCTTCTAAATGTGCAAAAAATTTCAAGAAAAATTTTACTATGCCCTCCCATTGTTGGCAAATAATAAGCATGTTCAATCTGTTGTCAAGTTTCAAAAACTTCTCAAATTTTCCAATTATATTTGTAGAACAGTATGAATAATTATTAAATTGCGAAAGAACTTTCAATAACTGTTGTATTTTAATTACCTCACCTCCAAAAAAGTTATTTCAAAAACAGTTGAAAATATATTGAATGAAGTGCTGAATTAAATATTGAAATAATGTATCATTCTAAAACCATTTTATTATTTTATATACCATTGTGAAAAATTATAGAAAATATTGCTCTTCTTTGCAGCTTAATGTTTGTTTTAGTACTTGTTATTTTGTTTTGTTTTATGATACATTCATTTATAGTAATACATTAATGTAATATTCATATAGGCCCTACCTACCCCTTCATTGTAGGAGAAACCCTTGAACCTCTGGTCAGATGTCAAATGTGTATGCATTTGCAATTATTCTGACAGAAGTTATTTAACTGAATTCATTTCTGGTAAGGAAGGTAAAATTTCTAACATTTGGAAGTAAATTTAGAAACAAAAATTACGTGGTGTGGCCAGAATCCATGTTTTGTGGGTCCTTGATACCGAAAATCGCATTGCGGCAAAAAGTTTGTCCGTCCGTCTACCGACCAGTGCTAGCGGTTCAGCCGATTTTCTCTGAAATGATTATTCCCCAATCGATGTGGCTGATGACGCGGACCCTTTAGGGGGTACTTTACATGAAGCCACTGGGTCATTTTCCGAATTTTGAAGGAAAAAAATGGCTCCATAGTTTTTGATTAAATTTTGTTGTTGGGTAGTGTGAAGAACGTTTAAGAGAATGGTGCAGGACTCTTGTTCGTTAAGAAATCCTAATTTTTCAAAAGTTCAAAAATTGTTCAGTCTTTCTACCACTAAAATATTTAAGATAGATATTTTTCCGTTAATGAAATTTGTTCCTTAAAGATTGATTTTGAAAGGTCATGTACAAGTTTTCGAAAATTTGAGTACTTTTCCCGTAATTTTGCGTGAAAATTCGCAAAAATTAGCATCACTAGTTTATTTTCTCGCCCTTATGAAGGTACTTAAGAAGAGAGAGTTATGTAATCGTGCGCCGGAAAACGTCGAATTTCCGACAGAAAAATATGTATTGTCGGGCCCTGGTAACGAAAAAGTGATTACATCCTGTTGCAAAGTATAGAAAAAAACTCTCAAAAAAGTGGTATAGCAGAGACCATGTTTTGTACTCTTAATACCGCAAAATCGATTGAAGACAAAACGTCTGTCCATCTGTGATTATCATTAGCACCTTAATGCTTCAGTTGATTTTCTTCAAAATTGATAGCCCCCTTAATCAATCTGAATGAACTTGAGGGTTGGTGAGTTTCAAACGGATATTTTGATTTTTGAGGGTGCTTTACATAGAGCCTGTTCTCATAATTGGTGCCAAATGTTTTGACCAAAGTTTGTCTTCGGCCAATGTGAAGAACATTGCAAGTCTCATGTTCATTTAAATCCCAGATTTTTTGAAAATTGCAAAAGTGCATTTTTTTTATTTATTTTGGGCATCTTTCTGCAACTATACTATTGAAGAGATTTTTCTCTTAATGAAATGGTTGTAAAGATGGGTCTTTAAATAAGTTATTTTTCAATTTTCGAAAACCAAATTTTTTCTATGGATAGAAGAAGGTATGCTGAAAAGAATGGTGCTGGTCTCATTTTCGTTAATTTTTTGAACTCCCTGAATTTTCGAAAAGTGCAAATTTAGAAATAATGCGAGAAAGTATGTGCTGTTCTAGCGACAGTAGTTTTTATTTAATACTGTGTTTTGAATCTAAGTATTTTATCAACTTAACAATGGAAATCTAAAGAGCCACTTCTTTTGATTTCAGGAAGCTGGTCTGCGAGCTCTAAAACTGGCAAATGGCCGTGTAGATGCTGCTTTGGACTTGCTTGTGAAGCAACAGCAGCAAACAGAGCCTGTCAATGGGCTTTCCAAAGGTCCAGCAACAGGTGAAGTTTTAGTCAAATTAAAAATTCTAATGATTTTTGGACATAACGAATTTAAAAATATGTGTTCTGTGATTTGTGATTATTTATGTAGTGTATTATTTAACAGTTATATAATTTGCATTATAAAATGTAAATAAAAATTTTAAATTTTGTTATTTGTGTTTTGAATTAAATGTTAAAAACTATTGAGTGTTGCAAAACAAATCAGTTGAATGTTTTTTGTTTTTGTTTTTTGTGTGTGTAAAATAAATTGTTGTTTTTAGTTTGGTTGTTGATTTATAACTAAAATTAATTTTGAAAATATTTTATTTTAAAAATAATATTTTTAAGCATTAATGTAATATATTTTAATGGTGTGATATTGAAATACAGTAAGTCCACGAAATGGAACAGTTGAGCAATCAATTCAAGGTGAAAGCTAATCAATAAAAGTCATTTAAAATGGGGAAAATTAAAATATACCATACGATGAATAGAAAAGTCTTATTATATCTTTTGCCTTAGGATTAAAATTCAGAATATCCGAATCAGAAGGGAGCTACCTATAATTAGATGTGATTTTGAAGGAATGTTTTTGAAGCTTTAAATTTTTATGACTAATACGTTTCCTACGAATACTGTTGTAACACTAAAAACCTGTTTTATACAAGAGAGCATGATTTAATTTTTCTTCATCTTCAGTTGGTTCTTATTAATCAAAGTTGAGTAATATCACCTTGCAAGTAATATCAAAATATTTATTTATGCACCAAGAGTGTTATCGGGGTGTTAATGATAGTTGCAAAAAAGGGCTAAGCCATTGGCCTAAGGGCTTTTTGTTGCCCAAGATTATTAGAACTACTTAATGCCCATGGTTCTGTCGATCCACGTAAGTTATGCAGTGTATATTAAGCTCTGAATTGAAGGAAAAACAAGCAATAACGTAGCAAAAAAATTAAATTGATTATGACACTTCCTTTTTTTAATTTAATAAAAGTGGATTTTACAATAATGTGCAACATAAGTTCATAAAAATCAAAGACAATCTCCATCTGTGAAGTAGCAATGCATATGCTACAAAGCAGTAGTTGGTGTAATGACAGAGATAAAGACTTGTTCCATATAAAAAAAAATTGACCGAATTACTGCAACATCCCAATTTTTGCTTTTTTAGAGTTACAACAATATTCTGGAAACACAACAATTTGTGGATTCATTGAAATTTTTGAAAATTTGTTACTATTTATTTGTGAAAAAGATTGTGATGTATTTGATTTTTTATGCTGACAGTTGCACTCTAAATGTACTTACTGTATTTGTGCTTGAAGCCATCAAATCTCTTAACTTTATGAATAAAACTTCTTAGGGCTTTTTTCTCCTCTTCTCCTTCTCTTATTGCTGCTTCTCCTCCTCTTCTTCCTTCGTCTTCTTCTTCTACTTCTTCTTCATTAACAAATTAATTTATCTGAAATGTGTTATTTTCAGGCTTGTCTGTGTTGAACACAAAACTCATTAGAAAACCCAGTTTGGAGCGGGAACTAAGTCTTCAGCCTCGAAGCCCTGCTTTGGATAGTGGCATTGGCAGTAGCTCAAGATCCGATAGTCCCCGGCTTGCTGAGTTGGCAACCCACCCTCAACTGAGCCGTCAGTATTCTCCAAGCAGCTTCGCAGAACCTCCCCCACCCCCTCCACCAAGATGTTCATCCACTCCCCCTCCTCCTCCACCCCCGCATCCATCATCACACCCATCATCCCATCCTTACCCCTCTCCCGATATGAAGAAACTGCTGCAACGAATGTCACCTGCACCTGTACCATCAAGACCACCTGCTGCGCTGCCAAGCAGTGCTGGTGGTGGGTCATCAGGCCCACAGGCTCAGCAAAGGGGCACTAGTCCTGTGACGTCGACTAGCAGTGGGGTTTCAAGCACCTCATCTGGTCGGCAGCCAATGATTCTTCAGAATGGACCCCAAGTACAGCAACAGTTGACGCAACAAATGCAGGCTTTGAACTTATACCAAAGCAACAGTGTTGCTAGCTCACCATCTGCTGAGCCTCCGCCCCCCTATCCTCTTGTTCCTCCATCTCCCACTGTGCCACCACCCCCACCTTCCTATACTGCATCTATACAGAGCCGCCAAAGTCCAACACAGTCGCAGGACTACCGTAAAAGCCCCTCATCAGGAATATATTCTGGTACTACTTCTGCTGGTTCTCCAAGTCCCATTACTGTATCCGTATCGAGTCCCACACCACCTTCTGTTGCACGACCTACTCCTTTGCAAGCATGGGGTGCACGACAAGCAAAAACTCAGCCGCCAATAATCATGCAATCGGTTAAAAGTACACAGGTCCAGAAACCAGTTTTGCAAACGGCTATTGCACCAACAGCTCCTCCTCCAGTCACTGCATCACCTCAGTCCCCACCACAACCTCCTCCACCGTCCTACGCATCTTCTATACAACAGAAGCAGCAGGCACCAGCACCCCCTTACCCTCTGCCTTCTCAGAAACCTGCAATTGCTGTTCCTGGACAGCCAGTCTCTTCCCCTGCAACTACTGCTAGCCCTGTGACTGTGCCCACTACAGATCCACCAAGTTATGCCAGTTCAATTCAGGCACTTGCAGTTCAGAGGGGAATGGTTTCCCCTGGAGTTCATATGCACCATCCTTTACCTCCTCCACCTTATGGCCCCACAGGTGAAGACACTCTTGCTCCTCTGTTAGCCAATACTGGTGCCCAAGTAGCTACAGTGGAGAGCACTGCCACTCCTCGTGCATCAGCTGTTGTCCAATCCACTTCTCTTCATCACCCACCACTGCAGCGAAAATTTTCTCCTGTAGTTAATGTGGATCCAGGAAATGCACGCTCTGAAAGCCCTGGCTCAACATCATCTGCTGAGAGCCGTGTAGTTCCTCAGACTGGAGTGGGAGTTGGATTTTCATCTCCAGTTGACAATACAATTGGGCTACCACAACAAACACCACCTTTGCCTCCAGTTGCCTCCTCATCCGTTGCTAATAAGAACAAGAATAATCCAGTCTCTGTGCAAAATGGAGGGGATCGAAGGCCAAGTCATCCTGGTGGACCCCCATACAAGATCAATCATCAATCCCCTATTCCAGAGAGGAAAAATGTTAGCAAAGAGAAAGAAGAAGAAAGAAGAGATTGTAAAGTGCGTAATTATTCTCCACAAGCTTTCAAGTTTTTTATGGAGCAACATGTGGAGAATGTTCTAAAGTCACATAAACAAAGAGTGTTCAGAAGACTACAGTTAGAAACTGAAATGGCTAAGATTGGTCTTAGTGCTGAAGCACAGTGTCAAATGCGCAAAATGCTCTCTCAAAAAGAATCTAACTATATCAGGCTTAAACGTGCAAAAATGGATAAATCTATGTTTACCAAAATTAAGCCTATTGGTGTGGGAGCTTTCGGTGAAGTGGCATTAGTGCGTAAAATTGATACAAATCATCTTTATGCCATGAAAACTTTGCGGAAAGCCGATGTCTTAAAGAGAAATCAGGTTGCTCATGTGAAAGCTGAGAGAGACATTCTTGCAGAAGCAGACAACGAATGGGTTGTAAAATTATATTACTCTTTTCAAGACAAAGATAACTTATATTTTGTGATGGATTACATCCCAGGTGGTGATTTAATGTCTCTTCTCATTAAACTTGGAATATTTGAAGAACCGTTGGCAAGGTATTTGAACATTTTTATTATTATTATTTATTATAATATTTATAAAAATTAGGAATCGGCTGGAAAAATTATTTTGTTTCTGGGAAAAAAGTTCAGATATCAAATCTTGTTATATATTAACAAATGTAAATGAAAATGTTCCTATTTGCTGATCAATATCACCTAAGCAACTTTCAATCATTATGTTGATTGACTTGATGGGTGAGTGCAGTGAATAATGAATAGATGGAATATTAGATGGACGGTGAATGAAGACCATTTAGTCTGCTGTTAACTTCAGTGCCCAAAATAAATAAAAATCATACCTATATGGTTTTTGAATCCATATAACTGTACTGTGTTAAAACCCGTTTCATCAGTACTGGAAGTGGGAACTAAATATTTTAATTTCTAGAAGTTGGATTGGCAAAATTTTAAAACATATTATCTTTAATTTTCTCAATTTATCTTGGTTACAATTGTTAGTGTTACTTGACACTTAACACAGTATTTGAATAGAAATTTAATACACCTTAGCCCTTAAAATACTTCAATGCTTTAGCTGTTTTGATACCCAGGTACTTAGTGTACGTATGTGTTGCACCAAACAGCAATTTTTTTGCATGTGCATTGTAGGACACGTTATGAACCCTAAAAACCATTATAAGCCAAAAGAAAGCTTTGTATTCTTTCTGTAATGTATTCCCATATTTTTATTTACTTCATGCATTTAAAGTGAACCTTTTTGAAGATTATTTGCTCTTGAAACTCAATTTACTTGCACAAAATAGCGTACTTCATCCACATAGTTCACTTTAACTCCACGAAGGAACCCTAAACTGTTGCTAGACAACTCAATGTTTAGTGAACATAAAATCATTAACCCTTTTCCAGGCAACCAATTTTAATGACACAACTAGGACAGGCAGGGTCTAGCAGACCCAGGAGTGTCTGCGATGGAATTATGCTTACAGGTGTAAATTTTGGATGTGAACAATGAAAAGAACGTTCTAACATAGTTGTTTAATTTCACAAAACCTTTTGAAATACTTTACATTTGTTTTTTAAACAGTTTTTCTCTTATTACAGATCACACACACTGTTTACCTGGGTATGCTCATTGCAGACAGGTTTTGAACAGATGCTACATCTCTTTTGTTACTTCTTGATACTTCTTTCCCAAAGGCACAAATGAAATCTTTTTTTGACATTGTTATACACTTTCTGACTTGTGGAAGGTGCTTCTTCCCAGAAAACATGTGTGATTGACAGGAGACACTTGTAATTCAATCTTGTTTGACTGTCTCCTTACATTCACCAAATTCTTTGCAATATCAACAATAAATAATCTTATAAATTCATGTTTTCTAACATTCAGTCAGGGTCAGCAACATTCCTGTTGCTGAGCAGTCTTTCTCCCAAACTTGGTCCGCACATGACTTCAAAAACTCACTCTCTTGACTGCTACATACTAACCCCCCAGCAATACTATCTACTAAGTCATCAATCTTACAATTGCTCACACATAGTATCAGATACATTCCCAATAAAAAAATGTTGCGCAACCCTACGGCTGTCCGTCCCTAGGGCATGAAGCAGCTGCCATGTAGTCGCCCAAACAATACCAGAAAATGCAATATTACAAGCAGATTAAGAGATGTGTGTCCAATATACCCTGCTTGAATGGTTGCTGCTGCAAAAAGAAAGAAAAAAAATCATTCTTCAGTAATGCTTTTGTAAAATGGTTGCAGGAACATTTAAAAAACACCATAGCAAACAGTCACAAAAAACTTTCCTAACACGTTTTATAGTTTTTATGTAAAATATTGAAAATTTTGCTTCGGGGTCCGATGGACCCCGGTAGCTGGAAAAGGGTTAATGAAAAAATTAGTCATCTATATCTATCTTTAATTTCCACTTGATCAGTTACACTGCATCACTTTAAACTACAACTCTGAGAGTTTGTGTATCTTACTTAAACAAAAAGTTTTGTGACTCTATTGATTAATAATATAAATAATCTATTGATTATTTATATTATTAATTATCAATTCTAATAAATTCATTTATTTATTTTTTATTTATAGTAATGAAAATACTTTCTGAACGATCCAATTGTAAAGTTTGAATTAGGCTTCTTCCATTTGCTTTAAATGGCAAACTTATACTTACTACATAATACTAAGAAGATAATTTTCTTGTGTCCTCTTAGGTTTTACATAGCTGAATTGACATGCGCAGTAGAGAGTGTTCATAAAATGGGGTTTATTCATCGTGATATTAAACCAGATAATATTCTAATTGATCGTGATGGTCACATCAAACTTACTGATTTTGGGCTGTGCACTGGATTCCGTTGGACTCATAATTCAAAATATTATCAAAGGAATGGTAAGTACATGAAGGGATTTATAAGTTTTTATTTTAAAATGGACAGTGACTTAAACAATTATAATTTTCTGTTTAGGAGAACATGGGAGACAGGATTCAATGGATCCTACAGAAGACTGGAATAATGAATGTCGTTGCCATCAATTGAAACCTTTAGAACGGCGAAGAAAGAGGGAGCACCAGCGCTGTTTGGCTCACTCTCTAGTTGGTACTCCCAATTACATAGCACCTGAAGTCCTGTTGCGCACTGGATACACCCAACTCTGTGATTGGTGGAGTGTTGGAGTAATTTTGTATGAAATGTTGGTTGGCTCTCCTCCATTTCTTGCAGGTACTCCTGCAGAGACACAACTGAAGGTATGATGTTAATAAAAAATTGCCTTCTGCATATCAGAATATTTACCAATAGTTATTATGTTTTGTTTTATGGGATATGTGTAACACCCCCCCCCCCCTTCTCCAAAGAGAAGCAAATGTATCTGCATAAAACTAATTGACATATCCTTGAATCAATGTTTTAATTAAATATTTCTCAGTTAATTTTTATATACTTAGGGTTGGTTCTATTTTGTTACAAGTCCTCGGATTTGTAAGGAAGTCAGAAGGAGGAGGAGTCTAGTTTTCCTGAGTCTTATATGTGAAAATAGAAAATTTATTTGCTTTTTTAATAAACTGAATAATTTTTTTGAAACTTACTAAGTTATAATAACTATTAACATCTTTAGGAAAAACTACATTTAGTATATAGTAAAGGAATCTGGAGTATAATAACATAGTAAGATTGAACAATTACACCCTTTTCAAAATTTAGTTTTGGTAAAAACTTATTTCGTAAATTTTTGGAAAATTCACATGGGTAGAAATAAATCAATATATGAGTGACAGTTCCAGAATAAATTTAGAATATCTGGTGCATTTCCAACCCAACTTTGAACAAATATGAACATGAAATATAATAAAATGGTTTCAGCAAATTCGATTTCAGAATAAAAATCGTGTATTGTGGAAGAAATGTATTTTAAAACCACAATTATTTATTTTAAAAATAAGAAACATAATTGTTTAAAAAAATTAAAATAAACACATTTTCTGTTGTCAGAGTGGAAAGTTGGAAAACTTGTTGAAACTTATCAGTAATTTTGGGTCAAACGTATTGCTCAAAATCTTTTTGACTTAATTTGGCTTGTGGACAGTTCTTATTGTTTTACCCACTAAGCCAATGCATGCCAACTTAATGTTCTGTGAGGTCACAAAAATCTGCTACCATGCTCCGAAGCTAGTTGCAGCGCAAAGAAATTGCCCGACATGACACCAGGCATACAGTGTTCATTCAATAACAGTATGAAAAATAAAAAATAGAACGTAGATAATTACTCAATTCAAAGCAATATCTGACATGGTTTATCGTAAACAATTCTGTAATTTCACTTCCATTCTTTTAATACATATCATTTTTGCACAAAATAGTTTTAATATTTTAGTACAATAATATTTATACAATGTTATATAATGTAACATTTAGTTCACCTAAAACAGTAATTAAATGTTAACAAAAAGATACAAATACATACCCAGGAAGGGTCACGTGGGAGAATTTGGACTCCGAGGTTGATTATTTCATGTCATGTTTGAGAATGTTGTAAATTCTCGTGATTTTCAGAACCTTTTCCATAACCTTCTATCTGAAAAATCCTTTTCTCATCTCATGATTGCAGGCTATCTGTCAATTCTCAGAAATGATTTTCATCTCACGTGTTTCTCAGAGTTGCAAAGCTGCATAATGCCTCTGCAGGTTAAACTTTTTAACATACTGCAGTTCTTTCAAATACATTAAACTCTTCACGTTTTTTACAGTATCTACAAAAAGAACATTTCTTCCCAAATCAAAAGAAAATTAACAGGTATAGATGGTCTCTCGTGTTGTTCGAAGCATAGGCAATGGCCCACACCCAAGGCTCTTAACATCAGTCTGTCAATCCCCAACCCCACCCCACTCTGAGCGCCTTCTCACAAAGGGGCAGGCTTCTCTGATGTCATTTCTTCTCCAGGTGGCAAATGCTACTCTAAGCCCTTTGATTTAATACCTTTCATCTAAATATTGGAGCAGGGAGTGTGATGCACAGAACAGTTGACAGGCCAAGGATTTAAATTAAATTAGTTCAATTGTACACTATAGATAGAATACATCCCTTCTTCTGGCTAAAGGATGGTTGTGATAAATAAATATCTGATCACCTTAAATAAGGTTAGTAATATATGAAAAACCAACCATTGAGGGGCCTGATAAAAAGTAGGCTTTTGTGCAACTATGTTTTTCACTTTTTATTTTAATTTTAATACTGTTCTTCAAAAGATAAAGACATAGAAAAGATGATAAATAAACAAGTTTTCTAGAATTGTAAAGATGTTGGGTGGAAGAAGTTAAATGTTTGCTTGTGAAATGAACTACACTGGTATGAAATGCTCATGTAAGTGTATTTTTATCACATTTAAACATGTCTATACATATAAAGAAATGTTTATATGAAAGAGAAATCAGAATGAACATTTGATTGTTTAGCCCATGTTCCTAAATATTGTGAGTTGGTTTGCCTTGAGGAGTACCGGAAAGTTTTACGGAAGTAAAAATACAAATATTTTCATCAAAATCATCTTGTAACAAAACTAGTGTTCTATCTTCAGATTTGGAACTTTCAAAAATATCAAGCGAAATGTGCCAAGGTTTTTTGTGAAAGTAGTGCTAATGAGCATGTACAATTTGTTGCATAGGAGATGAATACAATTGAACATAATATGTTGAAAGATTTTATGGAAGTAATGTAATTATAGTATTAAATGAGATAACTGTACAAATAAATAGCTTTATTGTAGCTGTAGCTTTAAATAGCTTTACTGCGGCTTTGTAAAGACTGTACCATGTTTCTGGCAAAACTGTGATACTTAGTTATGCTTCTATATAGTGCCTTTCCAAGAAGCCATTTTCATTCCTTTTGTTGGAGCAAGATGAATTTTACTCTCTCCAATTTTCCTCTAATTATAGTTGGGATGTCACCCCATGTGGCACGTATCTTCTGAATTTGTGATGAAATATTCTCAATCATGTGTTAGTACTAGTTCAGATTTTTTTAAGGTAAATAACCAGCAAAAAATTGTTTTAGATAATTTCCTTAAATATTACAATTTTCTTGTAAACGCCAATTCATTTAAAACATATTATTTGTCATTTTGCTAAAATTAATTAGGTTCTGTAAATTTGGCATCAAATTTATCCCTGCCATCCTTCTTTTCATCATAGCCAGAATATGTTAATAATGGTTATGATAAAATTTTAATTTTAGGAAGGGTTTAGCAGACACCCCTCATGGCCATTTATATTGAAATTTTGCATGGGACTATTTAAGAGTTAATGAATGTATGCTTCTTTTAATAGAATAACAGTTTTATTCTATCTATAATTTTTTATTTTATTCATTTTATTGTAGGTGATCAATTGGGAGACCACGCTTCAAATTCCGAAAGCAGCTAATTTGTCTCCAGAAGGAATGGACCTCATTCTGAAGCTCTGTACTAGTGCTGATAAAAGACTTGGCAAAAATGCATCAGAAGTAAAAGCACATCCGTTTTTTAATGCAATAGATTTTGAGAAAGGATTACGACGTCAAGTTGCACCATATATTCCGAAGATTCAGTATCCAACTGACACATCAAACTTTGATCCAGTTGATCCAGATAGGCTTAGGAATTCGGGATCATCTGGTTCTGACAAGTCCGATGAATTTTTGGACAATAAGCCATATCATGGGTTTTTTGAATTTACTTTTCGTAGATTTTTTGATGATGGAGGTGGTGGCCCAGCGTATGCTAATAAAATTAATCTTGATGATGACAATCAAGGTCCTGTTTATGTATGACATAAAGTATCTGGTTATTGAAACATTAATTTTTCCTTAGTGACGGTAAGATTCTTGCCAATCCAATGAAGTATCAAGTGTAGGAGCTACTGTTAGCATTTTCATTCCTGCATTTGTTTAATTGGAAGTCACATAACAGTGTTGGCGCACTGGCAACAAACCTGTGATATTCCATTGATGTTATACATCATAAATCTGTTATGCTGCTTGTAAACTCAGTTCACAGTAGCAACGTTATATTTTGTGAGTTTCACAGCTATAATGCACATTCATGTTCTTGAGAAAGGAGTTACTTTTGAGGGGATTACTGCGAGTTCTGTAAAATTACATGCTTACTATGTGTTAGTGTAATGGAGGCTTGCTATTCCAGTTTGCTTGCAAAATTGAAATGATGGCTACGTGTTAAGAAGAGTTTTATGTATTAGTGGGTATATCTGTGGAGCATCCATCATTTTCAAAGTTAATTAACTCATTATTCACTTTCATCTGTGTGCAGCTTTTTAAAAATGTTTTTTTAGCAGCTGAAAACTAAAGACAGAATCAATATTTGAAGTGTTGGTGCTATAATTATAGGCTGTTTTGGAACTAGGAGTTCCCTGCCAGATTTTCTTCTGGTTTTCGTTGCCTTACAAGTGTGGTGTCCCCTTGAGGGATGGAACATCATGCAAATTTTCCAATGACAGCCATATAGTTAGAGTTGTAATATATAGTAAGCTGTTTGTTTCAGAGGCTTTATTTGCATTTACACCTCGTGAAAGCACGTGGGTGTATGAGTTTCTTGTATTCAGTCCAATGCTGTGCCTTAAATGTAGATTTGTGAAACAATGTCTATGTATACAATCATATATTTATTGAAGAAAAAAGTATTAGTAAAAATATTATATGATTTTAAAATAGTGTCCATTGATTGTGTCCATCATGCCTTATACATGAATACTAGTTCACACAAGTCATTCAGGTGGCTGCAGATGTCTAGTTTGCTATGTGTACATTTTCTGTGGTTGTTGTGACCAGCATTCTATTGCTCATCTAATGATGGAATAGAGGTGAATGTGGGCAAATGTGAAGTGTGTTCCTCTTTAATTGTAGTTCGTTCATGGGGGAATCATCGGAACTTCCCCATAACAACTTATTATTCTTTCATCACTTCTTTCCTGCTTGCTTGTCGTGCAAAACTACATTTTGCTGTTCCATTTTAGCATTCACATTAGTATGTTTTATGGTGTTTCTGTTCTTTTCACTCATTAATAAACAGTTGCCACTATTTATTATATTATAAAACAATACCCTTTTCACAACTCGGTTGTGCCAACAAAATGTGTTCATGAAGTACTACCAAGTGTATAATTTATGAAAATTTATATACACTGCGTTTTGCAGAGATTCAGAAACTTGTAAATATGTGTAAAGCATACTGATGTTAATTTTGACAGTTAATTGACTAGAACTGTTTTTTCACTCGGTCTGTAATGATGCAAGGTTGAAACTGTCCACTATGTTTGATGTACAGTCAATGCCCGTTGAAAAATTCCTTCAAAATTCTTAATGGGACTTGTTCAAATTGTTTTTACCTATAGAAAAATGTTTAACTGATACTATAAAAATGATAGCCTTCTGTGAAGGATAACATTTAACAGAATTTATTATTATTATTATTATTATTATTATTTGTATTCACTCTTTTCCTTCTTCTCACATAAGTGTGTGTGTGTGTGTTTGTTTTTGAGTTTAGCATGATGCACATCATGCAATCTTGACTGAAAACTGTTGATAAATAAGTGCTTTACAAAAAGTTTTAAGAAGGTACTTTTAAATAAGAACTTATCAATTGAATAAGAAATAATTTTTAAAAGGTTGTATCTGTCATAAACTTCAAATTTTGAAAGAACTATACCAATCAACATCAGAGGCATTACTGATTTCTAAACTAATTTTTAGAACATCATAGACATATCACTGTGCAAAACATTGTTTATTTTAAACTGCTTGTATTAAATTTTTAAACCTTGCAGTATTTGGGAGATGATTTATTTCATCTGCTGGCATGAATGATTTTCTTTTGTCAGATTTTTGTGTATAAAACAAGTTTATTTCCAAGCTAATGTTCCTTAATGTACTTTAAGTGGTATATTGAAATGAATTGTCTGTTCCTACTACCTTCATTATATGCAATTAGGTTGAAAAGGATATACCTTAAGGCTTTTAAATGAACGGTAAGAACAGCTAGAATCTTGTTTTAAATAGAAAATTAGATTTTACTATGCTATCATTTTCAGCACATAATCCAAATTGAGGGAAAAAATAAAATTATGTCATAGCGAATTGTTTTTGTGAAAGGTGAAGGTTTGATCAAATGCCTTAAGCAACTTTTTTATGAAAGGCTTGTTTAAAGCATTATCCTGGCTTTCTTGCATATCACTTTCTACCTTATTCAGTACATTCAGGTCATCCAGCATAAACAACACTTACAAAATATTTCGTTCTGAATTCATTAAGCACTACTGCATTACTCTACAATTAAAAGTCAATGTGGACACTAATTCAAGTAGATCTGTGCCTTTACAGTTATAAATAAAAGAATAGAATGTATGTTGTTGTTTTTTTGACACTTGTGATATTGGCTGTTTTATCTATTTCTGTATCTATCAGCCTGAAATTTTTTTTGTTGCACAGATTGGGGTATTTAATAAATATTTTTAGGAAATGTAGTTTATTATTTTTTTACTGATGTTACTTGTACGACGTGTGTTTGGCGAAAATAAAATAGTTGTATTATTTTGGAATTTATTTCAGAGGACTTCAGAAAATTATATTGTTTATAACTGCTTGCACTAAGAAGCTTCGATAGTATTCATTGGACACAGAGTTTCTGTTGAACTCATGTAATATTTTTTTAAGAATGGTTGTCATGGAGGACTGTCTTCCAGTTCTGTTAGGTCCCTGTTAGTAATAGCACTGGTTATCGTAATCCAATACTAGACAGCAAGTTAAAGGTTCATGAAGTCTAGTCAGAGTTTTAATTAATCACAGGGTTATATTGTGTGAATATTTTTAGACATTGCTGAGTAATATGGATATTCTGAAGATCCGTTAAAGCCGGTTATTTTGTAAAAACAAGTGTTAATTGTGGGTGACTGGTTTTTGGTACTGTACTTTATTGCTTTCTTTGTGCTCTTGTATATTTGTATACTCATTCATTGTAATTGTTTGCCTTATCTTTAACACGATACCTGTATTTATGAAGGTAGTATAATAGATACTGATGCATTGTAGAGTACTAAGCTTTAACAAAATCACATTTCATTTATAACTTATTTGTTATTTTGATAATTTTTGTTATTAATTATTTAAAACAGACCATTTGGTCATCAGGTGTAAAAAAATAATTCTCTTCCTGTTATTACAGATATAGGAGTGTGTATAACTGCAAAATAAATAATGGCATAGTCAGAGATTGGTATGATAACATGAAAGATTTGTGTTCGTGTTGTTTTCTAATGCTGAGTAAAATACAGCCAATTACTTCCTGCAGCAGGTTTTTGTTTGTTTTTATTATTATTCCTATTATTATTATTATATTATTAATAATTTGTGTTTTGTAGCTGAATTCCATATGTGATATGAAATTGTTGCAGTTAATTAGTTGTATGGTTTTAGGGTTATTTATGAAAAACATAGTCCCCTTGGAAAAAATTACTCGCTGGTTCAGTAAAGGACAAACACAATTTCTTTTCTTAAAAGTTTATTGTACTGCATGTGTTGGGCTTATTGAACAAACTCTTAGTTGTATTGAGATCTACATCTAACATTAACTCACAATTAGTTTTATCAGAGATTTGGTTTCATCTGCTGTATTGTAAACATTACAATATTACAATGTAATGGCTACATGAAAAAAACGTAATAGTATAAGTAGTACTGTTACATAGTAATGTTAGCCAAAGTAATCATGTAAAATACAGATCTGGTAATGACATGTGTATATATTGTATTATCTTCCAGCTTTTGTAATTATGCTAAAAATAAGACTTAACAACATTATAGGTATCGCGAGTGAACATGTTTTGTGTACATATTTGAATAGTGCTGATGCAAGATGCATGAATGTATTTCAAATTATAACTGCCTCCCTTATGCTTAAGTTTCTGTAAAGCAAAGTTTGCTCGAAGTGATAAATTAATAATTTGTACCATACCTACTCTGAACTTGCCAATCAGTTGAGACAAGTATAATACTCCAGGTATCTTCAAATAAGGGAGATTTGTTTAGAATTCTAAACAGAATTTTCCTAGTAAGTACATCTTGTAAGAGTTAAAAGGGTACTGTTCACAAGTTGTTACTTATGTCAAATGAGCAATTGCCTGTATCGACCACATCTAATTATTTACAGGTGATAAAATACATATAAGTGGCAAAACTATTAAAAAATTTGTTTTCCTTTCTACACCTTGTGCGCTATCAAAATTAAAAGCATTAATTCTACAATAATCTAATACATCACTGCAAAAGAGATTCCAAGTCTGCATTCTTCAAAATCATTACTTTTTCTTTCCCTTTTTCTTCTTTGCGTCTGGCCAAGGAAATCCTCGACATTTTAACACGTCCATAATGTTGTGACATGTGGAGTATGCATTATCCATAGCGTGCTCACTGAAAATATCCACATTACAACGTGCTTTTGATCGTCCTTCGGTTTTTGTAGCACTCGTTTGTTTCTTTTTCCCTGCGTCAGATGATTTCCGTTTGCCTTTCCCAGCCATTTCAGAACAATTTGACGTTTAGGCAGTTGCTAGCTGTTACCATGGAGATTTACTTTCGATCTATTTACGTTGTGAACACACTACGAAACTGCAGCGAGCTTAATCATGATGGCTTTAATTCTGTAACCCGGAGTTCAGAATAAAACTATCCAGAACAATGTTTTGAGTGAACCCTAAGAGAACATTACATTCCAAAGTTGAAATTTAATAGCATTTTGGACGAATTGTTTTAGATTGGTCAGCAGACTTCACATAAGTCACAAGGCAGAATTTTGAAACTCGTAGACTCAGTGTTTTAGATGTTTATTGGTAGTAGAACTATTTCTCAAACATTATTCAACCTTGACCATTAACAATAATTGACTTTTCACCTCTTTCCAGCACGGTGATAGAAAATTTGTACTCATCACTGCTTAAAACAGCGACCGCACGGAGGTACAAAATTTGAATCACCTCATGTGTTGTTTCATGGTAAGATAATTTATGAACTACCGCGAGTGCTGGTTCGTGAAATATTTTCCTGGCGGGGCCAGGTGCAAAAGCACGAATATTTCAATCAATAAATTAATTAAACATTTAAAGCTGTAAGTTTTCCACCAAAAAAAAAAAGTTTACGTTACGTTAAGACGTTTCTTAAAATACAGGTAGACGTTTCTTAAAGTACAGGTAGGCTTATCTTTTGAAAGGGGAAGCCTACTTTAGAGAATCTTTGTATGTACTCACCATGTAACTGCATCTCTTGTACAAAAGTGGTGCACGCATGTTTTTTTGTTTTGCAAACATTTCGATGACTCTTGTTGAATTTTGGAATTTCAGCAATTTCCGTCGTATGAACCGAACAAATAGCTAATGAATTAAGTCTGTCTTAACCCATGGTATATCCAAAAAACGTCTTGAGCCTTATTAATGTACTGAAGCTTCGTTCGGATTCAGTTGTAGTAACCGGAATTGTTAACACTATTTGCAGTGTGTTTAAGTCTCAGAAAAAATCCTTGAAATAATGTTGCTTAAAGAAAATCAAATCAGATACTGAAAATATATTTGTAAAAGTAATGTTACGAGAGATCACAGAGAGTTAATTAATTCTTCTTTCGAAATAAATTCACTATAACTTGATGCAAAAGTGCTGATAGGGTCAACAGGAAACTTTTCTTTGCAATCACTATTTCAAAAGAAGAAAATATCTGAGATTGCAAGAATGTTCTTTAAGTTGATTTGTAATAACGTCACACTTCTTTGGCATCTACATTAAGATTTCCATCAGATTCCGGATTACATATTTTCGATGAGACGGGAACACATTCATCTTCAGCATTCACTTGATATCTTTGTGTTCTCTCGAATTTGAGGCAACACTATCCCAAAATGGTGTAAAGCGTTGTGCACCATCACAGCACTTGAACTCTGATTGTGAATGGTGGAGAGAATGTCGACATGTTTCATAACATCGTGGGGGGGGGGGGGGATGAAAATGCACATGTTTTTTCAAGAATTCCAAAACTACTTTTTTTACTTGTTTCTTACATCGTTAAGATTTACATTCGCGTCAATTTGTTTACATTATTGTATTTATAATGTCTTGTGCTTTCAATAATAACAAATCTTCTCAAAAACAAAAGTTTTCTGTGAAAATGAGCTCAAATTTCTGCATTCAGAAACCCTCAAACGTCATTTACTCAAAAACAGCTCCAAATTTTTTCTTGCACCTTTTCCAACGGTTAGTGCTAATTGCACTATCATTTTGGGGTATCCTTTGTTTTTTTCAAAAATTTCACAAATGTAATTTTTTTTAATATCTCTCATACCGTTAATATGCAATTTTCAGCAATTTTGAATACATTATTACATTTGTGAATGGAAGAGCCTTAAATGACTTCCAATAACGTTTTTCGAAACCTCAAAATATTCTTGTGAAAGAATGCTTCAAATTTCGCATTTACATTTTACTTAAACGCCAGTTTTTAAAAAAACAACTCAAAATGTTTCACTGAAAATTGTCATTTAGAGCGAGGTTTCACTCTTCCTTAATATTCTTAATAGTTATATCTTAATAGTAGTCGGTTCCACTATTCAGAATCCGAAAAAGTGAGACAATATAAAAAAAGAAAAACATGTAATGTGCGCGGTCATAGATGGCAACTGGCAAGAGAACAAGTACGTGGCAAGTGCGAATAGCTAACCCAGGCCATAGAAAGTAGAAAACTAATACGAGAAAGTGTACCATTCTGTAGCAACACGAGTTATTTCTCGTATAGTACATATATGGAGTAATACGAAAGAAAGTTATGTATTGCTGCGGGAAAAATGGCGAATTTTCGGCAGAAACAAATTGCTGGGGCCTGATAACGAAAAAGTGGATAAATTAAGGGGAAATCCTCTAACACATGGTGTAGCCAGAATCTCTGCATTGTGGGTCCTTGATATCGAAAAACCATTTGACGGCCAAACGTCCGTTATTGCATCTGTCTCTGTGAACACCACTAGCGCCTAAACCATACGTAGGATTTTTTCCAAATTGAAGAAACGACTGTCGATCTGGCTCGAATCGAAGCTTTGAGATACTGAGAAACATTCTTTAAAATTTGGGAGTACTTTAAATGAAGACCCATAGACATTTTGAAAATTTTTAAAAAACTGCTCCAAATGTTTTCTTTAAATTTATTGTAAGATTAGAGTACAATATACTTACAAAGGTAGCGTAGGTCCGATTTTCAGGGGTAACTAAATTTTCGAAAATATCAAAAGTATGATTTTTTCGGCATCTTCCTACTACAAAATTGAAGATAGAGATTTTTCCTTCAAATTAAATGTTTTATCCATAATTGGTTCTTTTATTAAGGTCACGGACAGTTTTTTGAAACTTATAGTAGTTTTCGCGCAATATTCCGTGCAATATGTGCAATTTTTTAAAAAAAATACATAAATAAGATTTTTTTCAAAAACCGTTCCAAATTTTTCTTTAAACTTTTGGTGGGCATAGTGCTAATTTCATTCTGTAAGATGGCATAAATGCCAATTGTTGTATTCTTTTTTTTTTTCAAAAATTACAAAAAAATAATTTTTTGGACTTGAATTTCACGTCGTTAATACTTTCATTAGCGGAAATTTGTTTATATTATTATATTTATGAGTAAAACTGCTTTGAATAACGTCTTATAAAGTTTCTCGACAGACAACTGAACAGTTTTCTGTGAAAACTAGCTCACAGTTCTGCATTTTTAGAAACGCTCAAACGTCAAAGAAATACTAAATCTTATGCCAGGCTTGCATCCCTTAACTGATTAACATTTCGCAAAATTAAGACAAGTTGACTTCGACTTGTTATGTCAGGTGTTTCGTCGGCCTGCAGTGAAAATCAGCTATATTTATCTTTCTTCACTTCCTCCCAGCGGCGTGTATTCAACCCCAGCACTGCTGGGGTAAGCAAAAACGAGAATTTGATGAATTTTAAGAATAAAAATTACAAAGAACCGTATGTCACATAATCAAAAATTTTGCACACACTGTACACTGCTATCTGTGCGGCGGCCTCGCACTTCTGCAATGTTCTAGCCTCAGCTCTTGATATCTTCGCTGGGCCTGGGTGCTGCGCGCGTATATACTTCACTGGGCCAGAGGCAGGGGGCGATCGAGACGAAGCAGCAACCGACTTGGACTGAACTATAGCTAGTTGGAGATAGATAACGTTTCTCCCCCTCCCGCTGCTTCAAGGCCAGGCCTCGCCTAGCTCGACATGTCTGTGAATGTTATTACTCGTAAGCCAGTGCTACCACAATACAAAATTATTTTAAATAGGTTTTGTTAGTATAAATACATTTCAATTGCTTCGACTGTTCGTCGAGAAGTTTATAACATATAAATGATTATGGGGCACATATTTCTCTCTCAATGTGATGAGAGTGAACCAGAATGTTCAGTAGAGACTTTAATTTTTTTTCTTCTGAGAGTGGAAGTTCCGATTCACACGTGATCAAATCCCTAAAATCCTCGAATTTGTGAATAGAACAGCGTATTCTTTTTAGAGAATCAATGTGCGTGTCAGGGCAGTGCGGTACGCAGTGATGATCCATTATACTGTTTGTGACGTGTTGTGTTTACTAGTTATTTCGTGAGGTTTTGTAGTGTAGTAAAAACGCTTTGTCGAACGAGTATCAGGAATAATTCTGTGTAGTATGTTTTTCAGCGAGTGTACAATTGATGATATTTTGAGGGGACCATTTTCAACGAGAAGGTTCACGCAATTGAAAATGGTAGACAAACGCCAGTATTGGCACAATTACAGCATACAAGAAAAAATTGGGATAGGGGGAAGAGAAACTGGTTGGCCGCTAGAAACTGGGGTATACAAAGTAACCATCGCACGCTCCCGCTTCGTCCAAAAACGTTTCATACATGCAACCTTGCTGCTCGTTCTGTGTCATGTGTGAGTTAAGCAGAGGAATTGTTTAAAAATGATCATCTAACACACTAAATAGATTACCGACTAACGTTGATATGTCTCAATAATTGCCGCGTTTATTGTTTTATTATTATTATTATTATTATTATTATTATTATTATTAATACTATTATTATTATTATTATTATTATTATTATTATTATTATTATTATTATTATTATTATTTACCTTCAGATTCATCATGCCCGCCCAATGCTAGTTCATGAGTACCATAGAATTTTAAACACTCAATCATTCTACCTAAAACATGTCTATTTTTTTGAGACTTATTCATTATGTTTCTGGATTGAAATTTTGACCGCCTAATCAATATGCGCAGCAATGTTCACAGTTCCAAAAGTTTTAAATTTGCGATCATTTTCTAAATGCAATGCACTTTCTTCGAGTTTCTTTGCCCTTTTTCTCAAATGCTTCAGATCCTTACATCCTTCACCACCAAATAATGAACAATAAAAGCAAAATAAACTTTGTTTTTCTTCACTCACAGTCAACCATTTTTTTTTCTGAAATCACGAATTACAGAATGTTCGTTTCTTCTTTCCATCAACCTGTGTTAATGAAAAGTCATTTGGTTGATGTTCTCCTAACTGTTTAATATATTTTTTTCTTTAAGTCTCAGAGAAGAAAACGGTGTAACGAATCCAATGTGTTCGCCGTAAAGCGCACAGAACTTTCACGAGCAGTTGGGAAAGGGCGCGCTCAGACTGCCTCTTCTCTGAGGACGGGGCTGCTAAAATTAGCAAGCAGTGGTCGAGTCCTGTTCGAAACGGCGCTGACCTTTTAGACGGAAACGAATTAACGCTGTGGGGCCCGTGCAGGCCGGGCCCCTTGAACACTATACTTCAGTTTTTATTTTTTGGTGCGCGAGGTCTGTCTTTAGGATGGAAAATCTCACGGTTTTTCGCGTCTTTCTTGGTCGGGCCGCCAGATGTCGCATGTTCTCCAGCACTGCTCAATAGGTCGCAATCATGCAATATCTAGCGGCACGACATTCCATCGTTAAGACAGCCCCTCACCCGCCAAGAAATAACAACCCAAGTATACTAGCGCTTTCTATGAGTGCGTAAATATGACCACCAATTTTTTGTTATTAGAACTTGAAATGAGTTTTCGGAACAAATTATCGATCTTCGCGAATAAACATCTTCAATACAGTACATTACCAAGAGATTACTGTAAAGATCAACCTTTTTTGTGCATTTATTAAATATTGGTGGGGTCCAGCCCCTATGGTCCCTGACCACCGCTAAGTATTGCAGAAAATAGTTTCCAGAAGCACCGAAAGATGTAGGAATGATAAATGTCAGCAGAACACCTGAGAAGCTTTTTTTTAAAAAAGCTTACGAGACATTTTCTTGTCAGTTGTGGGTGTGAGCCGGGGTCCCAGCTAAGCAAAGTGCAAAAAATGGCCACGTTCTTGAAAGACATACTAGCGATTTCGAATATTTAACTACATATTCAAATTTAATTCCTGTTCACTAATAAGTCTCTTAAGATGGTAGGTCTTTACACAATTAGGATTATTTGCAACATTTAATATGAAATATGCACCGGAAAAATGGAAGGACAAGAAAACGCTTACAGCTTTTATATTTATGAAAGAAAATAAAAATACAAAAGGTCCACAAACTAAAATCACTTCTGTGGAGGCTGCGAAACATTGCTTAGATAAATTGGGAGAGCATTAGCGGAAACTGCAACTAACATAACTTACTTTGCCGAAACAATCAATGACTATTGAAGATATTGTCATGGTTACTTCTGTCCAGACGAAATTAAACGTTTTCGTTACGAATTTCACGAAATAGTTTCAATACTGCATGTTAGACTGCACGAAGGTGCTAGAAATTGCCTGGCAGCGCCCCGAATCGAACTTTGACTTCGCCCAACACATTTTACTTAGCTTCTGTGCACGATGGCTACGAAACTGCTCGCGGCTCCTCTGATTTTCATGACAATGCGAGCCCGCTGCGTCAAACGCGGAAAGTGCTGGATTCCGAGAAATCTGGCAATGGACACATATTTCGTCGCGGTCGCCCAGGAGCTGATGCGATCTTTTGGTGACGCTCCGAACTAACAGAAAGTTGACAATCGATGTCAAAGAACTTTGTACGAAAGAAATGAGTATTTGGTCAACTAGGAAGAAATTCGTGCGGCTTTTTGAGCAAAATTAGACTCCGCGGCGAGAAGTTTGAAATGAATGATCTTTTCTTCTGAAATGCCTTCAAAGATTAGCGAAACTGAGCTGTTTGAAGCGTGGCGTCTAATTTGAACTAATTTGGCGGTCAATGTGCCAACAACTTGATTAAAAATGAAGCGAAACTAGAGATGCAACGAAATAGCATAGAGTCTCGTACAAGTTGATTCTCTTTTTCAGTCGGGGCCAACTCTTCGGTTTCTCTCACATACTTCCCGGCTGCCATTTATCGGAACCTAAGACCGACCTTGTTGAGTTCAACAGACCAAGAAAAGGCATTTCA
This sequence comes from Gryllus longicercus, assembly GCA_038098605.1. Classification (NCBI taxonomy): domain Eukaryota; kingdom Metazoa; phylum Arthropoda; class Insecta; order Orthoptera; family Gryllidae; genus Gryllus; species Gryllus longicercus. Next base: position 1,613,923 of record JAZDUA010000322.1, on the reverse strand, counting down.
AGGCTAATGTTCAGCAACTATTTCCGCTCTGTGATTTGTGCGTTTCTATTAGTTATTTTCACAAAAACAGAGAATCCCCGATGCCCACTTTGTCGGCAGATTTTATCGTAATTTTCCTTCAATATGTTCAAATATTGATGCTTATCCGTAATGTCTGGGATTAACAAACTCTCCCACACCAGAAGTTGCTATGCAGCCTCACACCATTACAATTCCATTTTCTTGCTTAATAGCTAACGCGAAGTTCTTCTGTTTTTTATTTGTTTTGCGCCATACTGTTCCCCTTCCTTTACTTCCACAAATATTGATCTTTTTCATCTCCAAAAATCATCTTGCGACAGCGTTCTTCTGATGTATTCAAACATTCCTTGATAATCAGTAGTTTTTATTTCGATTAACAGCATTAAAGGATTTCTTCCCATTACCGCACTCCTGGTGTAGCCGATATTCCTAATTACTGTGCGCACAGTTTCTGGACATCCTCGACACCTCACGAAGTACCGCTTCTACCAGCACTGCTCGATACGACCGCAATCATAACGACATCTAGTGGCACGACCGAGATAGACACGAAATGCCGCGAGATATTCCATCGTGAAGACTGGCCCTCACGCGCCAAGAAATAAACATGCAAGTATAGTTGGAAGGTAACGACCTTCGTATTTTTTCTCTTCAAAATTAGGTGCTGCATCTTCTTGGGTTGCCCCTTTCATATAGATTCAATTGTATCCTCTTATTTCGATCTTTTCACTGATATCGTGCACTGTACTCTAACTCCCTCCTGCAAAAATTGCTATCTCCTTGTAGGCCTCCTTTACATGGTGAAAAATTACAAGCTGTTAGCACGAAATGAAGAGATCTCTCATTTGTTTTCCATTTCAATAGTGGGTTTAGGCAGAAATGTATAAATGACTTACGATATTGTTGAGTCTGTTCTGGGCAGTTCTGAATAGGAATGGTACGCTCTTGACTTCGTATCTTAACATATTCACAAATAGAATAAAAATAATTATATATTTAGAGACCTTAAACCAAATTTCTTGATAGTAAGTACCTGTAATATGAATTTAAGAACGACTACCTACAATATTTATCTAAATGTTGGGAATTTTGCAAGAAAACCAAGAAACGGAAAACATGCCCTCTGTGCGAGGATTTATGTGAGTCGTGCAACTGGTAACCTATGCACGAGCTGCTGATGATCTCAAATAGTAGGAATATAGTACTTGTCTGAAAGAATAAGAATACATATAAGTTGTATACATACTATATTATTGTACACATACTAATATAATTGTATACATACATATACAATAAGTTATACATAAAGAAAAATTGTGCTATTTACACCATTTATAGCTCAAAAATGGCTGGCCTTAAAATATCGGAAAATTTCACGAAAAAAAATATAAAAAACTACATATTCATGTTCAACGCAGCTCACTACACGAGTCACGATTTGTGTGTGGTGTGTGTGTATGTGTACACACACACACACACACACACACACACACACATATATATATATATATATATATATATATATATATATATATATATATATATATAAACGAAGCGTTCTAAAGCATTAAAAACTAAAATTTTGAGGCCAAAGGCCACAAAACGCTTTTCTCATACCATAATCTGCAGGATGAGATCTTCTTGAGCATTCTATTACGTTTTTGTTGGTTCGGCACTTCTCGATACTAACCCACCTGCGCACATCTTCATTACGACTAACATTAACCTTCCAGATCTATCCAGATGTATCAGATGTAATCGTTCGACATCGCCACCTTTCGAAAAGATGGATACGAAACACAAAACAGGAATTCTGGCTACACCATGTGTTAGAGGATTTTTTCCCCCTAAATTCAGCAACTAAATTTATCCGCTTTTTCGTTACCAGGTCCCTGTAATAACAGTTTTCTGCCGAAAATCCCTCGTTTTTTTGCGCAGCATTACAAGACTTTCTCTTCTTAAGAAGTTTCTTCTTAAGCGCGAGAAAGTAAAAACAGATCTTCAAGTAAGGTCATGGTGAAATTTTTTGAAAATACGAGTATTTTTTTGTGTAAATTCGTGATAAACATAATAGCTCGCTCCCAATTGGCTGCGCTTCGTGTACGTAACGAAAGTGATTCCCTGCAGGATGCTTCGTAAGTTAGAATTTGTATATTATTACATATTTCTTTCTTCGTTTTTATACGTTTACAAATTAATCTTTTATAATTTACTCAAAATATTTTCAAATTGTGTTTGTGAAATATTGTGAAATTGTGGTTTTTAATTGAGTTTAATGTGAAAACGAATAGATGTTTTCGGTTTGCATAATAAGATATGGGAATGAAGAGTAATACGCGTAAAAACCAAGTAATTTTGATAAATATAACAATATTATATTTAATACTAGCTTACCCGTGCGAGAACTCTCGCATGCCAATCCCTACCCTTTCCCTATGTTTAATTAACCTAATGTTTTCTTCAGTTTTTTTCTTAGATATATCGAAGTACGCATATAAAAATAGCGCAGATGTCATTTCGGTAAACTTGTAATATTTTCGAAAATCGCAAAAAATTAGCAATGCAAAATTACAAAATGGATTCATAATGAAATCTGTTTAAACTACTCGTGCTACAGAATCGTACAGACTTACTCGCACATATTTATCTTGGCTAGCTTTTTGATATTGCGCCATCGTCTTCCCAGCTGCTACGTTTCGTACCATAAAATTTATTTGTACTTTGTCGCATACTGCACACGTAATAGAGATAAAATTATGCTAGAACGAAAACCAGCGATTTCTTCTCTCAGAAAAATACTTATCGAAGGTTCTCGATAACGAAACAGCGTATAACATTCTTGATCCTGCTTGTAGTAAGTTCCTTGCTCTAACACATGTAGTCAGAATCCATGTTTTGTGGGTCCTTGATAAAGAAATAAAAAGCAAAACGTCTGTCCGCCCCTCTGTCTCTTTGTGAACGACGCTAAGGACTGAAACGTAAGGAAGATTTTCTCCAAAACCCACATTTCTCGATCAATCTCATGTCGCGTCCCATGAATTTGAAATGGATATTTTAATCGTACTTTACTGGAAGCGTAAACGACATTTTCATTTTTTTTTAAATGGCTCCAAATTTGTGGATTAAATTATCTTATCGGATAAAGGGATGTACGCTTATAAAAATTGAGCAGGTCCCATTTTGGTTGAATTTTCGAAATTTTCGAAACTCTCTAAATGTTTTGATAGCAGTGATTTCTAGACAAATAACTCCTACTTTAAATATGAGTAATTACAAACTGGACAGTTTCATATCAGAATGAAATGAAAAATAAATATTATAGAGAGCGTCTTTATGACTTTGCCAACACACTGTTAAAAGTACACTGGCGCACGTGTACGAGAACTCTCACATGTGGAAACCCCACCCCCTTCCTCATGAGCAAAAGGTGTTCGCGGAGCGTGTTTTCATTTAATTCTATAAGATTCTCGCCATTACGACAAAGTTTCCGGTACGCCACGGGTTCCCAGAAGAGCCGAATCCCGAAGATGCAATGGAATATTCCAAATGATTTCATATTGTGGATTTCGGTGTGGACTACATAACTCGAGACTGTCGGTCTCGGTAACACGATTTTCGGACCCTAGGTTGCATTGTAGTGTTCGAGTTTTGGACGACCGATGTGTCAGGAAAGAGAGTGGGCTCTTTCTTTTGGCACCCTAATTGTTATGATTGGTTGAATGATTGATTGTTTCGGCTTTTCCGGTGCGCCAACTGCTATGGTCATTAGTCAACGTAAGTGTAGTGCATGTTGTGAAAAGGGGAGGGTGGAGATCCTTTCCTGGTGGATCGTGCGCTGACCTACACGTGAGCTTATGGAGTTTCTCTCTGCAGGTCTCTGTAATTACTAAACCCCGACCGATAATTCAGAAATAACTTTCTGTCATATTTCTTTTAATACTTTTTGTTTTCCAAAATATTCACATATATTGGCCGTGACGATGGCAAGTGTGTGTCGGCTGCATTTTCATACTAATGCTGTATCCCGTTTAAGAAAGTGACAACTATCCTTGTAACTGAAAGATCCACCCATATATGGGGTTGACATTCATTTCTCCATGACCCACATTTAAGCTGATTCAGTAAGATCTCATTGATTATGCTATGGTATGTACATAAGGAACTTGAAAACGAGTAAAATTATTTCCGCCCATTAGATACCATTAGAGGTAAATTGAACCAATTGAAATTGAACAATACCTATTTTATCCAAAATAAACAATAAATAATTTCGCTTTATTCTAATTTAGTCTAACGGACCTTAACGAGCAAACATTTTTTCGAAATGCAAAAATGAAATTATCCAAAAATGCCAATCATATATGTGGATATATTTATATTAAGTTCACATGAATGAGCAATTAATATATAACATTGTTTTTACGTTGTTTGTCGGAATTTTATAATTTGTCATTTGTAACTATAAGCTCGTTTATTTAACAAACATTTATAATACTGTAATATGTTTTATGACAGAACACGACAAAGTTTTTTATTGAAAACTTGAGCATTTTTATGAAATTTTTTCCGCTGCATTGTTAGGACGGAGTCCTATTTGATTGTGATCGTGATCATGCCCTGAATATAATATTTATTTTCGTCATTTTGCGACAGCTGAAGGGAAGTTTTCAAATATGGGGTGCGCTCGCGACGCATCTGCAGTCTAGCGAGCGCCGCGCGAACGAGCCAAGAAATATAACTGGCTGAGAACAGCTGGAGCCGCAGTATCACGCCTTTCTCGCGGAGGACGCGGCGCCCGAGAGCGACATTTGAACAGCATTTCAGCCACCATGGGGAAAGTGCCTGCAGTGGGAATTGATCTCGGCACGACCTATTCGTGCGTCGGGGTCTGGCAGCATGGTAAAGTAGAGATAATCGCCAATGACCAAGGAAATCGCACAACACCCAGTTATGTCGCTTTCACGGACACTGAACGTCTTATCGGCGATGCTGCCAAAAGTCAGGTATTTGCAGTTTTTTTTTGTGGTTATGATATACATTATTATAACTTCATGGAGATCGTTTTGTATTTGTAGAAATATTTATGCATGAATGTTAGTTGATAACTTCTTCCAAATTTGTGATGAAAAATATGTTCGTAACTTTCATCGTGTGAGGTAAGGTATGAAAATATCCCGAGTTCGTTCTATTACTTCACAATACTTTTCGAAATTTACGTTTCACATTAATATTGCAATTTCTTAAATGCACGTATATAGCTTGTCAAATATATGTAATGGATTAATTTTATATCTAGTCAAAATCAAATACGTAAAAAATGTATCATTTGTTGATTTCAGATCTTATGTTGTAAAATTTTGGAGCGAGTATTTCGCTTTTTGTGATACTGTGTGTTCATGTTCTCTTATCGTTGTAATATATGGAGAGGCATTAATATTTAAAATAATTTATTGATTCGTGACGGCTTGTTTCCGAGTGGAGTATCTGTAAGAAAATCCTATTACAATTATCAAATCTAGAAAAAAATCATAAATTTGTGTTTATTTAAAAATCGAATGGAAAATGCATGGTGATCTTCGTTCGCGGGCAGTCCAATAATGGGCATTAGCGGCACTATGATATAACCAGAGTTCATTACTTACTTTTATGTAATTCTACATCACAAAGTCATATGATGAGGGTAAATGAAACTAACATTTCGAGAACTCTTTTCTCTAGATGATTTTTTTAATGAGGAAATAATAAAAATTGATCACACAATATATGGTAATTTTCTAATTGACATTTTATACAAAAATATTTCCTGCCTCAAATTCACTACAACGTGCCATTTTTGAGATCACTGATATAAAGTTGGTTCCGTTTCAAGGGAATAGTATTGAGTAAGCTTTATTGAAAAACGAAATTGTACGTAAATATACATTTACCAATGCCGCCTCGAACGTCGGGAAGTACATAAATCAATTTAGGAAATGTTTTATTCGGATATTATCGTTAACGATTCAATATCTAGCGGTTGTCTCACAAAGATGCATTTGGAAAGGATTTGTGATTAATTATTAGTGTGTAAACCGCCAAGCAATGGCCAATAATCCTGCCCCCGCATAAATTACATGAGCTGCGGGCGGTTCTGGTCAGTTTACCAACCACTTGCAACCATTGGTAATAGAAGCTTCTGCGCATGTGCCGCGCGTTGTCTTTCTCCGCAATAAAGCAATATTGAGGAGTGGCACATTCGGATTGACCGAAACCTCTGATACATAAAGAGCTAATACGTAACGTTTGGCGTAGGTAGTGACGTCCCCAAGTCACCAACAGGTAGTTGGGGGCTCATTTGAAAGCTAGGGGCGCGACATAACCTTCAAATGGGATCCCGCAGCCCCCTCCGGGCAATGCGCGCCCTAAACCATGCGTACTTGTCGTGTACTTGCCTCTCTTCTGAGCCCTTATTTTTCCTTAAATAAAAAAGCTGTTATGAAAATCACCGAGAATCATTGTGGGAGAAAAAAGTGTGATATGAAACTCCGTGTGTGTATTTCTTTTTTTTTTTAATTTGCACAAAATATACGACTTACCGTATCTTTTTTGACTAACTTCTTAACAAATAACGAAGAAGCGGAGGTGGTTTGTAGTATTTCGTGTATCCAATATTGTCAGGACGAATGATAATTTTGTTACATTGCGTATCAACTTAATTTCATATAGATTTTTTTAGCGGCATCTTGAAATTTAGCTCTTTGGGTCCGGTCAACTTGTCCCTATTTAAATCCAGAACTATTTTGAAGTAGTAATGTTGTCAGGACAAAAAATAAATGTTTGTTGAAATCTTCCGTATACTTCGCACGATAGACTCAGCAATATTAAATTAATAACATTGATCCAAGGATAATTCTACAACTAATTAATGAAGTAATATATGATATCAAGGTATTATTTAAAACGAATTTTTTAGTTTTCAGTAATGTTAAATTGATTCGTTATCACACCAAAGTCTATATACTTATGAAAACGTTTGAAATCTGGAGTGATACTAACAGATAAAATCAGTAATAAATCAGTTTCTCATTTTTCATTTCTTGCGAATATATTTTCGTAATTCGACGCTACAAATATGCTGTGACGCATCTTGAAAATACAAAAAAAGCAGTAATTCCACATACTTATTTTGGTGTTCTCGTCCGAAACGGCAGAAAATGTTTGTCAGAAAAGATCTTGCAGCTGGGCTCTGGTGACGCAAATGTGGTTAATCTTGTCCTGTATATAGTAACACTTTGTGTAGTCAGAATCCTTGTTTTGTGGGTCCTTGATACCGAAAAATCGATTGACGGCGAAAAGACCGTCTGCCTGTCCGTCTTTCTGCGAACAACGCTAGCGGATAAACCGTTTAGCCGATTTTCTTCAAAATTGATGTTTCCCAATCGATCTGGCTGACGGCGCGGGCCCTTGAATTAGAGAATTAGAAACATTAAATTTTAGAGGGTTACGTTACATGAAGCCCCTTTTCAGATTTCTCAAAATTAATGACACCAATTTCTTTTATAAAATTTTGTTGGTAGCGTGAAGAACGTTTAAGAGAATTGTGCAGGTTTTGTTGAGCATTTTCATTGAAAACCCTGATTTTTCGAACATTACAAACATTCAAAATTGTTCCGGTGACTACCTACAACTGAAGATAATATATTTTCTTAATGAAATTTGCTTTTAAATACAGATCTTTAAATAATTTCATGTTCAGTTTTTTTAAATGTGAAATTTTTTTTGCATAATCAAACTGTCAATTTTTTTAAATTTTAAACAATTATTTTTCCAGAAACGTCTCTAATTTTTTTCTTTAAATACTTTTCACTTATGTAGGAAAGAACGGTAAAGAATGTGGCGCTGGTCTCAATTTCGGCGCACTCTCTGTATTTTCGAAAACTGAAAAAGAAATCGAAATGGTAAGTTCGAATTTCCTGTTAGTTTGAGGGTCTCTCACTCTATGAATGTAATTTGATATGTGCTTGGGGGCAGCTGGTTATTAGTATAATTGGTAATTTGTGTAAAAATCACTAGTGTTAATGAATATATCAATAACATGTTTAATTATTATATTTTTCTATTCTTTGCATTTTTGGTTATCAGTTCAAGAATGCTCATTTGCAAAATGTGTATGACATACGAATTCATCCGCCATTGTTGCTTTGAAAGCGCCGCACAGGTAACAGAAGACTAGAGGCGGCCGCCGCTGGTTCGTGTTATTATAAACTAACATTTTTATTTACGGCTAAAATACGCATCGGACATTGTTGGTTCATTGATGAAGAATATGAATACACTGAAATCAATGGCACGGTTTTCGTTTTAACGTTTGAATTATAAAAAGAATACGTATTTTTAGCGTTTGGTTTGTTTAAAAAATTTTCAAATTGTAGCTGGAGTGTAAGACAGAACTTTTCCGATTATAATATTACATAACCATTGACAATATTGCGAGAAATTATGTGTTGTGGCACCCCCACTAGTTTTCTTTCAGCCTTTTGAATAGATAGTACTATATGCATGGCAAAAGCGGTTAATGTAATCTGTATAAATTCAAAATTTTTCATAATTTCAAAGATTTTTCAAAATAATCAAATCCATTTTTTAAATATCTCTCAGAAGTTAACAGTTACATTACGGTCATTTTTATATATTATTATATTTGTGAACACAAGTACTTCAAATGATATCTTACAAAGTTTCTCAAAATCTCAAAAGTTTTCTATGAAAATGAGCTCAAAATTGCGTATATTCAGAAAAGCTCAAACAACATTTTCTCAAAAACGGCTCCAAATTTTTCACTGAAACTTTCATAGAGGAGAAGCTATTACTTTTATAAGATATTCTTAATATATTCGTGTTTCAATTCTATAATTAGGGGCCGGAAAATTTTGAGAAAATGTGATGTGTTTTAGGCGCCGTCAGGCAGCAGCTGGTAAGAGTGTGGGACAAAGTCGAAAAGCTGATGTAAATTAAACTGGTGCGAGAGAGACTGTACCATTCTGTAGCACCAGTAGTTGTAGATTTTTTAAAGATTATGAGAAAAAAGCAGGTTTTTATACGCACGTTTGTAGTACGATTGATCCTAAATGTTTCTGTGAAGTTATAAGCAATATTTTCCTCGAACTAGATTTGTAAGTAATGATTTCCCAAATCCTAGAGATGATAAAATTCATAGACGTTACCATTGTTTTTTAATATATTTTTCTCATATCTTGTATTCTCACTGCACAAGCAAAATTAAAATATGTGTCTTACAAAATATTTGCAACACAAGAAAGGGATTGTCATAAGTCGTGCAAAACGTACAGTTCACATGAACTAAAAATACTGAATTTGAATCGCATAATACACGATGTATAATACTGAATTTGCAGATCTCCAGACTTCAGGATCGACGAAGCGCTACGATCGGAACCATATGAACCAAACCGTTTGAAATGTAGACGCTTCAGTCACAAAACAAGAAATTGTATAGAACATACAGTGCGTTGACAGTTTTTGCTATTGGTTCACTCTGCATCTTCGCTTAAAATATTTATCAATTTACAGTTCACACGAAGTACAGCTTCATCCAAGTTCTCTTATGAATTATTAGGATCTTCGAATTGGTTATCATCGTAAATAATATGTTACTTCTTTAAATTCTCTAGTGTTTCGAACACATAAGAGGATCGTTTTTGGGTTTTGCTCATTATCACACATCTACGATGCAATGATGTAGGTGCTACCACTGTATATTTCGACTTAATTTTGAATCTTTTAAACGCATTTTCTCAGTTATCTGAATATTACGATTTTTTTTCAGATCCCCATCTAAGAGTTGTAACGGGGAGTGAGGATTGTACATTTAATTTCTTTTGAACTATATAATATTTTGTTTTAAAGAAAAAATAAAATGTGCTAAGAATGATTTATGTGTCACAAAATGATGAGAATGGGATTAACGAATCGCTCAAAACAAAATGTAGTCGACACTATTAAGAAAATCGCCGTGATAAATATTATTTAATTTGACGCAATGATTCGTTTCTTCATTCTTTTTTCTTGTTTCATATTTTTTTAATTTAAAACTTTCTTTTCTATAATGTTTGTTACATTTGCTGAATTCATTCATTTTGTGCAACACGGGATTTGTTACTTTTGTATATAATTCTGATGGGAATGGAGTGAACTGTATTTAACTCACGTTGCTCTACCACATCGGGTGTTTTTGAGAGAAGGGATCTTTAGTATTTGGGGGAAAGGATGTGATGCGTCAGTAGCTTCAACTGAACTGCGAAAGCGTTAAATGAAAGAAAGCACCAAAGAAAAAAAAAAAAGAAAGAAAAGTGTGTAATAATTCTGCGTGTTCCTTTGCAGTCAACGATAGATCGTAGATAAACGCAAGGAGATTCGGTAATTGTATATAACAAACAACATAGTCCATTAATGGAGTACGCAGTTTTAACATTTCACGAAATAAATTAATTCATCAGACTAATAACATTTTGTGCAGGGATGGCAGCATTTAAAACATTTCACCATTCTTGCTTGAACAATACTGGTATATTGTTGCTATTTGAGAACTAATCAATGGGATGACTTACAAAAAGAAGTATTTAAATTACTTAAAATTTCCTAGCTCCAAACTCAATTTGGATCACACATAAAAAAAAAGAAGCATTATATTATTTATATACATAGGCTAAGTTTCTTACAACTCTTCAGCTGCACACTGTGGCATTTGAAACGACAGCATTTGCCGGCGCCTGCCTCCCCCTCACCCCCTTTCATTCCAGCGGCTCATCAAGCGGCTCGAAATGGATCGCGTCTTCCGATCCGCGCGGCGCGTGCGTCGCCTGGCTATAACTCTCGCAGGCCGGGGCCGCGTCATGAGTAATTTCTCCAAAGGGACTCATTGAGACGCGCGCGCGCGCGCTATGACGCGCGGAGGCCGGCCGGCCCGCCCGCCTGCCCGCCCGGCCCGGCCCGGCCCGGCCCGGCGCGCGGTCGCCACGGCGCGGCGCGGCGCGAGGCGGTCCCAGAAAGGAAGGTGCTCGACCCAGATCCCGCGCGAGCGCCGCGCGCGCCCAAACATGGGTAACCGGCCGGCCTCGCGCCGTCCGCGCCGCCCCGCGCCGCCCCGCGCCGCCCCGCGCCGTCCGCGCCGCCCCGCGCCGCCCCGCGCCGCGCCGGCGCCGCCGCATCGCTCCGCCGCGGCTCGACGCCCCGCGACCCTCGCCCTATTGCGCTGCGGAAGGACTGCCTGCGCGATTCCGGATTTTGGCGGGAATGCGATTGGCTGATTCAGCGTTCTACCTTCGAAGCACGGCGGTGGCAGGAGTTTGGACACTAGCTACATAGCTGGGACGAATTCAGCCGCTGTCTGATGGAGAATTCTAGTGGTCGACTGCTCTATTGGTAGTTTTTTTTTTTTGTTGGTTTCTATGATCAACACATGCCGGAGCAAAACACTAACTGTTAGGTCATGGACCGGGCGCGATCTTTCCTTCCTCTTCCTTCTCCAACCTCACCCCTTACTTACACACGCTTAAACGTACATACACTACCCCAGCGCACATACCGGGAGGCCAGTCAGGAGCTTAGTGCTTCACCGGCTGAGCGGCGCCCCGCTGGTGGGAGATACCTGGTCGGGGAAACCCCGCAAGCCGATGGATAGGTCGGTGCCGGATCTCGCCATCCAACAGGCGACACTTACGGGGCTAATGGCCTTAATAGTTGACGCGCTCGGAATGACAAATCAGTCAATCAATCAGTATTTTACCGCCCCCTTGGAATGTAGTAACAACCCCCAACTGTTTAATCACTTCGCCCCCAGAAAAATATAGGAATAGGCCCCCAAGAGGTAAAGGTTCCTATACTCCTGGAGGGGAGGTAAAAGAACTGCAGACCTAGAATTGTGAACACAAAGAAGGGTTGATTCCATGTATAATAGTCAATATTCAGTTATTCAAATGTTTTGTTTTGTTTTTTACCATACACAGTGGCACTTTGTTTACATTTGACATCTAATTTTAATACAAGATTCTATTTTAAAAGTTTAAGTACTGAAAAGAGAGATTAATTCTTGAGCCATTGCATCTACTCGTATAATACAAATAGTGCGACACTTACACAATGGAATGGAATGCATCCGTCGTACTGGGGAAACGGGGGGTACAAGTGTTATGAGTTGTTAAAAAGGAAGCGGAAGAAGTGCATTAACAAAATCTAAATTTTGTGAACATATTATTTGAATGGGCCCCTATCAAAATAAAGAATTATGTACCTCGTAGGTTGGAGTACTTCATTAAGACCTAAATATTTACATCCCCAAATTTTCTGACCACGCTGCTGATGACATTTTTTTGCGTAAAACACTGGACTGATTAATCGTGGTTTTTGGGTGCTTCCAATTGCGATAACCGTCGGCGCTCGGGGATGAAATGGAAGTGAATGTGACGATAAGGTCGTAAGCAGTCCTTGATAGATCCTTGTGGAGGATGTTTTTTTTTTTTTTTTGGCATACTACTGGAAATGATCAGCCAAACCACGAAATTCACTGATTAGAGCAGTCAGCCTAAGTGAGATTCAGTCAGGCGCCGCATACCCAGCCAGGGTGAACACATCAAGAACATTTCCAGCACTTTGCCGGAAACCAACCCGCCACCTACCAGTCACCGGCACGCTCGATCGTCAGGCGTAAACGCGAAGAGAAGACAATACGAATTTGTAGTTAATTGATATCTTCCAAGGGAGTTTCAAAGACATAATTTTATTCTTTTTTCACCATAAGAAAAATTCAATACTATTGAAAGATGGGTAAATCAACCTGAAAGTTGATAAGTGAAAAATGTGACACGCAGATGTCTACAACTTTAATCACACCATCTCGAGGAATCATGTCGATTTGGAAATGGTGCTTTGACTACTCACAGCTGCCTAGTCTGACTACTCACAGATTTTATTTTCAGTAACCATCACTGAAAGAAAGTGCTATCAAGGAGAAATAGTACGGTAATAAATCCCATCTGAATACATGATTATTCTAAACCTTCTTTGAGAATGCGCGGGTAATATTGAGAAAATGGATTAGGAAACTTTCGTAATTTTCCCTTCGCTATTTTCTCGTATCTCATCATAATCTGACTTCGTTAAGTCCTATAGTTTCTAGTCTCCATCGCTAAGTCACGCGTCATTGTGGCTCGACGCCTCGTAATTCTACCCCTCGTGCGAGGGAAAGTCAGAGAGGAAAGGATTTGTAATATTTGGTAGAAACTGAGAAGGACACATTTTTAAAATGAATGAATAAATTCTATGTGAAAGTTCGAAAAGTAACGAAGATTTTCTACTTGTTCCACAATAAGAAAAAGTTTGATAAACAGTTTTACTTTGCTGGGCAATGACAAAATTAACCAGATCGAAAATATGCTGGCCAGTCTGTAAAACTGTTTTATGATTATAATTATTTAGGCCAATGCTGTGTTTTTAAATTATTCAAAAGTAATGTTTATTAATTAATTTCTCATATGTACGGACATATATCCTTTAAGATATATATATATATATATATATATATATATATATATATATATATATATATATATATATATATATATATATATATATATATATATACTCGTATATCCTTGCACGAATTACGTACCGGACATACTCTTGTTCTGCCTTGTACACATGTAGAAAATTTCACTAACATGTTACAAGTACTAATAAAACATAATATGCATTCTAAGAAAAAATATGAACAGATGTTTTGTTTGAAGGACACGTTAAATATCAGAGTTATTGTTCCATATTTAGCGTTCTTTTTAAAGAACTGAAGCTTAAGCGTTCGTTTTAAAGATAAACGCGTAGTTTTTTGTCAACAACACTTCATCATGGTGTAACGAGACACATAGGTTTTTGTTCCCCAACAAAATGTTCCCGGGGCAAGAGGAGCCAACATTTATATATAATTTTACACAATTATTTTTAATTCACACATTTGAACAAGTAAAGAAATAATTCCAAATACAGGATTTTCGAAATTAAAGGGAACCCCTTCCCTGTCTAACACTTTTTGTCCATGTGTGCATCAACGTTTTCCATTGGAAAGTAAAGAAATATTGTAAGTGCATTCATTTATCCGGGCGTTCTCAAGTCTTGTCATGTGTCATCTCCTGGTCGTAGTCTGAAAATGGTGTAAACATTTCGCAAATGCTTCTCGCGCGTGGCAGGTGGCAGAGGATTCCCGACTGAAGCTTCTCCCGGCCCACCGCTCGAAGGCCGCTGGTGAGAATGTCGTATGGTTCCTTTGACCTCTGGGGACCTGAGAGGTGACTCACGGCCTTGTGGAAGGACAGGGACCGAAGTGCACAAAGTATAATCACGCGATTAAGCGTGGCGTAACACTGAGATATTATACAATTACTTTTACCGTCTTCTCTCATGAATAAATATTGACGATTACGCAACTGATGAATATTTCCCAAAAAGACCTATTGGAAGTCAAAAATAATATGTTATCTGTGTATTGAATACGATGAGACGGCATGGAATGGTAATGCTTACATGATTCGGAACTTTGCAGAATCGGAATTAGGTGAAATGAATGTATATTTAGACAAATTTATATGAGAAACATTTTAATTGAAAGCAAGCTTTACTAGATTGGCTTGTCTGCTTTCAACCATTTTCTACTGCTAGCTACAAGACTGTAAAGTTATAAATGTTAATTAAGAGCTAAGTAGGTTAATCTTATGTGATCACATAAAATCATTAAAAATTTTGTCAGGTTTTTGGCAAGCTCAAAATAACATATTATGCTTAGTATGCTCTGTATCGATTTCGACATGATTTCGACATTTTGCCAAACTCTACCACTTCGTATTGTGTGTAAGAAAGATTTCTACGTAAACGAAGCACCTGCACAATATATTTTGACCATAGATCTCTGACTACATTCAGATGTATTGATATAATTCATTCGAAATCACCGCTAGCTGACAAAAGTCGGATTAACTCGACCCTAAAACACCAAATACAATCATGATTCGAAATCAGTTACATTTAGGAATTTACTCACCACAAAAAAATTCTTTCTTGAAACCAAAATGTTGGATAATTCGTCAGACTAACACATTTGTGGCATCATATGATGATCACGTAAGTAAAGAAACATGATAGCAAACATAGGTACGTCCTGATAATTCAAGACGATAACTACTGTAATCTACCCTACTTTGACATTTCAATGTAGCAACTGTTTTGGCAGTGGAAATGAACAAAAGAGGATCTTGTGGAAAGAGAAAAAAGTAAACGAAACCACAATTGCCGCAGACAAGGTCATGATTCTCGACAAAAAAGAATGCAAGAAGTATGCATTCCTTCAGGTATCGTTCTGAATTGCAGGATGTCTTTTTCATTTTTTGTTTTGCGAAGTATAATTCACTAGTCTGGTAACTCGTAGTCCTCGTTGAAAATTACCTTCTGCAGCAAAATTGTTCCGTGGTGTTTTAAATTGCAGTGGAAGATGTGAGTACCCAATGATTTGAAAAGATATCGAATCAAGGACAAACTTGCAGTATCTTAGAAGTATATTAGTAGTGCGTTTTAGATCTGGTGAATTTTATAGGCAAATTTGAAGTTATTAAACTACAATATATTAAATTTCGTACCATAATGTGCTTAAAATGAAAACAAGTTCTCTCATTTGTTAGCGATTTTGCAAACTTCCCTTAGTACTCTAACGTGTAGATATGCATCCAAATTCTCACTAAAATTAATTTATCAAACAAATTATGCATTACATTTAAATACGTTTGACATTGGTGAGTTGCATCAATATTTTTCAAGCTTTGTATAGAAATCACATGGACGGCGTCACAACTTCAATGATATAATACATTAAATTTCTTACTAAATGTGAAGGGTCATGAGGTAATATTAAAAAAAATATATCTGACGAACATAATTTATGTGGTCTGAATTAAAACAAGATATTACGATAATGATGATTGGTGAAATAAATGGCACAGGAAAGTAGCTATGTTAGTTAATTACTGCAGGATCTTTGTTAGACGTAATATTCCAATCGCTCTCAATTCCATTATCTGGAATTTAAATTAATTTAATAATCACTAAATAATATCTTCAAATATGTTTTAATAGATTTCAGAAGAAAATTCCAATCGCCGATCAGGAATCAATAAGACTTGCAAACTGTTTCTATTTTCTCATAACAAATTTCACAATGGTTAGAAGTGATGAAGGATGAATCGGGTTCCCAACATTGGAAAAATGTGACCACTGATATGACAATTTGATCGTATACAATTTATTTTTATTTTCCCAATTACTTTTACTTTTTGTTAATTATTACATTTATTAATAATTAATTGATATTATTTTATTGTTTTTATTTTAATTGAAACGAAAATATTTATTAATTTTAAAGGGGACAATTATGATCAGACGGTCGTCTGGGTGTCGTTAGCGAATTATGCACCAGGACACTAATCATGGGTTGATTGCAGGTGCCATTGATTTCTAAATATATTCATGAAGTTTATATTGAATTGATTTATAATATCTAAGTTTGCATTACAAATGCGCTTCTCTTTTGGAATTTCACACCATTCTTATTATTCGAAGAAATCATACAGAAGCGCTCTGTGATTTTGTTCGTGAAAACGTGTTTACATTAACCAAATTAAAAACTATAAAATAACAAAATTATTAAAATAATTCGAATTAACATTTTAAAACATATTTTGTTAGAACTGTTCTCTATAAGTCATGTGCAAGCAATTGTGTTACGAATATGTTTCCTGCTGAATTTTCTGAAAATCATTGAATTGGCTGATTGATTAGTGATTCCGGGCGCGTCGACTGCTAAGGTCATTAGTCCCGTAAGTGTAACACATGTTTTTACGGCGGTCGGTGGCGGCGATCGGCCACCGACCTCCCTGTTGCCTCGTGGGCTTTCCCTCGACCAGGTATCTCCCCCTCGCGGGGCGTCGCCTCAGTCGGGATAAGCTCCCGACTGTTCTTCCGGCATGAGTGCTAGTGTAGTGCATGTAAGTTTGTGTAAGTAAGGGGCGATGATAGCAAAAGGAAGAGGAAGGAAAGGTCGAGTGGCCAATTTGTTAGGGTGCTGATCCGGTATTCGCCTGATGTTGATCGAAGAAACCACGAAAAAATAACGATCAGAGGAGTGAGCCGCTAGAATGCTCTTCCAGACAGCTACGTAGCTAGGGGCGAAAATCCTGCCACGACGGGATTCGAACCCTAGTCACCCTCGACTTCCCGGTGAGAGGCACCGCAGTAACATCATTTGATGCCCTGAGCCACTTAAGGTGGTAGAAAACATTGAAAGGGTTCAAAGAAGCAAACCAGTCTTTTAAAATGGGTCGCATCAAGATATATTTTGGAAATCCCTGGACTAGTGGAGTTGTCAAATAAATTATCAGTTGAAGGCACGTAGCTCCTTTTTAAACCCCGTGCCGGCACGTACTAGGACAAAGAACGTCAGAGAAAAGGCAGCTTGAAACGACTTAGCGACAGCGACGCCGGCGTCGGCGTCGGCGTCGGCGGCGTCGCGTCGCGGAGGCTCTGAAACTCGAGAGAGGCGGCGGCCGCCGCTGCTGCGTCGAGGCACGTCGCCGCCGCCGCCGCCGCCGCCGCCGCCAGCGTCGGTCGCCAGCCAGCGCAAGCCGCCGCGCGGGCCAAAATCGGTGGCGGCCAGGCTATTCTCGGCCCCCGCCACCCACGCACGCTGCCTCACCGCTTCCAGACGCCTCCGGAGGCTGCTCCGCTCCCGCCCCCGCCCCCGCCCCCGCCCCCGCCGCCCCGCGGGGCCTGCCCCTGGGCGCGCATGCCTCGGCGCGCCGCCGAGGGCGCCTGGAAACGCCCAGAGACGGAAACGCCCCGATTCTTTGCGCTGCTCAGGACACTCCGATGTCTCGGTTCCTTCAACTCTTAATTCTTCTTTGCGTACGGGGCGGCGTAAAGTCGTTTGTTACGTACTCGCCCTTACCCAGGTACTTTGTTAGAAAAGAAAGTTACCGTAAGTAATGGTGCTCCCGGAATCTGCGAATTTTCGCCCGAAAAACTCTTACTACCGAGACGTCGTAACCAAAACGTGGATGCATTCAATTGCTAAATATAAGGGGGAAATTCCTCTAACACGTTGTGTAGCCAGAATTCATGTTTTGTCGGCCCTTGATTCCGGAAAATCGAGGAAGGCAAAGCATCTGTCAGACTGTCATCTGTCTGTGTGTCCAACTGTGGTCATCGCTAGCGCCTAAACCGTTCAGCCAATTTTCTCCGAAACTGATGTTCCCCAAGGATCTGTACGAACTCAAGGCTTTGGGAGTTTCAAAAGGATATTTTGATTCTTGATGGTACTTTACATGCCTCAAAAACATTTTCAAAATTTTCTCAAAATAGCTCCATTTTTTAAAATTAAACTTTGTTCTCCGGTAGCCTAAAAGACACTTAAGAGAGTGATGCAGATATATTGTTCGGTGAAATTCCAGATTTTTTGAAAATTGGAAAGATGCAATTTTTTTGGTGTCTTCCTACAACTATAATATTGAAGATAGAGATTTTTCCATAATACAATCTATTCCTTAAGGGCAGATCTTTAATTAAGTTCACTATCAATTTTTCGAATTATGAATGGTGTTCGTGTAATTTAGCGCAAAATATAGGCAATTAAAATTTTTAGACTTTTTTTTCAAAAACCGCTCAAATTTTTTTCTTTCAATTTTCTCTTCATATGTAATAAGGGACGTTAAAAATATGGGGCTAGTTCCTTTTGCGGTAAACTCTCCGCTTTTTCGAAAAATGCAAAAATGTTAACATTTCAAAGCTACAAAATTGAAGATAGAAATTTGTGCTTTACACATTACAAATAAAACAAGCTCCTTAAAAATGTCGTGTACGCTTTTTGAAAAAAATACGAATGGTTTTCGCATAATTTCCGCTTGATATTTATACAATTTCTACACAAATTATTTTCCCTAACCACTTCAACATTTTCTGTACATTTTTTTCTCGAATAAAAGAAAGGACGCTTAAAGAAATTAAAAGTACGCTTAAGTAAGACGAGAATCATTTTCGTTGCTCATTGAATTTTCGAAAATTGCAAATTTAGAAATAATGCAAAAAAGTGTGCGCTGTTTAGCACATCTAGCTTTCTGTAGAAATATGGACAGACAAATTAATTTAATTTTTTCCCTATCATTGAAGATATTATTCAATGCAGTGCCATTAATTTAGTGTCAATGAATAAAATGTCAATTCCAAACTTTTTTGTTGTTGATATTCTTTAATGTAATTATTATCTTATGTCATCAGGTGGACTCAAAGTAATGCTATTAAAGCTTCGGAAAACAACTCGAGTCGTCGCTCGATGCGAGTAGGACCGAAGGACGAATTTAATACTATGTTGCCCCCTTAATCATTATTGCAGAATGTTGAATATTTATGAATTATTATTTCTTCTCTCGATCACTTTAATTTCCAGTAATTTTTAGTAAATGAATGAACGAGGATCAAAACTGTTGGAACAAAACTTACTCAAACTCGTGTACTCGTAAATACGAATTTATTTTCTGCCACCTTTTATCGCCTTTGGACGAGACTTGTCAAAAGCTTAATAGACGAATCTGTACTAATAAAAGGGAAATAACGATATTAACCGACATCGATACCACAAAACTTAGTGAATGAATAGATACGAAATTTTTACAGGCTCTTCTTCCCGATTGTCTCAATGTCCTTGCAAAGTTTGGTAAAGTTTAATACAACACATATGCGAAAAATAAATAATTTAAATAGTATGTTGGTAGATGCCCAACAATCATTATTCCTCACCTATCGCTAACAGCAAATAAGTTCCTAATATTTTCCGCCAGAGGCCAGTAGCAGTGCGTGACATCACGTAATAATACTCTAAGATTACATGCGGTGCTTTTCACGACCAATATTAGAACAATCTATATCGTTGTTTTGGGGATTTGGTTCAAAAATCATTTGTATTAGTTTGCCGGCGTTTCGAAGTTTTATTTCTCCATCTACAGAGATAAAATCAACACAACAGGTTAGAAAACTGTGTACAGCACAATTACTCACACACATTCAATGAAAACACATACATACAAAAAACAAAAACAAAAAATTAAAGCAACGTAAAAGGAATATACCTTACTAGTGTGCGGAAAATGATGTAACTATTGACCACTTGACCACCTATGCCACATGAGCTGGCATAATAACCCAATCATTGCTCCTCCAGCGACAAGCTCCTGAGTATTCCTTAGTTACTAGGTCGTATTTATGAATGCCAACTGGATCATTCGTGATGGAAACGTCATGGACAAGTGAGTCATACTCACGAACCGAGTCACAACTTGTCACGACGCGTCATGTCAAACCTCTGAAATAATTGATGAGGCCAGAGAATCAGCAACTTTCTTCTCTAGACATGGTATTACTGGCAGCGGTCGGGGATGCAGCTGTCTTTGAATTCATTTGACAACATCACTTTTCCTAAAGCATTTGAAGGCAATTTGAGTCACGGCGAATAAATCCACGTTTTCCTCACATTTAAAAAATATGAAGAGATACAGTATGGCCGATTTTCGTCACTTTTAAAATGTACCCTCAAAAATTTATTCCGCAAGAAGTTGTAAATACAATGTAATGTAGGTAGAGGAACGTAAGAGGAAAGAAGCGATGTTTTAAGAATATGTAGTTTTAGCAACATAACATTCAAGTTCATAATAAAACTAAAATATGTTTCCTCAGCGTTCTGGTTTATGTTTAATGAAATGCGAGAATCAAATTGGCATTTATTCGAATCACTCCTCGCATCTTCTTGCGAAGGCAAAATGTTTCATGCAGAATATTTTGTTATATAAGGTGATATGGGAAACATTTTTACTTTTATTTATATTACTAATTTCCAATGTGCTTGGAAATTGAAAGAAAATTATGCAGCCTTCGGCTATGTGAGAGGTTTCTATGGTTTCGTTAGATACCAAGGAAATTGGGATAGTCTACATAATACAATAAAACGGTTTTGATTTTGACTGGAAATGCAAATATTTGATTGCGTTATTCCACGTCTTCTTATAGTACTCATACCGACTGAATTCACGTAAGCAATACGTTAGTGCTTACAACACAGCTGCCATCATGCGACAGCAAGGCTCCAGAGAAGAAACCGCCCCCTTTAAATATTTGTTATTCACATTGCCTTATGTACAAGCAACCTTTTTTATATTTTTGGTATGTAAATAACTGTTGTTCTGTATATATATATATATATATATATATATATATATATATATATATATATATATATATTGAAACCCAGAATATGTGTTTCATTACACTAATTAAATCATTAGTGTAAGAAACCAATTGCTATGTTGAACTGCGCGGTGCGCGCGCTGAGCGCGGCGCGCCGGGGCCGGCGAGCAACCGCTGCCTCCGCCGACGGTGCCACCGCCGCCGGGAGGCTAGCGTGTGAATTTCGGTTGGAACTGGGCAACGCGCACGTGCAAAAGTTCGTTACGAGAATCGCGGACGAGAGCCGTTGGCAGAGCGCTGACCTGAGAGACGTTAGCAGAGCGGCGACGAGTGCGGACGTGCGGCGAGAGTTCTCCGCCGGTGTATGGACGCATATAACATTGCGACGTGTTTTATGTGCTATGAGAAACCGCAAAGTAATTGACGTGTAAATAGAACATTAGAAGTATCAGTATAGCGAAAGATTAGTGTTGGTAGAATAATTGATGTTGTTCTTATTAGTTGGCGCGGTGGAAACATTCTTGAAATTGCGCGGTACAGAACTGTAACCAGTATACAGAGTAGGCGCGGGTTGTGTAATTAAACCCACTAACGGACAGTGATTCGAGGAAGGTGCGAAGCCGAGGTGTCAAGATCCTGATCGGGGAAGAATTGCTGGAGCATCAGCCGTGGGCGATTACCACGCCATCCGCCGCTGACGGCCCGCAGCAGTAGCAGAGGTCGACAATCCTGTCGGCACGAGCGGTTCTACGAACATCATAGGTATTCGTTCGGGGCCCCGCAGGTATGAGAAATGCATTTCACTCTTAATCTTGGTACCAAGGCAGAGTGTAAAAACGTTGTCTGATTATGTAAATAACAAATTTGATTTAAAATAAATCTTGTTTATAATTGTATTTCAATTTATGATTAACCACCCCAACGTTGCACCAACTTATCCAGGGACCCATTCACGTAAAAGACACCCTCTCTTAGTGTTGTATTGCAGTGAAAATACCCGCCACCACCAGGTATGTCACAATATATATATATATATATATATATATATATATATATATATATATATATATATATATATATATACTATTTTGTTGCAGAATTTACGATAGTTTTTTGTTTAAATATTTAATTTATTGCAGTGTTATACGATATTATTTTATTTGGTGTTCACGATCAGTGTGCAACTTTTTTTAAAACCATTTTGCATGGTTTGTTCAGCAGTATTATTGATACTGCAGGCCATCTTTTGTTGACACATTTGATCCAGATAAAAACAATGAATCTAAAGATTTCAATGGATAAAAGCACACATTTCCCAACATCCTCTATATGTACACGATTATTGCGTAAGCGTCATGTTATCTTCAAACAATGAGTGATCTCTTTTGGACCAGTCTTTTTTGGAGAAAGGAGGTTGTAATTCATATTAGTCTACTTTGCATACATTATATTTAATAAATCGTTTTGATATGTATGCTACCTTTTAAGGAATGATTTCTCAGCCTAAGTCAAGCGAACAAGGACTAAACCATTATTCAGCACTTTCTTACCTGACACCGAAACGTCATCGTACAAGGAACCTAGATCAAAATTAAATTTGCTGATTCTAAACCGCTTTGACAACTTGTGCTCTTTATTGCCACGTGTCATGTCAAGTCAGACGTAAGCGAGAAGGAACTCCATCACAATCATTTGGGAATATCATTGCTAATCCTAAAAATGACCTCTGAATACCGTTCTCTCAAATCTTTGTGAAAGTATCAAGATACCATTCATAATCACGAATAAACTTCTGCTTTCGTGGTTATTCCATTTCACATACGTTGGTTCCTTATTTATAATAATTACAGTACAACAATGATACCTACAATAATAGATTAAATATCTATAAAATAATTGGTCTTGAAATAATTGATTTTAGTGCCACCCCTAAATGATACCCCGCAATTCATGTCCACGATATGTTTGTTCACAGGTTTGCAGAAATAGGCTTAAAAACAAGTGTTAATGTAAAGATTTCCCTTTTAAAAGCTCTATTAAGGAATCAATTAATGTATTAAATGTGGTTGAAAGCGATTGTAGGCTTAATAGATGCGTTATTTTAATAACGGTACAACACTATTCTCATTTACTTTGAGGTATTGAGTATTAAAGTTAAATTATTTTTAAAATATCAAAGATGGCATGAACCAAACCATTTTGTATTTTCTTTTTATGTCTATAAAGACATTTGCTTATTTGTTTGAAGATTAGATGGATAAGAATCTGCTCAGTTCGCGGGATATTGGGAGAGATAAAGGAGTTATATCTCTTTAAATGAATAGCTTTGTCGGTCAAATCGGTGGATGCAGGAGATATCACGGCAGTTCTGTTTACTTTATTCTACCTATATTATAAAGGAAAATTACTTGATGCTGCTATAAATTCAATATTTTGACGGAAATTCACGAGTTTGGCAAAGATACACCGTAAAAGTGTTTTGTTTAAATTGTCGGACTTCTTATCCATTTATGAACAATATTAACGTCTAAACTGTACATAGAACATTTTCCAAAACAGATATTTTCCAAAGGATCTAATGGAACTTAATAACCTATGATTTTGAAATAACATTCGGAAATAATTTATTCGAAGATTTATATTTTCTTAAAGTCAGTTCATTTTTTTTTCTTTGGCCTATTTGAGCAAGAAATTCAAAGTACGGGTAAAAGTGTGGTTCAAGTCCAATTTTCATTCCATTCTTCGAAATTTTTAAAATTACAAATATTTAATAATTTTCTGAACATCTCCAACAGCATTATTGAAGATAAATATTTTTTTTTCGAAATCCAATATTTTCTTCAATATTAATAATAATTATATAATGTACAGCTTTTAAATAGCCTTAGTAAATTTTGCATCGATTTTAATTGGATTTTATTAATTTTCCAAAAATACTTAGGATTCCCCGTGTGAGCGGAGATCGAAAAAGGACGAGGAAAGAAAGATCGTACGCTGTCCATGGCCGGTTTATAAGCTTTTTATATCTGCTTCGGCATTCATCTGGTATTGTTCGGAGAAACCACAGAATAGAACTGATCAGAGCAGCCGCCCACTCCTCCAGACACCGACTGAATTCGACCTTTCTGTGCAGCGAGAGCCGAAAATCCGCCACCGTTGGGACTCGAACTCCAGGACCTCAGGGTCATTACTTCAATGCTGTCCGGGTGACGCCGCGTCGTTGGCAGATAGGCCGACGTTTCGCCCGTCCTGTTGCAGGCTTCTTCAGGGTAGTCACAATAAAGTTCCTCCTCCGGTGCAACAGGACGGGCGAAACGTCGGCCTATCTGCCAACGACGCGGCGTCACCCGGACAGCATTGAAGTAATGGACTCGAGGCGCGGAAGCCTACGTGTACCTCAGGATCAGAGTTGATGGAGAGGAAGCGGCACCGAACTGTGAACTTTAAAACTGATATAGTTTGAAAAAATATACTTTTCATTGGGGTATTTTTCGCGTCTGTGGAAATGCCATTGGACTTCGGAAACTCATTTCATTGACTCAGAAAATAATGGGGTCTCTCCAGACAAGAGAAAACTGAGGGAGCAGACGCCCAGTTAAAGGACAAGGTCTGTTACTTATCAAGACTGCATTAGTGTAGGCTGTCAAAGATTTTGTAATCGGTATGGAGGTTTTCTAACCGAAGTCTTGGAGATGTCTTCGGCTTCTGGGATACCACGTTAATAAAATTTCTCACACGTGTTATCGAAAAAAGGTAGTTAACTTTCGTTGTACGATGCAAAATAAAAGCATATGTTAAAATATAATAATGTAATTATGGTAGTGACATTTTAACAGATTTAACTGTATTTTAGCAATAAATATTGTGCAATGATTTTGGATATGTACATTTTATATTGCATAGATAACAAATCTGATATACGTCAAAAGAATTTGTTCATTAAACACCATCAAGAGTAGTGAAATGTTGACTCATAAATATCAATGATTTTTTTACTTCAACTACAAATGACAGTTGCCGTAGATAATTTTATTGTTTATCATACAGAACATATGTAGTGCATTCACCTGAAACAATTATCAAGTCAATTCGGAATTAAAGCGTTGCTATTGAGGAAGGGTTTCTGAATCCGGTTTCCAAACTCTTGCGGTATGACCACAGTTCGTATGAGTCATGTTGAGATCCATAGCAACTTCTTACAGTTACCTAGAATTTGTCCTGTTTCTGAATTCATGGTAAAGCAGAAATTGTAGAAACAACATACAAATACGTAGAAACGTTCATATCATGGACACAAAATATAGAGTGTACTAAAGCACTTCATTAGCGAGTGACTTGTATGTCTTTTTCCAGTTCGATAAATCTGCTTTAACGAAGTAAGCTCTTACCAATTGAAGTGATATTAACCCTTCGTAAGTGCTGAAATTTTCAGTTAACTCTTATATTCCGTTACGTTTTTAGGATTCGTTATAAGTTGGCGGCCTAAGGCTAGCTGGGCCCTAGTTTAATCGAGAAGGTCCGCAGATAATTGGTATCCCCCAATTATCAGGGGCCTCTCAAAAGGTTGACTCCCTTGGTAGATAGTTTTCTCTCCGTAAACGGAATTTAAAGCTCGGGTGTAGATTCCAGGTCCCTACACCGACACTAATTCTTTGTTCATTCTCAAGTAAGATTGCGTTAAGTTTAGTTGGACTTGGCTGAGTGCAGATCTGAAATAATTATTGGAGCACGGTCTTCTTTATAAAGCGGTTGCATCATTCTGGCACGCAACTTGCGATTTCGGGGCGGCGAAGCAAGTTTTACGTTCTCGCTGCCGCATGTGCACTTCGTTTGGAGCACGCAGGCCGTCCTGATTACGACACGAACGCAGCGCAGCCTCGTTTCGCAGTTGCGTCGCCAACAGCGCCAGGCGCCCCGGCCTAGACGTCGCAGCAGAGTCGTGTTTCCCACCAGAAAACGAACAAATTAATCTCAGACACTTTCGTTTCACACCACAGGGCTATTTTGACCCCTTAGTCTCATTTTTTGTTGATTCTACTCTAGTTTATTTAGTTTTATTAAATGTAATCGATTTTAATGTTGAGTTACGGTAGTTGAGAAAATTTGTTGCTAGTTATACAACCAGAAAAATTGCCTGTATCACTTTATTTTAACCAATTAACCAATAAAACCCATAAAATTATAAAAGAATATAATTTAAGTTATAAGAATCTAACAATATTTGAGTCCACCGGGAAGTGAACCCGGGAACCTCCGTTGACCGAATTCTTGCTCCATGAGCTGCAAATTTTATTATGAAAAGTATATGTAAATTATATAACGAAAAAGTGGATAAATTCAGTTCCTAAATTTACGGGGGTAAATCGTCTAACACGTGGTGTAGCCAGAGTGCATGTTTGGTGGATTCTTGACATCGAAAAATCGAACGATGGAAAAACATCTGTGAACAACGCTATCGGCTAAACCGTGTTTCTGCAAAATCGATGTATCTCAATCGACCTAGCAGATGTCGTGACCTCTTGAATTTGAAATCCATATTTTAATTTTAAAGGTTACTTTACATAAAGCCCCTGGGACATTTTCAAAATTTCCAAAAATTGGTCATTTGTTTTTTATTAAATTTTGTTGATAGATAGTGTTAATGACTTTAAGAGAGTAGTGCAGGTGTTCTTTTCTTTGAACACTGATTTTTTGAAAATTCAGTTCAAATTTTTTTTCAGAGTCTTCCTAAAACTACAATATGAAGATAGTGATTTTTTTTCTCCTAATGAAATCTGTTTCTTAAAGACAGATTTTGAAATAAGATTATGTGCAGATTGAATACGTTTCGCGTAAATGAGCGTGAAAATACGCTCGAGAAAGTACCTGCTGTTTTAGCACCGCTAGTTTTCGAATAGTTTCGTACCTCATCTAAAACGATTAGCCTTTTCTACACAACGGCCGCATTGTGCGTTACAGTCGCAGCGTGCTTAGGCCCCCGCCCCCGCGGAGCCCCCACTTCAAGTGCAACGCTGTCGCCGCTGGCGCTCGTTTCCGCCTCAATATGCGGCGCGCTGTGCCGCCAGGCCCAGAAATAGCCACGTTCCACGCACACTCTACGTGTTTCTGCGATCCGCGATCCTGAGTCGCCGTCTCTCCGTTTGTCCTTCTCCCAAGTTCCGGACTCTTATTCAAACGATGTAGGGTTGCTTCTGATAGACATAATTTCGAAGAGCCACCATGGTCTAAAGTAGATTCCATAACGGCCCCGTTCTGTAACATACTTCAGATCCGCAGGGAGTTCTTTAATAATTTTGGAATGACGTGGATTTTTTGGAGAGCAAAAAATAGAATTTCAATTCAGTTGGAATTTTTGTGTTTAGGGAAAGAAATCGCGGACGAAAAAATGTTGAGTAATTTCAAATAAATATTTTGTAAGATTTTATTTTTAAGTTTATTTGAATTGTGAATGTCATTTAAGTTTATACTTTCTCGTCGTCAAAGTAATGAAAAGTGTTATAATTAAGCAAAAAATCATCTATATTCTTGGTACGATTTGGAGATATTAGATACAGGAATATATTTTGGAAAAGGTCTACTCGTGAGCCATTCCGTTTTTCTCTAAGCTTTGTTTACGCGATGCGGACGAAGTATGACAATATAAAAGAGGTAAGTCTTTCGAGCAGACATTCTGCCAGAAATAGCACGTGCAGCATTCCTCCGTACAAAGTGTTTAAGAATTAGGCGATTGGATCACAAACGCAGATCTTCTGCCTTCGGATGTCACAATGCCACGCCCACAGATCGGGGAGGCACGTGGGCGGGCGCGCGGACCGCGGCGGGTGACAGCCGCGGGCGCGTAGGCGTGTCGCGGCGCGCAGGGGCCGGGACGGACGGGGGCGAGTAGTGACAGGCGATTTTCCTCGCCTTGGCCGTTCGAGGGAATGCTCTCGAATCTGGCTCGGCTCCTGCGCGGAGGAAGGTGTCGCGAGTATTTTTAGATCGCCATTTCAGATGAATCTTCATTCACTTTGAACCTCGGCCGGAACAAGATTTACGCAATCCTAGCGTGTTTGGAGAAGTGCCTTTCTGTGGGTGGAAGTTAGTTACGTCAAAGGCGTTGGAACTAGAATCATGTGCGCCCAGTACATGTCATCGTTTATCATTCTTCCTTTCTTTCTCTTTTTCAAGAGCGAAAATGTTATAACATGAGACGATGTTATTCATCGTAAGTTTTGTGGATCGTTTAAGTTTTTTATTCTTGTGACACAATAATTGCGTCACTTAGGGTGTATTAACAGTTATTGTTAATAACAAAAGTAGAAAGAGCTCTCAATAACTCAAATAAGGATCAATAAAAATCCAGAAAGAGGAGACTAACTAAAATAAATAATTTTATGAATCTCATTAATATTATCGTCGAGCGGTTAAGATGTTTGTATACCTACGAATTTGATATGATTGCTGTGCTCTTTTGTGGTGATAACCAACATGTGAATCATGAACATAAGCTATTAAGTATTTTTTGCCAATGGGTTCGACGCGCGGCAGCTGCGCGGCTATTTGCCAGATAAAGAACCTCTAAGTCTTAAAATGTAGGCAATTGCATAATCTTTCATTTCATGTAAGGTCAATATTTACGAAAAATGAGTAGTTTTTTAATTTCATTGAGATAAAATGGGATGAATCCCGTTTTCACATTTTTTTTTCATAAAAATACCAAAATTCACGTTGCTCTAGCGGCTAAATAGTAGGTTGGAGTAAACTCCTTTCAGACATAAAATGTTGGAAATTTCATTTTCTTTTATTTCATATAGGACAATTATTTACGAAAAGTGGATGGTGTCTGAGTTATTTGAAAAAACTGAAAAATGTCCGATTTTAACAGGATTTTTGTGGAAAAAAGTGTTTCCGGGTAAAATTTGTGTTGGCAAACCTGATATCCGTGTTCAGTGACCCCAAAAACACATAGGACCCAAATATCACAACTACAGCAAAACTTTCCGCGATTTGCCATTTTTGAGCACCATTTGACTGGACTAATTGTGCATTTGAAAATTACCATAGAGAGTTTTTCAGAATAAATATTACAAATTTCTATGGCATGTAGAGGGATCTAAGGAATTCACTTTTTCACAATTAATATAGGGGAAAAAATATAATGAGTTTGCGCATGTTGTATTTGCCCCTGATTGTTGGCAACTCTGCTTACACTAATGTTCGGCTTGTCACATTTTGACAAATTGAGAAATTTGGTGTCCCTTTCGAACACTGCTGCATGAGGAATCGTCTAAGAATCAGGGAGCATATGTCGCATGTGTAACCATGTTATATTAAATTCCCCACCACATGTTCATTGGCAAAAAGCGAACTTCCTTTAGCCCCTTTAAATGCCGTAGAATATTCTGAGACACCTGTACGTGTTGTGACTCCGCCATCTGCAGCATTTGATATAAGGAATCCAGTTGTCACCCTTTATTTTAAAAGAGGCACGGCTAGCTCAGGGGAGTACTGGTAAATTTGTTTAGACCCGAAACGTTTCACCTTGTATTGTACCAGACAAGGAAATTTTGAAATGGAATGAAACATACTCCCCAAAAAACAGCGTCGGAACAGGTTCCGGCTCGCGTCGGCAGCAAGGAGTGTTGATTCAAGCTCTATCCCTACAGAAATTATTCGTGGAAATAGCTTAAGTAATGCCATGAAAAAGACTGCATTCAAAGTTCAATATCTTTTAAAATTTTGTTTAACCATTTTAATTAAGCAGCAACATGAAAATGGATTGTTTCCATTTCCAAGTACCAGAACAGATCACAGTGTTTTTGCTTGCATCCATCGAAATATGAACGAATCGATTTTTATTTTAAAGTTTTAGGTTACGATATTGTAATAAATTTAAAATTTGAATAAAACTGAAGTTTACATTCAGATCTCTTAAAATAACATCATCAATACTTCACCACTACTTACTTGGGTTCTGGATCTGGGTAAACAAAAAAGACAGCTTTGCTTTTATTAAGAATAGACCAGTTCATTCAACCCGGAACTCGCTTTTAGACCCTTGGATAAATTGCCATTGCATTTATAACACGTTCTCTAAACGAACTGTTGGCAGCACACTATGAGTTTGAATTCCACCATGCTTTTGCAGTCAAGTTTGATTTCACTTCAGAACTTACGAAAAACCTATTTTTTCGTGACCAATTGATTACTGTGCACTTAGAATCATGGATTATAGCAACCATGTGCTTCTGTTTTATTTATGTTTCCTGTCGTTGTGAAAAGATTAATGAAGTACAAATGGAACATATTTTCAAGTTCTTGAAGGAACTTGGCAAGCATATTCTGCCTGGTAATTTAGTATCAAAAATCTACTTTGGCAAGTCATCGAAAAATTTCGATGTAGTTATCAAATCTATTGGAATCCTCACAATTACAACCGCATACCCGATAACATTTTTAACATCTTGAACTGCTCACGATAATACTTAGACCATCAAACATCCGGCATACGTCCATTGTTTAAATAGTCTATAGTTGATTCTAAACACATTTATCATTGATTCAAAATCCCATCGATTTATTATAGTGTGTATAATTGTGTATTATACAAATATAATTGTCTTCATTAACCAAACTTTCTTATTAATGCATGTAAAATAAATATACATATACATTGGTGACTACTTGGCTAACCGGGGACGCTAGGTTCTAGGCGTAGATGCCAATGGTTTCAGCCGGCATACTGCGACCTTCCTCAGGGCGATACATTTCCCTGTAGAAATTGCTGCCTTCCAAGTAGAGACAGACTCCGACCGCGGAAGCCTGCTTTACGTTGTTATTTAAAATTAAATGCAATTTCAGGAAACGTACATTAACTGTTATTTGTTTTATAAATACCCAACCAACAGAAATATTAAAGAAAAAAATACATTTCCCTCATGAGTAAACCCAAAAACTATGGCATTTGGTAACAAATGGACTAACCAAATATTTAGAGTAGTTCTTGAATATTCTGCAAAAAATAATTGTAACAACTGAGTACTGTTAGACAATAAATGTTTACTATATTTCATTAAAATATTTCAACTAAAAAAATTGAATTATTTTAGTTAACTGATAGTTGGTCGGTGATACACAATTCAAAATAGATATACCATCGAGTAAGTCTAAACGCAAAAATGCGAAGGGTTGGTTCTCTGTAATAGCATAATACCACTTGTTAATAACTAGATACTCACACCTATTCATGGCCAGTATTGGACACTGGGTTGAAATTCCCACAAAAATTATGTATTAAGAATTAATTCACACACATTTTTCCTTTGTTAAATGATGGAACGAGGTACCGTCAAAATGCGATTTCTATTTGGTCCTTATTTTGTTGCAGGTGGCGATGAACCCAAAGAACACCGTTTTCGACGCCAAACGCTTGATAGGAAGGCGTTTCGATGATGCGAAGATTCAAGACGACATGAAGCACTGGCCGTTTACTGTCGTCAACGATGGCGGCAAGCCCAAGATCCAGGTGAATGTTGATTTTTATTTTGATTCCTTCCTTCTATTGCAATTATCTTACATGATAAATCAATAGGCAATGAGTAGGTGACTATAGTAAAATACAATTTTCTCCCCTGTTCACGTGATTTTTTCTGAGTTTTTTATGTCCAACTCCTGTTGCATTCTTTATGAAAAGAGAATTGTTTAAAAATTCCCCTTTTTTACTATTACTATGTTTTCTTGAAGTAAGCGTATTTCTCCTTGAGCCACTCACTAAACGCGCGATGGTGTAAGGGTTAGCGTATCGGACCGTTATACCGAAGTTGGCAGGTTTAAACGCGATCGAAGCCGTGGATTTTTAAGGGAGAACAAAATATTCGTACGCATTCCTTGGAGGGGAAGTAAAGCCGGCTGTCCCATGTTAGTAGATTTACTTGCATGTAAAAGATCCTCAAGCCTCAATGACGCCTCTGAGCTAAATTCAAATCGCCTGTTTCTCGCCCAAAAAATACCTCCTTTCTCCGCTAGTGGGTGAAAGGAGCGTAGCGAAATTTGCGGGTTCAGACGGAAGAGCAGGCCTCACGGCCTGAGCCTCGCCACGTAAAATAAGGCGACTTCACTAAGCCGCTGCGATCGCAGGTGGAGTACAAGAGCGAGGTGAAGCGCTTCGCGCCGGAGGAGGTGAGCTCCATGGTGCTGACCAAGATGCGCGAGATCGCCGAGACGTACCTGGGCGGGAAGGTGACGGACGCGGTGATCACGGTGCCGGCCTACTTCAACGACTCGCAGCGGCAGGCCACCAAGGACGCCGGCGCCATCGCGGGCCTTAACGTGCTACGCATCATCAACGAGCCGACGGCCGCCGCGCTGGCCTACGGCCTCGACAAGAACCTCAAGGGCGAGAAGAACGTGCTCATCTTCGACCTCGGCGGCGGCACCTTCGACGTCTCCATCCTCTCCATCGACGAGGGATCGCTCTTCGAGGTGAGGGCTGCTGCGGCGCGATGCTTCCAACCGGTTTATAAACATGCGAAGTGAACTGATTTGATTTGGATCTCTTGCGGCGACCGTGGCACGGGAGTCATTTCTCAGTGTGGTCCACATTAAGCTCCGTCGCCCAGTTCTTCTCTGCGGCTGACGAGCCCCGTTTTAAATTTTTATGAGCATAGTGCGAATCTAAATCCGTATGTTAAAAATGTGTACTCTCGTGCCGTATTTTAATATTAATTAAGGTAGCTGTCTACCCAAGAGTGATGAAAAATCGTGAAATTTCGTGTTTTTCAAATTTGGTCGTATGCTCATTTTATTTTATTTTAAATGCTTTAAACCGTATCTTTTACGATTCTTAAGTTTTTGAGAAAATAATGTTTCGAAGCGAAGTGTCAACTGTAAGGTCCTTAGTGAGTTGACTTCACATGTATTTCCCCAAATTGGGAATTTTTAGCACATTCAAACTGCACTTCAAACATCTTAAATCCAAAATTATTGAAGATAATAATATAATTATTTTTGCAACAAGTAACGCGTGAAATTATCTAGTGAATGAACTAGAATAGTTAATTTGTCACTAAAATTTTCAATTTAATGAACTCAAATATCCAGATAAAATTTAACAACAATTATTTTCTCTCAAATAAACAAGTCATGACTCTTTAGTTTTGACAGTATCTTTGCCATTCTAGTTCATTCACTAGATAATTCAATTTTTATTAATATAAAAAAAGAATTATCAAAATACATAAATTTGTTGAATAGTTATGCTACATCAAGAAAAAACAACAATTTTTGCCAAATATTTATAAACAAATTGAAAAAATCATATTTGTTCTCTGAAATCATAAAGAAATGAATTCTACAAAGGAAAATAAAATAGACCCAAAATTGTAGAATTTGTTTCTCGGGTAGACAGCTACGTTAACGGCAATTAATGGTAATTAAAATAATAGTTAATAAAACTAAATTACAACAAGAGCCTGTCCGTCAATGAACAAGAATAGCTTCTGCTCGACAAGCAGGATTTTTCAGAAAATGGGTACCTGCTATCTATTTATTTCAATGTGAAACCCTGCAGATCTGAAAAGTATATAATTTATAAAATGTTATGTAAACATCCCTTGAACTACCCATTCTCAGCAAATAAGGTATTATTTGGAAGCTGGAGTATTGAACATACTACTTACATTTTATAAACTGTAAAAATATTAATGATATTAATGTTTTAAACGACTACAAGAAGCATAACCTGGCGTAAATGTAAAGAAACCAGTTCTGGAAACGCGCAAATGAACGTCGCGGCTCTTGTGTTGTGTGCTGCGTTAGATTGTGCAGTTCAATGCGGTTAAACGTTGCATTTGCGTTTTTCAATGTGTTTCCTCTAGGTTTCTGAATTGGTAAGTTATTTGTTAGCGTGAAAGAAACGGTGGTAGTAGTGAACATAGCCGGGGAAGGCGGGTAGGAGGCAGTTAGGCGAGTACGCCCAAGTCCAGGACGATAGAAGGAGCAGGGTGGATTGAGCGTAAGGCGGACAAGGCCAGGGCGGGGATACACTATAAACAGAATTCATACTTTTTCCTGACTGAATAGATTAATATGTTGAAAACGATATTGTTAGAAGGTTGTTCAATCAAGGGATAGATTCCTCTCCGGCTCATTAAAAATAACGTTTCCTCTTCCGGCCGCAGAAGCGCAGCGATATATAAGCGATCGCCAGAGGACAGAAGGAAAAGCTGAGAGTTCCTCCTAAGAGTGATTATGATAGCTGCATCGCTTAAAAGCGCGTGTAGTTTACAAAATCGATCTAAATAAATTCCTCATAGACATTAACTAAAAGGTATGTATGAGTATGTATTTGGCATTTTGCGTCGACTGTCCGACTTTGCCGGCTAGCTAACGGTCCGCCCTGTGTCTGGGCATAGTTTAATTCTCACGCTTGGGAGTAAGAGAGTCAAGTGGTGAATATGACGTATTCCATTCACCGTAACTAGCCAACTTTGTCTGAGCTTTTCTTCGCCTCACAGCTACAGAAACTTAGACGATTTTAAAGGAAAACTGCAACTCTATGTTTGTCCTGATCGGAATCAAACTCGGGATAGCACCCATACTAGTACGCTGTCCATGAGCCACCATAGGGCCACTCTGAAAATATACGTTTATTGTAATTATTATTTTCCTCAAATATAAAAGCAAATTACATTTAGATGAATGAATGTGAGGAAGACTTTTCTCCCTTGCCTTTCATGAGAAACCTTCCGTGCTTAATTCATTTTCTCTGTTGATCAATATTCATTAAAAACACGCAGCAGCTTCAGTCGCAGACCGGCGTCAGACATGCATAACGCATAAGATATTTTGCGCAACGAATAGTTTGAATTCGATGTGGCTAATCATCAATCACAAGTTATATTCAGAGTAAAGTATTAAAATAATATTTATGGAATGTGTTATACAGGAATTAAGAAAGCAAATGAGGAAAAAGGAAGCGTGTGCGAGATTCTATTATATTATAGAAATATTTATTTGGAGGTGCCAAGGGAATGCGAACAAAATTTTCGGCTCGCAGGTTTTCTACTTTAATCTATTTTCAATTCATTTACATTGGTCAGAGGTTCAAACAAACTTCATTCAGCAATTACCCAAGGCTTATCTCGATTAAAGTAGTATGTGCACTGCCTATCACTCACTAATTCACTGATTACTTAAATTTTCATTAACTGAATACTCAAATATTGTTAGTTCCATTATAAACCATACCGTAAATAATAAATATATTGAAAAATATTATTAACATAAATAATAAATAATATAATATATTTCCCCCTTTATTTAATAGTGTTGAGTGCTCAGAATCGTGTTTTCGTAAAATATGTAGTTTAACTAGTTAATTTCAAAAGGACGTTCCTGTTATATGCTAATTAAGGCGATTGAAGTAACTGTTGAAATTATCAATGAGTACCGTCCAAAGACGACAAAAGTTTTTCAATCTACATTAATGGCGATGGTGATGGAAAAATCGTTTATTTTTGCCATTCATTAGAAAGAAACTTAAGGAGCGTGTACCTCAGTTACTAAACGCTGCATCAACAACGTAGTCTCTTCTGTTCTTACGTTTTAAATATTGTGTGTCTATTATTTAACAGTTCTGGCAAAGCACATGACTTTCCTGTTATTTTGAAACAAAGGAATCATTATACGAAGAGCCCCGTAGCGAAACTAATTTGACGTTGTTGAAAGTTCAACACTTTATTGTGTCACTAATTCTAGAACTTAGGCTTCCCAAAAGAACGAATGCAAATTTAGAGTGCTTCTAAAATGGGCGAAAGCTCGAAAAGTGGGGCTGAAAAAGTCTTTGAAACCATGTGCAAGGGAACGGTTGCGGTTAGTGCTTAGCATTATTGCTGGTTGCATTTAATTACATATCTTCTAGCGCTTACCTCTCCCTTTACCTATCGTTTACTTAATCACAAAAACTTCATGATTTGCTGTGATTTTTACTTTCCCGTATATGTACGTATATACGGAGTAATACACGTAGAATAGGGACAGTTATGTAATCTGCGGAATGTAAGCTGTGGAAGATCGATTTCGAGATTTAAACGGAAATACACGTTTTGGGGTCCCCTGATGCCGAAATTGTTGATGATGATGTCGACCCATGATACCGATTTTGTCGATGTCTGAAATATACGTCCGTCCGCCTACCCTTCCTCTCATGTAATCAGAGCCTGTTTCTTGCGGAGACCTATGATCAAACTGTTGTCCCCTTAATGATAAGGAAATATTGAACGCACATGTTCAAAGTACACACAAAAATAAAATCTTATCTTTGTTAATTAAATATTACACTAAAATAACGCCCTAAGGTGGTTCATCGGCAGCGTACTCGCTTCCCCTGTTGTGATCCCGGGTTTGATTTTTGGTCAGGGCAAAAATAGTTGTAGTATGGATTTAAAATGGTCTCAATTTCTGTAGCTGTGTGACTAAGAAAAGCTCAAGCAAGCGAATTCATTGCGCCAGAAAAAAACTCTCCCCACAAAGTCGAATCAGGGTCTCCTATTAAAAATTGCATTTATGTTGGTAGCAATCAGATGGCTAAAAATATGTGAAAGGGACAACTTCCAGCATGTATTACGAGCCCGTACAATTCTGTGGACGGAGAGTTCAGGACAAAGAATAAATTGAAAGAGGAGGTGGTCGCCATTGCAGTGGATAATGTGAGCGCGGGTTTCAGATCTAACTCTGCAATTGCGCTCGTGTTCATCAATATCTTTGTTTTGGGGGAAATGCAACAGAAATAAAATTATATAATAAAAAAATTATTTGCTGTAAACGGATAATTTTTAGATTTTTCTATGTCATCTGCCATTTTTCTTTAACAATAAACTTTTTTCCCAAGAAAGATTTTAACGTTTACAATTAATTACTCTTAAAGAACAACACAGATTCTCTTCGCAATTTTTCGTTCTTACGCATCAAACTGTACGATCTTGTACACTGAATTTGAACTTGAAACAATGAATTTATTTGTGCCCTTAATATATGCCGGACGTCTTTTAACAATATTAGTATATTTTCATTCAGTTAAATAATACATGCACCGAAAATAAAATATTGTTATTCTAAACAAGTACTTTGCCCCTATCACATCCACATGACGGCCGTCAAGTTATACCGTGAAAGCAGCTATTTAAGTGATTCTAGTTTATTTCTATTTATAGCCTTTGGTGTATTATGATTGTGGTGAGCTTGAAATTTATGTTTCATTTTTTTACAGGCTGCAGCTCGTAATACCAATATTACTTGATTTGCAGGCACTATCACTAGCAAGGAGAAACTTTCCTGGCGCGCTTTATGTCAAATAATTTTAAACTAATACAAAAATGAGTTGAACTAATTCCCGATGCCGTGAGGAAGTGCTCGTGTGCTAATTCTGCCCCTTGGCGTGTCCGCGCTCGCAGGTGAAGTCGACGGCCGGCGACACGCACCTGGGCGGCGAGGACTTCGACAACCGCCTGGTGACGTTCTTCGCGGACGAGTTCCAGCGCAAGTACAAGAAGGACATGCGCGGCAACACGCGCGCGCTTCGTCGCCTGCGCACGGCGTGCGAGCGCGCCAAGCGCACGCTCTCCTCCAGCACGGAGGCCAGCCTGGAGATCGACGCGCTGCACGAGGGCGTCGACTTCTACTCCAAGATCACGCGCGCGCGCTTCGAGGAGCTGTGCATGGACCTGTTCCGCTCCACGCTGGCGCCCGTGGAGCGCGCGCTCGCCGACGCCAAGCTGGACAAGGGCCGCGTGCACGACGTCGTGCTCGTCGGCGGCTCCACGCGCATCCCCAAGATACAGAAGATGCTGCAGGTGCGCCTCCGCCCGGCCGCGCCGGCCGACAGCGCTCTGCGATGACGATAAGCATGTGGCCAGGCGATTTACACTGTATGACGTCGCACTTGCGTTTATTAGCGACAAACAAACCTCTCAGCATTTACACTTTGGATCGTTGAAACCTTGAATGAGATGAGGCTCTTGCATCCCGGAGCAACTAAAGTATTACTGATATTTACGTGTTAAAATTACTTGTTTACGAAAATATTGCATTATAAAAACGATAAAAATTACTATTGATTAACACCAAATAACATTCTCAAGATATAAATGCAATGAAAAAAAATTATAATTAAAATATTTCGCAAGTTTGGAGTTCAAAACGCTGTCAAAAAATGTTGTTAACATCAACAATTCGATTTCGTGTGTACGTCAAAATACTTTCTGCCATTTCAAAACTAATGATGCGACATAAAAGATTTAATTAGTTTTTAATTTATGTAATTAATCTATATTTTTACCTGCATAGTCCAGATCGCTAAAGCGGATGCAGCAGTATTGGTTCAAAATGTCATGGTTTCGAATCCCACCCGGGCATGAGTTGCTTGTGTGTTATCCCGACCATCATATATCACCTTTCAACCCCCTTCCTTCCATTCCTGGTAATCCTCAGAGGCGAAGGACCTTGAATAATTTTCGATCAAGTCCGCGTTACGT
Source organism: Gryllus longicercus (assembly GCA_038098605.1). Lineage (NCBI taxonomy): Eukaryota > Metazoa > Arthropoda > Insecta > Orthoptera > Gryllidae > Gryllus > Gryllus longicercus. The sequence continues at coordinate 1,575,068 of JAZDUA010000322.1, read as the reverse complement.
TCGGGCTGTGGGTTCGAATCCCGCGTGAGACATGGACGTGGTGAGTTGTGGCTTGGTGTGCATTCCTACTACACCATGTTCCTTTCACTACGTATCCCCTTGAACCTAAATCCTTTCCTCAATTCCTTACTCCTTCCCCTTCTCAATAAGTTATGTGAGTGGACACATGTAACATTTGCCCCTGATTGGTAGGCAACACTTCGTGCATTGGCGTTCGAAGGGTACGCGAAATCTCTAGGCGTCCGAACGTGACCCACCAAACACACTCGTACATGATGAGTTGCCTACAAATCAGGGGCAAATGTCACATATACTTCTTTAAAAATTTCCCGACGCAAGCTTGTTGAGAAAAGTTATCATAATTGATTCCCTAGAATTTTGTAACATTTATTCTAAGATATCTTGAATATTGAGCAGATATACTATCAACAATCAACACTAGACAAACATATATGTCTTTGACGACCAAATAATTAATTATAATCACTCCTTTTTTGCCATGCCCTACATCCTGAGTGTCTGCCACGTCGGCAAGACCCATAGGGACACCTCCAGCTACAAAGGCTTCACTCAGAAACGATTCCTATAAAAATGCAATGAAAATATTTTAACTTGGAAATTCGAATACTGACGACGGCGAAGCTAAATTATTGAAATCTTCAAGATCATTTGAGGTTTCTACAAATTATTGTTCATAATAAAGACAGTAATTTCAATTTAGTTCTTAACTCTCTAATTTATGCTCACTATAATGAGATTAGCCTTTTTAATAATGCTAAATTTTTATCAATTGATTTTTGATATTACTATTTTGTGACTCAAATATGTCTTTTAAGTATCTGAGAAGATTGTAACTCCCCGATTAATTAATTCTAATGGAAATTGTTTATTATTATTATTATTATTATTATTATTATTATTATTTCGTTAATCGGCCGACTAGGACCACGCATGCAAGCATCATGCATTTACCGTGGCTCAGTTTTTATTTATTATCGCGGTGGCAGGTGCTTGCAACAACTTTTGGGGAGGACCAACATTTTAGCTGGATCCGATTTTTATCCCCCACGGTTGTTAGCCCTGGGGGTATGGAAGATGAAATGATGATATGATGATAATGGGGGTGAAAGGACAACACATACAGACATACACAAATACACCCATGCCCGAGGCGGGATTCGAACCCGCGATCTTCTGGTCCGAAACCACTCCGGCACTACTGCCTTAGCGATCTCGGCCATCTGATCGGCTATTATTATTATTATTATTATTATTATTATTATTATTATTATTATTATTATTATTATTATTATTATTATTATTATTATTATTATTATTATCATTATCATTATTATTATTATTATTGGTGTTATGGCTATTGTAAATTAATTTGAGTCTCCTGAACCATACATTTCTGACCTGTGGCTGTCATGTCATGTACCTTTCTGCCGCCGCCGCCAGGACTTCTTCTGCGGGAAGGCGCTCAACCTGTCCATCAACCCGGACGAGGCGGTGGCGTACGGCGCCGCCGTGCAGGCCGCCATCTTGAGCGGCGACACCAGCTCCCAGATCCAGGACGTGCTGCTGGTGGACGTGGCGCCGCTGTCGCTGGGCATCGAGACGGCCGGCGGCGTCATGACCAAGATCGTGGAGCGCAACTCGCGCATCCCCTGCAAGCAGACGCAGACCTTCACCACGTACTCCGACAACCAGCCGGCCGTCACCATCCAGGTGCAATTCACGAGCGCATTCACGAGCGCGCCGGGAATCTCGTTAGCACGCGCTGCCGCGGGGGAGTATTTTATGTTCCGGGTGCTAAAAGAGCGTGCTTTTGGCATTCGTCCTAGTACTGAGTTGTTTCGAATACCGTATTTACTAGGCTGTCCGGGTGACGCCGCGTCCATGGCGAAGGTGCCGACGTTTCGGTCGCCATTCTGCGACCTTCCTCAGGGCGTATTGCTGGAAGGTCGCAGATTGGCGACCGAAACGTCGGCACCTTCGCCATGGACGCGGCGTCACCCGGACAGCCTAGTAAATACTGACTCCGGCCGCGGAAGCCTACGCTCTCATTCGAATACCGTGTTATATTTTGGTAGACATACGTTTTTACTGAACATTCGAAAATAATAATTCCCGATAATGCCCAATAATTTAATCATTCAAAAATGTTTCTTTTGGAGTGCAATATACACACGATCTTACGAAGTATATTTGAAAGAATTCAACAAGTAAATAATGTAACAAATTCGACTGCTAATAAATAACTAGGATTGGAGAACCAACTTACTTGATATATACATCTCTTCTTGTCAACCTAGATCGTGTCTCTAAAAACTACTTGCAGTGAGTCACCACTGTCGTAACGCTGTAACAAGAACGTTTTCCTTTCTTGGATGAATCAACTACTGCTGGGATTCGTGACTGAAATATATTCCAGAACTTGGTACAAACCGATACTTTTGCACAGGTCGTCAAGTCTGTTCGTTCAGAAAAAAAACTAGAATGTACGTGTTACTCCTCAATACATTGTCTTATTTCCCTCTCTTTTTTCAGAATTGCGATGTTATTCATGCTCAGTATTAATTTCTAATTAATCTTTCACGATGGTTACCATGTGCATTCCCACATACTATAAACACATTGATTACATTTTTATGTTAACTTAATAAGCCTTATAATAAAACGGAATAGTGTGATATAAAACCTTTAAAGCTAAACAAAATATTGAGACAACGAAATAGCAGGGATTGATGACATTTTTCTCTGTTCCAAAAATTGGAGGTAATTAGATTAAACACTAAACTTACACCCAAGATTATAGTGCTACATAACAGTAGTGTTAGATATTTTAACTTTGATTATAAAGTGAGGGCTGCTGAGACGTTTATAACTAAGTATGTGATTCAAGAATGTGTTGGTACCAATACAAATTCTGGATAAATTTCGTTTGTGAAGGAATTTAAACGAAGTATTGAGACCACGATGTAAGATAGTATATGTCGCAACTGAGGTTGCACACTTGTAAAGTAGTGGGAATGCACGGCATACCATCTTCTTCTCCTTTCACAGTTCTCAATAACTACTCACATTTTTAAAAAGTGTTATCAATTAAAGACCTACGTTATACGTAAAGAACTACATTTCAAGTAGAAAGAAACCTCTAGCTTTAATATTAGAGATCCTAAAAATATTTGAAGATTTGCATTTTTCAAAATTTCTGAGGTTTTGATGAAAATCGGAACTATCCCATATTTATAAATACACTTTCCTCTATTCGAGAAAATACGTTAAAGAAATAATAGTGGTCATTTTTTTAGAACATTTTGAAAATTTCACTGGGACTTCCCTTCGAAATTAACATATCTCAATGATTCCAAGAACACAATTTACAAACGAAAATTAGAGATCGTATTTTTGAGCTGATTTTAATTCTTTCCTCTCTACACTACCCGGAGGAATTCTAGAAAAGCTACATAACACTAATTATCTCGGTATAGTCGTTATAAGGATACATCAGGTTGGTACTAATTTCTCAACTATTGTCTATTTATCAATGTGAAGAAAGGAATGATAAACATGGCCTTGCGATGATTCTGACTTAGTTTTTCGAACTCTGCTTATGTAAATGAATGGATTCTTGTGGCCCAAACAAGACTTTTAGAGTTTTAAAAACCGAGAAGGAAAACGTTCGGAGATTGTTGCCAAATTGAAAGCAATAGGAAATTGAATTATCTTGTTTCAAACAATGATGATATTATCACTTGACTTGCTTTATTTATCCCATAAAATTAAAATTCGCCCTTTGGACGATATGGACATTTTTTTTCGAAAAGAGTAATATTGTGAAATCCCCTGCTTGCTGTGATTCCATTCCTGGAAGAGAAAATTCCTCTTTTTAAGTAAACCGTTGTAGAGATTTCCATCGTTCCAAATACGACTCTGTAATTGAGGAATTTATTAAATTGAGGTTGAAACGCTTTTAGTGAATTATAACTATTAATAATCGACTCTGTAATTGAGGAATTCATTAAATTGAAGTTTGAAACGTTTTTAGTGTGTCGTAACGATTAATAATCGTCTCTGTAATTGAGGAATTTATTAAATTGAGGTTGAAACGTTTTTAGTGAATTGTAACGATTAATAATCGACTCTGTAATTGAGGAATTCATTAAATTGAAGTTTGAAACGTTTTAAGTGAGTCGTAACGATTAATAATCGTCTCTGTAATTGAGAAATTTATTAAATTGAGGTTGAAACGTTTTTAGTGAATCGTAACGATTAATAATCTCTGTAATCGAGGACTTTATTAAACTGAAGTTTGAAAGACCTTCCGACCACGAATGGCATGTGCGCGTGCGCAGGTGTTCGAGGGCGAGCGCGCCATGACGCGCGACAACAACCTGCTGGGCACCTTCAACCTGACGGGCATCCCGCCGGCGCCGCGCGGCGTGCCCAAGATCGAGGTGACGTTCGACCTGGACGCGAACGGCATCCTCAACGTGTCCGCCAAGGACAGCAGCACGGGCAAGTCGGAGCGCATCACCATCCAGAACGACAAGGGCCGCCTCTCCAAGGACGAGATCGACCGCATGCTGTCGGAGGCCGAGCGCTACCGCGCCGAGGACGAGAAGCAGCGCGAGCGCGTCGCGGCGCGCAACCAGCTCGAGAGCTACACCTTCAGCGTCAAGCAGGTGCGCCGCCTGCCTGCCTTCCTTCCTTCCTATTCAAATACATCTATTTTATTTATTTATTTACTTATTTATTTATCGAAGAAAATGGAATGGGGCTAATTGGGGAAGTACAATCTGCGGACGATTTTTTGAGTACTTCGTTGCTTTCTAATATATATTTATATTTATTTATTTATCGTATTATATTTATTTATTTATCGTAAAAAATGTAATGTGACTAATTGGGAAAGTAGAATATGCGGAATATTTCTTGCGACTCTATCTCTTCCTTTTACTACCTTTTACTTATAGTTGAATTATGAAGTTCATTTATTTAATTTGATAAGGAAGTTATGTATCTATCTAATTATTTTAGGGAAGACAGGCTTTAGAACAGTGTTGTAAAACGATATTTTTCCATTGACAATTTTTATTTATCTAGCCTACTGTACTAATATATGATTATCGGTTCGAGATCAGCAACAGTGAAGTTTGTAGAGTTTGTAGTGATTTTTAAGACATTGACAAACCAATACTTATCAAATTAGTGTATAACATTCAACTCTCAAACCTTACCGGCAATTATTTTATTTTTTCTTTCTTCCCGAGGCTTTTCCAGCTTCGATTTCGATTGTTCGCGCGGGATACCCAGTACGTCCCTCACACACATTTACCTTTACGCTAGACACACTTGCGGGCTCCTCGGTCTGTGGTCAGAAGCCTCACAAGGCTTTCCGCGACAACACACTCACACACACACACACATGAAAAACAAGGGACAAACAACTATGCCCAAGGCGGGACTCGAACCGCGACCCTTCAGAACGAGGCGCTGAGTCGGTACAGGCTCTAGCTACCTCGACCATTCCGGTTGGCATACCTGCAATTGTGTACATCAAATACATTACACCAATAGTTTTTTTTATCTCATAGGACTCCTTTATCATTGTATTCATTGCAACGAGATCACAATGTCCTTTTGCAAAACTACACTATGTGATCAAAAGTATCCGGACACGTGGCTGAAAATTACTTACCAGTTCGTGTAGCCTTCCATCGGTAATGCTGAAATTCAATAGGGTGTTGGCCCACACTTAGCCTTGATGACAGCTTCCACTCTCGCAGGCGTTCTTTCAATCACGTGCTGGAAGGTTTCTTGGTGAGTGGTAGCCCATTCTTCACGGAGTGCTGCACTGAGGAGAGGTACCGATGTAGGTCGGTGAGGCCTGGCACGAAGTCGGCGTTCCAAAACCTCCTAAAGGTGTTCGATATGATTCAATTCAAGACTCTGTGCAGGCCAGTCCATTACAGGAATGTTATTGTCGTGTAACACTCCGCCACTACGAAAAGGTGCTCGATCGTGTTGAAAGATGCAATCGCTGTCTCCGAATTGCTCTTTAACAGTGGGAAGCAAGAAGGTGTTTAAAACATCAACGTAGGCCTGTGCCGTGATAGTGCCACACAAAAGAACAAGGAGTACATGCCCCCTCTATGAAAAACACGACTACACCATTACACCATTTTGGACGAGTCCGGATACTTTTGATCACACAGTGTATTTCTTCTGAAAGCTTGATCGCATTTTGGGCGTTGACAGGCCACCGAAGACGCGCCGGCGGGCAAGCTGACGGACGCCGACAAGAAGACGGTGCAGGAGCGCTGCGCCGCCGTCCTCTCGTGGCTGGACGGCAACACCTTGGCCGAGAAGGACGAGTACGAGGCGAAGCTGAAGGAGCTGCAGCGCGACTGCGCGCCCATCATGACCAAGCTGCACCAGGGCGCGGCGGGCCAGGGCGGCGCGGCGGGCGCCAAGGGCCCCACCGTGGAGGAGGTGGACTAGACGCCCCGCGCCGCCCCGCGCCGCCCCGCGCCGCCCCCGCCCCCGACACGCACGCAGCGGGACGCGCCGGCGCTCGGGAATCTCTGGGCAGGCCGCGAGAATCTCGAGACGTTCAAGAATATCCTGAGACCAGAACAATATTTGTAACATTCGTCTCCTTTGCTTTCTTGTGTCCGACTTATTGTGGCTGATATTTCGGGTGCAATTATGGTACTTCAAGAGTGAGTCGGTTAATTTATTGTTTTCAAACCTAACCCACTATTCTATAATCATCCACATATTCGAAGGAATTGAGTTTTTTTTATAGGACAAGAAGCTATTGTACTCCGGAGGTTTCAAAAATTCCCTGTTGCTGCGAGAACATATGTTTACTACTTTTGCAATGTGTTGATATATGTTTTTAGGTTTACATTTTTAACCATAACTTAATCCAGTTTACATCCAGTACGAATCAAGAATGAAGGTTCAACAATATTCTCTCGAAGACGCACTTGAAATGCAGAGGAGTTGCTTATTCTCGAGGAGTCTCGTGACATTCCGTTCTCGGTTCTCATTTTACTCAAAGATACTCGCGTTTCTCGTAGTCTGACGCCTACGGATTGAAACATCGCGCAAATTGGCCCTAAGTCTATTTTATGCGGATTAATAAAAGCGCCATGTCGTGCTCCGCGCCTCCAAAAGGTAATGTAGGGTGTCGGGGACCAAGCTAATAAAGAAATGTAAGTTGCGACAGGTTTAGATAAAATGGTTAAATTGAAAAATTTATCTTGAGTTCGGTAGAAGTCTGGGCAATGCCGATGTTTTATGAATATTAGAATGTTACATTTAATTTTAAAGAATAAACATTCAGTTTCTGAATTGAAGATGTAACCAATAATAATTGTAGGTGATAAACAGAAATTCTACGGAAGTAGTTGCTAATGGGCGGCTTCATAATTTTCCCTTTGCCATCTTTGTAGTTTCAAGAAACAGCGGCGAATCCAGAAAGAATATCGGCGGGAGAGCGGATTTCCAATCGGATATCGGATCCCAGTAGCAAATCTAAAAAATGGCTAGCTTGAAATATAGAAAAAGTGTATGTTTAATTGGAACACCACTTCATATGTGATGCGATCAATATGTGATAAAAGCTTCGAATAGATTGAGAAAAATTCACGAAAATGGCATTTCGGAGTGACGTACACTCCCTGGATCCGCCTCTGTGAAAAAATGCATAGATACTAGTTTATTAATTGATATCTCTTTGTGCTCGTAGCTGCGTCGACACTGTAGTTAATTAAATGTGCCTGATTCATTGAACGTTTTTGATAAATTGATGGCTATTTCCACGTTTTATCGGATATCGACGAAACGTCCATGCTTTCATTTACTAAAATTTTGCGTGTGCTTAGGTATCTTTAATATTTGTTATTTTATAATTTAAGAAATAAAATTCTCGCATTGAAATGATTAATTGTATTCCTTTTAATAAGACATAAATACGCACATTTGTTGAGCATTTCAGTTTCGGTGTCATAGCGAGATATTTTAACAAAATGGCCGCACGCTATTTTTTTAACTTTGTGCTTCGATAATTCATTCACAAGAGAATTATAGTAATTTTGTGCTATATCTAACTTCAGGTTGGAGATGTGAAATCAAAGTTTAAATACAATTAACAAAACATTGCATCAAGATGTCCTCGTGCCACTCTTGAAGGTCAAAAAAGCAATACAATTTGAACGTCAGCTACACATCTTATTCGAAACAAATGTATCGATGTAATATTATGCAACCCATATGAACTTACAAAATCTTGCATTAGGTATACTCCTTTCACCAATAGTGTGATTTCCTGGCCGTATACATCAAAGTTGACGTATTACACTTATTTATTCAGTTAATAAATTCAGTAAATGAAGAAGAAAACATACCTTTAATCTTTCAATTGTTTATTTTTGAGCGATGACCTGGAAGTAATTTTGAACAGAATTCATTAAGATCACTTTCATATTTTTTTCATTTTTTATATTTATTATTATCATTACATGTCTGTAACATTACGTTTCAATATTACATTTCTATATTACCAGCCAGTTGCGGCGTAAAAGGCCCACTCGTCAAAGGTGAAGCCTTGACCTCAGTTGCATTCACCAACCCTACGCCCCAGATGAACGTTCTTCACAACTATTTTCAAGGATAACACATTTTCATCCATTATAAAAATAATGTATTCATTTTATTTTTCAAGCTCCGTAATTAAAATAATTTCAATATCTTACTAAGGGAAACTATTATGTTTTGGCATACGATGCTCATCTCAAATAATTTTCTGTTTTTGAAAATAAATATATATGTAATATATAAATAAGAACACTAATCAGCATACCCAAAGCAAACTAACAGGAGTTCATGTGCTTTAATTTCTTGAACTTTGTGATATAATTGTTGATACAATATGTATTAACTCTTTTGATGTATTTGATGTAATAAAATATATTTATTATTCAGTAAAGCACTGAATACATTCTAATTATTTTGTTATGTTGTCTCTTAATTGATATAATAACTAGAGATGCTACAACAGCAAATATGAGTAGTTTATCGCATTATTGGAAAGAGTCACGTAATACTGAAATATTGTATTTCTGCCATTCTAAAAATTAAGCTATAACGCAGTATACGTATCATACAGAAGCACAGCTCAGCCCGATTTTTTGCTGGTTAGGGATGCGCGCACTTACAGCTAGCGAACCTGGTGGAGGCAAAGTAAAACTATGGATAGCTGCTATTGAAGTATACGGATTTGTTTGTAAATTCACGTTTATTAAGAGCTGGTTAAAAAAATAATTCATGTTTATTATTGATCTTCTGGTCTTACATTCCTAAGACCTTTAGGGCAAGTCATTAAATAACACGTAAAATTACATTGAACCAATGTTCTAATCTTACATTTGATATGTATAGGGACATACTTGATCTTCACCAACTTTAGTTTCCAGTTTACACACTAATAACATTACGTGCGTCTAAAGGGGTGCACTTTTCTACTGTTAAATGCAGCAATAATAAAGGAAAGAAACCTGAGTTGGTTTTGTTCTTTTTTTTTTTTACTTTTTTAAACGCCCTAAGGTCGGTTTGCTGTAACTTCACTCCTCATGTAAATAAACTTTGAGTGTATCCCTCCGCCCTGTAGTTCGTGATTGGCTGCACCACTTGTTCAAAGCACTGTTTGAAGAATCTTCATCGCTGGAAGAACTAACCTCCGTATTAATAATTATTTATTCTGTTTAAAGTGTCATATCAACGTCTGCCTGCCAGATTTCTTCTATTCGAAAAGCAGAAGACCATCTTCGTCAAAACTTCTTCACTCCCTATGTGTGTTATATATCTTTTGCTTTTCCAGACGGGGGATTTTAATCTAGTGGTCAATCCTACCAGAAACGCTTTCTTTTTACTTTTAACAGAACTGTCATGCCATTCTTTATTTGTAGTGTGTATTTCATCAAGAGCCTTTCATCCAGGTTTCATCAAGATAATAAATGTATCCTTTTCTTTCTCTGTATTTTTTTATCATTTCCCTTTAATAAAGTGTTCGCCACAGTACTATGTCGTCTGTCTCCGTTACAGAGTTATCTTTGCCCCGTTTCTGGTAAACACGTTCAATAGAACATACATGACGTTCTTTTAAAATTTGTCAGTCCCGAATCTTTATTAACCACTTCAAGAATTTTATTTAACGTTGGAAGTTTATTCCTATGAAAAAAAAGTGTGCACACGAATCCGAATGGCAGACTTAACAAATTCGTCGCACTTGCCCTGCAACGATTTTGCTCTACACGTGGAGAAATTACCTCTCCGGTGACTCTTAATTCACTGCGCAGTTTTCCAACACTTCTGACACCGTCACCTGATCCACTGTCTCCCCACTTCTGAGGGATTTCCCCTGTGAATGCTTTAAACCGGACGAACCGGGAACTGCTTCATTCATTGTGTTCGACGTGATAACAAAAATCAGCGCAACGAGCAAACACCACCCTTCACAAACCAAGTAAATACAGCTCTCTTTTAGAACCTTCTCATTCAAGAACGGATCAGCAAGTGGTCAAAATCTGCAGCCGCACAGCGGGCCGAGTCGGACTGAAACGCGCGCAATGAGTTTTGAGTGTAATTCTGTAAAATTGCGTTCAAAATGTTGTTGCGAGCTACATATCTTTAATATAAGATCTAGAATAACTCAATTTTGTAAACAATTGCAAATTACAGATGGGGTCACACTTATTTTGAATAATTATTTTTATGTTGTTTTGGTGGAGATTAGAAAGGTCACAAGCCTGGCGGAAATAGGAAGACTAGGAAATATAGTAAAGGAATGTGTAACTTTGGATTGTAAGGGCCCTAATTTCGAATTTGCTATCAAAATGTAAAATTCAAAATGGTGAATCCAAAGAATGAAAAATATTTTTTTTATTTCATTCAATTTTGTCAAAAATAAGTATACTACGAGGATTTGATGTTAATTGATTGCGAATTTGATCTCGGAATTGTAAAATTGAAAATAGTGGATCTCATGTGGTAGATATTTGTCTATATTTCCTTCAATTATATCAAACATACATTTTATAAGGTTTTTGAGGTCCTGATTGCAAATTTGATCAATGCATTCTATAATTGCCACCAGCAAACATTACATTTTTTACTGGAGATATTTAGAAAACTTTAAAAAATGTATCTTATATTGAATATTTAATAAAATGAAAGCATAACTTGAACAGAAAGTTATTGAACTCACATCTTTTGATGTCTTTCATTGGACTGTTTGAAAATTAATTTTAGAGATAATTTTTAGGTTTTCAATTCATTCATTTTGTCCAAGGTTCAAATAAGAAGCTTCACCACTAACTTGATAACAAATGACAGTTTAATTCTTTAGAACTTAATTTTACATTTCAAAATATTTAAATTGTTATTTAAAAGTAATTTTAAAAGTAATTTCCAGTCACATCAATAAGAACAAAAAAATTATTCAATAACCACAAATAATATTTTATGACAGGATTTTTTAGATTTCTTGCAAAAAAAAATTACAAAAGTTTTAGGAATAGTTCCCAGGATTTTGCAGCAACAAACGTTTATTTAAAAGCATTTGTATTCACTACAGAAAAAACATTACACTTTAACACATGGATTATACCTACATTTCCATGTCATCAGAGGGGATAATTCAATTGGGGACATGAGGCAAAAGCAAAATATCAACTGTATGAAAAAATCTATTATAACAATACACATTATTGGTAACAATGTCCAGCACTGACTTAGTCATTTCAAAACTTCTGAATCACAAGGCACAAAACTTTCCTACGAGTTTGGAAATTGTTAAGTATATTTTTATTTGTCCTGTATACATTTCAGTGTATTACACTTCACTGCCCTCTCAATGATTACATATGGTTTTAAGTCAATGAGATTATATAAATTATGTTCAATTAAAAAAGAAGGGTTGAAATATGATTTTTTTCTGATTTCTTTTCATATACTGTAGGTTAACTGATTGAATGGCCTTAAATTTAAGCTTTTTTTCATTTCAAAATACCAAAAATGCTTTGAATAACCAGAAACGTGGTAGGTTTTAATATAGTTTCACCATACTACCTCACAAAGTCGGGTGTATATATAACTCACTATCACTACTATATAACAAAGTCGGGTGGCATTTATAACTCAAGAACGGCTGAACCAATTTTAAGTATCCCTGATTTGTCGGTTTCATTTCCACCCTGAATGGCAGAATAACAAAAAATATAGTAAAAATTCACGAAAAACAGGAACAAAACTAAATATGCAAGTCAAACGCAACCCGCAACACACGAGGATATTTCTTCCTTTATGTCGTTAAATAGCTTCTAAAACAAGCGTTCTATGGTATTAAAAACTAAAATTTTGAGACCAAATGCATCAAAAAAACGTTTCTCACACTCTAATCAGCAGGATGAAATCTTCTTGAACATTCTATTATATTTTTGCTGGTCCGACGCTTCTCGATATTACAACTTCTGCTCAGAGGCGTGCAAAATCTGCAACTAAATGTGTTTGGGAGGGACAAAGAGAGAGAGAGTGGGATAGAGAGGGTAACGGAGAGGGTCAGAGAGAGACAGAGCGAGAACGAGAGGAAGAGAGAGGGAGAGACGAAGAGAGCACATTTCAGAAGATTCTAATCGTACAATCAATGCCCGTTCTAATGCACTTTGCCCAAAGAGCTGGCTTTTTTCCTGTCACCGACTTCCTTCCGGTCTTAAGGTTAGGCCTTCGATACAGAGGAGAAGAAATTAACATAGGGATTTGGATCACTGGAGACATCGGAGGGCTAATGGCTCTGGGAGGCGATGCGATGACAGCAGCACTAGTAGGTCTACCTGAATCATCGGACCTCCAACCATCAGATGGGGACGATGATGAATTTGCAGTCTCAGTAGCTACAGCTCCAATGGCTGCCAAATATCTTCGATATGTGGCCTCTTTTCTTTTTTCGCCCACCTGTCGGGCGGTCTTACCCAACAGAGGAGCCAAATTCCCCTTCGACGTCTCTGGTTGCTCTTTCTTGAATGCGACTTTCTTCATAGTAGCTTCCAAAGAGAAGACTATCCCTGCTCTGGACACAGCAGTCTACTTGCTCCTTGTCAACTTGAGTTGTATTAGCTGCGTCTGGATGATCATGGCGCAAATGTTGTGATATACCTAATTTGCTTGCGAAGTTGGCGGAGTGTAACTGACATATATCTCCTTTAGATGTTCCGGACCCGGGCATTTAGGAAAATTACTCAGAGCGGATAGCTTACCTTTGTAATTATTGGAGCATAAAAAGATAAGGAGGACATCACTATGGATAGTATCGTGATGCCGAACCGTGTTATTCAAAGCGGTGGTCATACAGCCATCACTCCCTTTTTTAGCACAATGGGCGCAGCGACTCGCTTTGATGAGAATCCTGATCATGAACCGTTCCATGCTAGGGTCGTCATACATGGTGGCCGGTTTTTCACGAGGCGCACCACCATGCACTCCCACGTTCGAGGTATCATTAATAGTGTCCGCTGCCAGTCGATCCGAGGAGCACGACGGGGCCCTGAACTGCAGACCTCGACCCCCTTCCTCCGCCACGTGGGGTCCCATGTTTTTTTTTCTGTCAGGGATTTCCTTCCCTTAGCTAGATGCTCCCGTTTTAAGGCGCTGGAGACTCGCCTATCGCCCATCCCTCTTGGCTGCACCTCCAGTTGCCCCGAGGCATTATATGCATTTCCAGGGGCCACCCACAGGGGCGAGGAGGTGAACGAGTGAACTTGTCGGCCACGCAACGGCAAAACCATTACAGGCGGCTGTTACGCCCATACGGTTGCGATCTCATTACATGAGGGCTTCTTGGTACTTACTGGTGTAGGTTTACTAGCATTGCCCACACCACCGAGACCCCGGGCGACATCGGACCCCCAAATACAAAGGGCATAAATGCACTCTCTGTAGGACATGTTTATGTAGTTTTTAGGGCATCAAAATCCTAGCTCTAATTATAATACTACATCTTTACTGCGTAAGCAATACTGCGTAAGTATCATTTATAGAAAGCGCTAATACCAAATGTGGCAAAACTATTATTTATATATTTATTTTAGCACCATATCTACCTACTGTCTGAGTGTAAGCGATGGGGAAAAGTTACTCCTTTATGTTCTCTTTCCTGGGCAGCTGATAACAGTGTTGATTTGCTGAAACAATGACAGACAGAGGCATACAGAGACGCAGAGAGAGAAACAAATAGAGAGAGAAAGTCAGAGACAAGAGACACACAGAGAGACCGTGAGAGACAAACATTGACAGAGAGACAAGAGACAAAAACATAAACGAAGAGACAGATACAGTCAGTGGAGAGACAGACAAAGACTCAGAGAGGGAGACATACAGAGAGAGACAGTTACATAGATAGAGACAGACTGAGGCAGAGATAGAGGTAAAGACAGAGAGAGACACGGAGAAAGAGGGACAGGACAGAGAGACAGAGAGAGTCAGATTGAGACAGGGACAGAAAGAGACGGTGAGAGAGACGAGAGACGGAGAGAGAGAGAGAGAGAGAGAGAGAGAAAGGGAGAGGAGAGGAAAAAAGAAAGATGGAGGGCAGGACAACGTTTGCCGTATTTCTCTAGTTTACTATATGAACAAAATGCATCCACTTCTTCGTTACCAGGGCCCGGGAATCAGAGTTTTCCTTTCTAAATCGAAAATTTGCCGTCCTCCTTCCTTTTCATCAACAGATACTGGTATATGCGTATTTTTATTTATACATTTATTTATCGACAGCTGATTACCTGGCGTTGCCAGGTTACTTCTCACAATCGTCTATTAAACAACCTCGCCCGCCCCGCACGCTCTATCCGGTCTGCCCATCCTACTACTCCCGACCCGCCCATCCAGCCTTTTCTGCTCTACCTGCTCCTCCCGCTATTCACGCTTCGAGCATATCTTCCGCACACTCTCTTAGGCCTGCCATGTCTCCTCCCTACAACTCTCGCCCTTCCCATCCAGCCTATTCCGCGCAATTTTGTTCCCGTCGGATATAACGCTCAGACCCCCGACAGACATGGTAGTCCGATAGGCTCTGCGGGGGAGCACAGCCCTACGAACTACCATGTCAGTCCTGGCTACACCTCCTGTCCCGCCCATTCCACCGTATTCTTCTTGATTACTTCCTGCCATCACGCTTCGTCCGTCTCTCTCGTACGCCCTATTTGGCATTCCGATGCTGTCTTGCAAACACTTCCCGCCCCGCCCATCTTCCCTCGCCCCTCCATCATACAGCTCCTTCCGCTCTATCTGTTCCTTCTGCTCATCTTTCCCCTCCCCTCCCCCTCCACCTTTTCGCTTCTCTGCTTCTCCCACTCCTTGCAGTCCATCCACTTCGTCTGCTCCTTCCACCCTTCCAATCCTTCCAGGTCCAATCCGTCCGGCGCTACTCGGCCCCGCCTCCCAGCGTACGGCAACGCCCAGCCACAGTGAAGCTTAGATGATTGCACTTAACCGAATATCAAAAAAATATTGAGGTAACAGTTTTGAATCGCAACCACTCTATGATTCATTCTTGGCCTCTCAAAACTCCTGAAACATTATCCCTCCAGCGTAACAATTTTTGTCCCTTGCAAATGAAGGTCTTGTCTTATTAGGCTTTCAAATTGAATGATTATTGCCTTCTCGCTACCATTTACTCAGTAGAGAGAAAGTTATGTAATATTGCGGGGAAAAGGCGAATTATCGACAAAAAAACTTTTACTGTCCGGCCCTGGAAACGAAAAATTGGATAAATCCAATTGCCAAGTTTAGAAATAAAAATTATCTAACTCATTGTGTAGTCAGAATCCATCCCCAGAATTTTGTGGGTTCTTAATACCGAAAACTTGATCGACAGCACAACTTATGTCTGTTGTCTGTCCGACTGTCAGGCTGTGGCCTACGCTGGCGCCTAAACTGTTCTGCCAATTTTCTCCAAAATTGGTATTCCCCTATCGAAAGGCTGATGACGCGGCCCATGGAATTAGAAATCGATCTTTTTTTTATTTTAAAAGTACTTTACATGAAGCCTCTTGGACATTTCCAAAATTTTCAACAACAAAAAATAACACCAATTTTTGTATTTAATTTTGTAGTTAGATAGCATAAAGGACGCTTAAGAGAGTGGTGTAGGTCTCATTCCTCGGTCGATCTGGCTTTGCGATTTTCAAAATTTTGTCAAAAGGGCTCCAATTTTTTTTCTTTATATTTCTTGTAACAATAGAGTAAAATACACTCATAGGCATCATTTACAAACATAGTTCCGTTTTCACTGTTTTGAATTTTCGAAAATTCCGTGAGTTTGAATTTTTTTCGGCGTCTTCCTACAACTACAAAATTGAAGAGAGAGATTTTTCCTTCAAGTATTTTTTTCTCTATCGTTAGTTCTGTATCGTACACTATTTTGAAAACAGTAGTTTTCGAGCAATACTGAAGACAGCAAAAATAAGATTTTCTCGAAAACAGCTCCGAATTTTTTTCGTTAAACTTCTGATAGTGTTCGTGCTAAATGTACTCTATAAAATGTCATATTAATATTCTTTTCTTTCTTTTTTCCAAAAATGTACTGAGTATATGTGATTCATTGTTGCATTTATTGTATTTATGAGTCCATGTGCTTCAAATGATATCTTATAAAGTTTCTCGAAAACTGAAAAGTTTTCTGTAAAAATGAGCACCGTTTTCAGAACCCGTCGTTCCGCGAATTATTTAAACGCCATTTTCTCAAAACCGGACCAAAATTTTTCCTTCAAACCTTTCGAACAGAAACTGCCTATTTAAGGTGACAAAATTCATTTTGTTGTATTCTCTTTTCTCTTAAATATCTCGCCTTTCATATGTACATTTCCAGCGATTTGAATAAGTTTCTACATTTGCTAGTGGAAGTTCTTCAATTGGCTACCGATGTAGAGATTATTCGAAAACTCAAATGTGTTTTGTGTAAAAGGGCTTCAAATTTCACTTAAAACAATGAGAGAAATAGTTTCCTATATATGAAAGAAAATCTTGGACAGCTTTCACCAAAACAACTACCAAAAAAGACCTGCACTGAAGTTATGAAAACTCATAATTGACCTACCTATACCAAACTTTTGCGTAACTGCAAACTCGCATCAGTCAGTAACCAATAAACTTCCTTCTCTAATTTGGAATTTGGAGAATAAAAGATTTAAAACTCAATTAAAAATGTGCTGATCTGTAAAGTTTTTTTATAGCAATGGAGAATGCTCAAATTTCGCTTCCTAAGCTGGATACAATTATCATTAGCTCATGGAAAATATAAAATTACTCACTGCTATGACATAATATAATAAAATTTGGTGATACATTGTTATGCACAAATGTGTATATACATTTTTGTGATGTATTGTAATGCTACATTGTTATAAGTGTGAACTTGACATGTGTGGTATGGATATTCTAGCATCTTCAGAAACAAAAACGAAAGGTAACATTTCAGAACAGATGAATGGGAATACACATATTCACACGAGGGTACGAAAAGATGAGAGACGTTGTAGTGGTGTGTCATTGACAACAAGACAAAAGTACAGGAATAACATAAAATCCTAAGAGCAGAAAAATTATCAAATGTTACAAGTTGAAATGGAACTTCACAATTATACAGTTGTCATAATTGCAGTAATGTAAATTCCCCTTATGATAATGTCATAGTAATTGTAAAAGAAGAGATTTTTTGTTTTGCAAAGCTGCTGGGAACAATCAGTAAATGTTAAAGAAATAATCTCTGAGGACATCAATGGCAGAAGTGGCTGTCTAGTGAGTGATCTGGTGATGGGTCCAAAACAAGCCTCTATGATAATGGAAAACGATTAATTGAGCTTTCAACAAAATGTCTTGAAAATAACAAATGGATGGTTTAAACAAAGTCATTCACCAGTACACATGTATTTGGCACACTCAGAAATTGTGATCAATAGATATGTCATGAAGAGTCATAATTAGGGTGCAGGAATGGGGTAAGTATTACAAAAGTCTTAGAACTCAAGATAGAACACAGTTTATGCAAGCCTATCAATGAGAAGTGCCACAAAACAGAGAAACCAATAGTGCCTCTTGTTACAGATGAAACAAGAGCAGCTTTGCCTCTCATGAAGAACAGAAAGGCTTGTGGGCCAGGAAACATTAATCCTGAAACTCTCCCAATGTATACTAACAGCAGCACATGACAGTGCGGTGAGAAGCAAAATGATCCACCAAGTGAGTGGACGAAGACTTTCGTTACTCAATGAGTTATGACTCAGCATGAAGGTAAGAGGTATTGACACAGCCTCATGCTACCAAAGCATTATGCAGTGGAAATAATAATGCATTTAAAATAGGGAAATAAATTCCTGGTGAGCTAGGGGCTAAGACAAGGCTGCTCATTACCCTCACTGTTATTCACAATATATCTTGAAAAGGCCTTTAAAAAGAGAAAAAAGAAGTGTGGTGGAATGAGACTGGTAATAGACAATAACTTACTGTATTTTGCTGTTGGTCGATGATCAAGTGGTTATAACAGGAGACAAAGATAATGCGAGTTACATATTTTGCAAATTACAGGAAAAGTATGAAAGGTGGAGAGTTATCATAAAACAACAACTGAATCATGATCATAGGTGACAAAAAGCATTTTATTTAAAAATGAGTTGACTATAAAAACAGTGCAAACTTTGTTTCTGCACATTTAAAACACACAAATAAATACAAATTTATATTACTAATTGCAGAAATTAAAAAAACAAAAACAAAAAAAACACAACTTTACAGCCTCTGACCATGTGACAGGTGTCTATGGGTTTGAAAAATACCAAAGAATATGGGGAAAAATAAAAAAATAATTAAACCGTTTCAGTTTAGACTGAAAATGCAAATATTTGATTGTTATTCTGCCAATTTTCACATTGTGTATACTGACTGAATATTCACTCAGAACATCTCTAAGTATTTTCTATTTGCATGTTAATAATAATAATAATAATCACCATATTTTATTGAGTCTTATATACAATTACAATCATGTATGACGCGTCAATATGATGTCTTGGGTGCAGAGAGTGAAGTAACATTACTGTCCAGAAGCAAAACAAGGGGCCATCTCGGCGTTTACTTATAGGACTAGGGAAACTAAAAAAAAATACCTGATCGAGACAGGTGTGGTGTCACATCTCTTGGTTCGGAGTGATTTTTTATTTTGTTGCCTTTTTGGTATGGTAACACTACCATTTGTTTTCTTTCTGTTAGATATGATTTTATCAACTTGTAAGCTAAGTATTATGGAACGGGAACAGTTGATATTCGGGGAATATAAAGAACTGTTTTACTTGGTATATAATGTGGTAAGTTATTTGACTAGGATTCAAGAATACTGTTTTTATAAAAATATTTAATTCAAAGCAGTGTTTTGAGAGTATTTCATTTGTTGTTGTTGAGCAGTGTGCTTGATACTTACTGCAAAAACCATTTTGTGAGGTTTTCTTCAGCAGTGTTTTACTCTTGCAGATCTTTGGTCTATTACATCTGTATTTTGTGAGTTAATGCATTTGTACGCATAACTGCTTCAAATGATCTCACAGTACATTTCTCAAAATATATTAAGTTTCTTAGTGTTAGCAAGACAAAAATGGCACATATTTAAAACTACTTAAATAAATTTTCTGAAAGACAGCTCTCGTATGGTGAAAAATTTTTATGTGAAAAGACCTGTATTACAAGACGATATTCTGATACTCTAATTTTGATTAGGCCTACATAATCAAATATTTGAGAACTTAAGAGAGCATAAAAAATTCCTTATTTAACACAATATCTATATAACTAGTATGTTACCGAGAAAAAAAACAATATTGTGTTCTTTCAAATATTTTCCAAAAAGTAGTGTTCTACCAGTTTCTTAAAACTTTATTACTCGTGTTGTCAAGCTTCAGTCATTGTTCATAAATGAACACCTTTCTTTTTTCCCACTGTGTATTGGACACTGGTGTTGAATTGTAAAATGAGAAAATAGTCCACTCGAGTACTTAATTTGGTGATCAAAATTACCTTCCCTACAGATTATCATAAATGGCATCATCAAGTTTGCTAGTGCTGCTAGAAGCACCTCAAAAATCACACATCATGAGACTCGTGGAACTTAATAGAGTCGTACCATTATCAAAATAAACACACAGTAATCTTCAGTGATTTACTAATTTTGAAATGCAATCTGTTGCCTACAGACATAACTTGGGAGTATAAAACATTCAGTGAAGGAAAAAAATAAGAAAAATGTTAACTTTTGGTATATTTATCACAGAAAGAATAACAGTCTCTTACACCAAGGTATAAAATATATAGATATCATAGAGAAAATCCTTTTGAAATTGTTACAAATATATTGATATCAAAATGAAAATTCTTTGCAAAATCATAACTAATCATAATTCTTTAGAAGTGCTACCCTTGATGGTAGGACTCTTTCACGACACAAAGGACATACAGGCTTCACTCGAACTGAATCAATTATACAATTCCAACAAAATAGGTGACCGCAAGGTGTTGCACTAGAATTTTTTCTTTTCTCCATACACAAATAACAATACATATTTGAATCTGTTTTTTCTGAAACAACACTTTCTGTATTCATTTCCTCATTACATACACGCTGCACTTTATGCCATTTATCAATGGCACTGAAAACAGCATGACTCAATGTAATTAGCCCGAGAAGTCTGAAGTAATTTGACACTTTTTCATCTCTTAACCAAGGCCGCACAAGCACATAATGAATGCCAGTAGTCCACATTGCTATATCATAGAATGATCCAGTCAAATAAAAAAATCCATTTCTAATAATTTCTAACACACTTAATGCTTCTTTCATGATAAATATTTTCTTTGCAGCTAGCAGTTTATCCTCAGTACTTCTAAAAGAATTCACATCTTTGAGAGACTTTTCCCTCAACTTAAGTAGATAAGGCATTATATGTGGTCCCAAAATCCGCAGCAATACCATACAAAGTAAATTAAAACTGGAAGGTGTTGAAAGGTTAGATCGTGATAAGACAACCCCAACATATTCTTCTCCAAGTGTTTGATATTTAGAAAGTGATGTAAAATTATAGTAACAAATTTGAGCAATGACAGGATGAAGTGTTCTTAAATGGTTCAAAATTCCTGTTTTGTTAGGTAACATATCACATACAATTTCTTTGATGTCATCTTGAATTTGTCTAATTACTTCTTTATCACGTTGTATACATCGAAGAATTTGTGCTTGATCTGCTAAAACAGGCATGTTTCACTTATCAATGCTTAACCAGAACGTGTAAAAAAATAAGTAAAATACCAGGTAACGTCTGTCCTAATCAGAGAGTGTCACAATCACGATATTCGAGAGATCTAATTTTTATCTAAATTAACATACAAGATGCACAGAAAAATTATGTAAAGCGAAGAATGGCGCGTTTTTCTTCTATAACGACATTTGACAATGTAATCACCAAGATCACTGTCAACAGACCTGACCGTCACAATGTCAGTGTCAGCCCTGGGCAGAAACTTTTCGTGAGTGATCAAAAATTCAAAATTCGCAACTTCTTCCGTACTTCGTCGAGTACATGACAAGACTCATCAACTCTTCTTTTCTCGAGTGCTCGAACCACCGTACGATTTATTTAGTCGTGCACTTGACGTAAATCAACTGTTGCGGTTTCATACAATCAGAAGCTTAGCTTTTATGTCGCTATAGTTAAATCACTAAGGAGACGTTCACGCTGCCGATTAGATGAAACCGTGAACAGCTGATTTACGTCAAGAGCATAGTTAAATAAGTCATAGTGTAGGCTCGCAACACACTTCACCGAGGAATGTGTTTCGTGATATGTGCGACGAGAAATGTGGAAAATCGGAAGAAAGAATGCTAATCGACCCTTACACACTTGAAAGAGTTTTCTCGTTCGCCTTTGCAGAGGCGAAAGAGTTCCTCGCTCGAGCCGGTCAGCGAGCAAGTTTGTCAACCCGTATTAATGGGTTACCTCTCATGTTTTGTAAAACCCGCTTCTTACACATCCGCCATTATAAAATAAGGTACGCACAATAATTAAAATAATTAAAAGATGCTACGACGATGTTGCCGCACTAAGCAACTGATAACTGATTGCTATCAGAGTCCAACGAATGCTGCATTTGGAACTTTTGTTATGAGTCAACCGTCGATAAAACAATTACTTGCTGCAAGAGTCATGGGACTCGGTTTACAATACTGTTGATACAAACGATAAATACAATTCTTTTCTCAGCGTTTTTTTTTTTTTTTTTTTTAATTTTAAAACTTTCTTTCCTCTTCAAAAGAGGAAATTAAATATTTCACGGAAAAACAATTCTTGGATAACACAAGGGATTAGGACATCATGTAAAAACAAACGAATTCTTTCTTTCATTTCTAAGCATCATAACGTATCTCAAGGTTTCCTCCTCTACTTTAAAAAATTCAAATCATTTTTGAGAAAAGTCATAAGGCAGGCTAAAATAATGAAACATGACCAGGATATTTTGAACTCTAATAATAAAAAAAAGCAATGTGGAATATAGTAAAACATTCGACCAAATCAACTAGAAACCTTGTAGAGAATGTTTTAAAAGGTAACGATAGAAACGTGAACGATCCGGCAACAGTGGCTAGCCTCTTTAACCAATACTTTTTGAGAATTGTTGCCGATCTCAGTAAGGGTCTTCAGCCACAAAATTCAGCATCAGATGTTTACCCAAAAATTTTAGGCACGATGTTTGTTTCCCAAACTTATTCCCATGAAATTCTGAAAATAATCGGTAGACAAAAAAATAAATATTCGGCCGGTTTAGATGAATTTCCGGATTGTTTGTTAAAAGGCTTGCGCGCCCGCCATTATACAACCTTTATCTCACATATATAATGTATCCTTATGCACAGGAATTTTTCCAGATATTTTTAAAACAGCTAAGATTAAGTCGCTTTTCAAAAAAGGCAACAAAAATGAAATTCATAATTATCGCCCAATTTCTCTTTTGTCAGTTTTTTTCAAAAATATTAGAGATACGTTTTTACGTACGAATGAAAACATTTAGTAATCACGGCGCGTTTTCAGATTGCCAACATGGGTTGCGAAAATCAAAATCTACAGAAAACGCCATATTTTCTTTTCTTAAAGATGTCGCCTCATCCATGGATCAAAACGAAGCACCTATTGGAATATTTTTAGATCTATCAAAAGCCTTTGACGTCATTGATCATAACATTTTACTCTCAAAATTACCTTCGTATGGAATTGGTTATGTTCGTACCCTAAACAACGATCTCAGAGAGTAGATATACCTTTCTGGAATAATGGAACATTATGTACACACGTTTCTGACTCTTTGCTAATTGCGTGTGGAGACTCCCAGGGGTCGATTTTAGGCCCTATTCTCTTCCTACTGTACGTAAACGATATGCCCTCGACGATTAGAAACGGAAGAACAGTTCTCTTTGCGGATGATACGAATATTCTTTGCAATAAAGAAACCGTAAATAGTATAATAGCAGATACTTCAAAATGGTTCTGTAATAACAAATTAATAGTAAAGGTCTTGTGTTTTCTGCTGCATAACTGTTTCTATACAATTAGAGACTATACCGAGCATCGAAAAGGAAAGTAATATTAATTCCAACAATGACATTTAATGTATTATATACCATTTGGATTGTACAATTCTAAAGAACCTATAACAAGTATTGTATTTCAGCTTCTGGATCTATGATCCCCATCTCGATCAGGTTTTCGTCGTTTCCCTGATCCTCGAGCAAATGCTGAGATGGCCCCTTGTTTTGCTTCTGGACATAAATGTAACTTCAAATTAACTTCTCCCCATAGCACGTCACACACAGTTTTTAACTGTTTTTGACGTAAATAAATAAATAAAATCACCAGCACCGGACAACGGGTATAAGGATTCTTCGCCGCCATTACTCGACGTCTTCTTGTCGGCATATTTCGGTACAGTGGCCCCATTCAGAGTCTCCAGTAACCGTTTTCTGGATTCTACGGTCGTTTTCTTCTTCTTCTCAATTCCTTCTTCATCTTTCATTTAATCGAGGAAATATAAAATTCCAGCAAGAACTATTTCAGAAGCGAAACGTTACGCTTGCACACCTGCAAATCTAAGCAACCAATAAGACGCGGTATTAAGGATATATTTACATTACACAGAAGGATATATTGTATTTGTTTGTATTAGGATCATTCAAAGGCTGAACAGACCTTAGACTTTACTTCATGGAAAGACAGGCTGTTAGCTGTGCTGCAACCGCAGTTAATTATGGAGCCTTTCTTCTTTCCTTTTCACAATGAAGGTGACGAACTCTTGTATTATGCTCCACTCTTTATTTGGTTTGAGCATAAGTTCCACGATGTTTGATGGGAGATATCCACGTCCAAGGCTTCGTTCAATTTTCTTCTCTCAGTATCCCAAGTCGCGCTTATCGTCTTCGTATCCACAAAATTCACATTTAGGGTCAGCTGCTCTTTTAAATCTAAACAGATATGATTTAAAGCAGCCGTGTTCTGAGAGCACTTGGGAATGGTAATAATTTATCTCCCCGTGCTGAACCACGGTTCGATACGTGTTATCATCACGTGGGTCCACCTTCCTTTGGTGGAGCTGTCCCACCTCATTTGCCATTCTGCTATGAAAGACGTCCGTGTTCTATTCTTGATGTCCTCTTTCGT
This sequence comes from Gryllus longicercus, assembly GCA_038098605.1. Taxonomy (NCBI): domain Eukaryota; kingdom Metazoa; phylum Arthropoda; class Insecta; order Orthoptera; family Gryllidae; genus Gryllus; species Gryllus longicercus. Next base: position 1,550,256 of record JAZDUA010000322.1, on the reverse strand, counting down.
CCTGCGCAGAGGTTCGTCACGAGCGAGGTCAGATAACTTCATTTCGCCGTAGAACGCTTTCTGCTCTCTCGCCAACATTTCTGTAGGAGATACGCTAGCCAGTACCCCTACTGCGTCGTCAGAGACCATGCGGTAGGCTGACACTATTCTCAACGCCAATCTCCTTTGAACTTGCATGTCCTTCGATCTCACGCTAGTTTTGCCCAGGTTATCAGCACACACTCAGGCCGCATACAACAGTTGGGAATGAACTGCACAAAAGTCCATTCCACGTTTCGCCTCTTTTGGATCCCCCAGATTTGGCATTAATCTGGAGATGCCGGAGCATGTCTTTGCTGCCTTGTCCGGAGACTTGTTAATGCGCGGACCAAAGATGAGTCTGTCGTAGATCTCGACTCCCAGATAGCTTATTTGGAGACTCCAGTTGATGTTCACATTCCTCAGTCGAATATTTGGGGGAACGGAACGAAATTTAAACTCTTGTAACTTTCAAAAATTCAAAGTTAAGACTAAAATTCCTATATACTCCCTATAAAATACCTATACAATCTTTAAAATGTTATTTTATCTCTTCTTATCACAAATTTGAAGAAAAAGTTAGGAAAAAATAGACTTTTGTTTCAGGGGTTACTTCTAAAGCAACCCGAAATTTAAAAAAATCTTTTTCAAACTGACTAAGCTTTGAAACATGCCATATTGATCGGGGCTTATTCTGGTGCTGCTACCTGATGACGACAAATTGAACTAGTGTAGGTACATTTAGCCTTAATTTTAGGAGGTACTTTACACAAAACACGTCGGACAGTTTCAAAATAAAAAAAAATGGCTTCAAATTTTTAAATTAAATTTTGTTGTTGGATATGCGAATGATGTTTAAGAGAACGGTGCAGTTCTCATTTTCGTTAAAATCCCTAATTTTTCGAAAATTACAAAAATTCAAATTTTTTCGGCGTCATTCTACAACTGTTACATTGAAGATAGAGATTCTTACCTCAAACAAAGTCTATTGTACAAAATTAGCTCTTTAAAATGGTCATGTTCAAATTCTTGAAAAAAATGAGTACTTTTTGCCTAATTTGCACTTGAAATTTACGCAATTGTTGTGTCAAAAACGCTCAATTTTTTTCTTCACATTTTCTCCACATACGTAATAAGGGATGGTAAAAAAACATGGTAGTAGTCCCATCTTCGGATAATGCTCGTTTTTTCGAAACATGCAAAAAATAAAAACTACAAATTTGAAGATATAGTGATTTTTGCTCAGTCTGTTGTACAAAAATAGCTCTTTAAACAAGTGGTGCTATATAATGGCACAGACTTTCTCGTATTCGTTTTCTATTTTTTGGTCTAGGCCAGCTTAACAAAATTGCTCCATCCTCTCGCCAGTTGCGATCTATTGCCGTACAAAGTACGTGTTTTTTCAAAATGTTCTCAATCATTTCCTAAAGGTTTCCTAATAGCAGAACTGATGTATTACTTTAATAATATTAAAGAAGAGTAAAATCTCGTCCGATTAGAAAAAATGTTGTTGAAAACTTTGGAGTCATTTTTAAGAAAATGGGGTTAAAGCGTCACTATAAATGCAAAATTGGAAACTTTTTACACAGAAATCTATTGAGTTTTCCAAAACATCATTTCTAGTCATTTGAAGTACTTCCACTCACAAATGCAATAACATATACAAATCGCTGGAAATGCGCATATTAAAGGCGTGAGAGATATTTACAAAAATTGCATTTCTATAATTTAAAAAAACAAACAAAAGAATGCAACAAAAATAATTTAGTGTCATCTTAAATAGTACAATCAGTACTTTCCGTCCGAAAAGTTTGAAGGAAAAATTTGTGGCCTTTTTTGAAAAAATGACGTTTAAAAAACTTAAAGATGTGAGTGATATTTAAAAAATACAATCGTGTAATTTTTGAAAAATAAACAAACGAATACTTATACGTCATCTTAAACAGTGCAGTTAGCACTCATCGAACAAAGATTTGGAATAAAAAGTTTGGACCCATCTTTGAGAAAATGGCATTTGAACGTTTATAAAAATGAGTTTCGAGAAACTTTACTTGACATCAGTTAAAGCACATGTGCTCGTAAAAACTTAATAATGTGAACAAACAAATCGCCGCTAATGTAAATAGTATCAATAAAATTAACTTTTGAAAAAACAAAACAATAGAGCAAAATAGCGTTTATGCCATCTCATAGAAAATATTTAGCATTATCAGTACCAAAAGTTTAAAGGGAAAAATTTAGCCTTTTTTGAGAAGTTATCATGACCTTAGCGATGATGCTAAAGTACTGTAAGTACTATAAGAAAATGAAATGTATGAAACATTTGGTTCCACATGCCCTTTCATCGGTTATGAAAAGTTCCAACGAATTTCGAGCCCTGGTACTATTAGTGTACAGGTGCCTCCTTCCGTATATTTTGATAAACTATCGGCGTTTGCACTATCGGCTTTGCACCTCGCGGCCACACGGAACTGTGCTGCAAAGCTATGGGATGGACATCTGTAAGGAGTTTGTACACCCTCGAACGTTAAAGCAATATCGATCTTCTGCGCATGTGTAGTTTAGTGCATCTGCGCATGCGGAGAAGATCGATAGTGCTGTCCGCTTTGGCGTGCATCTTATAACTACAGTTGTGTAGTTATAACATCTTTGGCGTGCACAAACTCCAAAATATGTAAGTTCATTGGTAGGAAAACGTAATTTCTTTGGAGTCGAACAGGCGTGTTTCGCCGAAACGTGCTCGTATGCTGTCGTATGCTTTGGTACCGATGTTGCGCATGTGCATGTGTTGTGATTAAAGGCAGAGCTGATGAGATTTGTTCCTTTCTAGTAAATCATAGTGAAAAGTGGTGATTTAATTAAAAACCATAAACATGTCGGTTCAGCAAAAGGTATTAATGCGTAAAATTTCTAAAAGTCAAAAGAAAAAGTTAATGCTCTCTCAGAAGAAAGAACAGGAAGGTGAGTTTCATGACGTTAACATGTTCATAAAACCACATGTTTTAAACATTGGCAGTAGAAACGAAGTAATCTTTTTTCTGTTTCACCCATGCAGACGAAGACTTTAATGACGAACTGGAGTCTGAGGTGTCAAGTGCGAGTTCGACTAAGCGTATTAAAGATACAGACGAAAGTGAGGGTCCAGTGAAAAAGAGTAAGTTTAGGTCGTACGTATTTCATTTCAATCTTTATAGCAAAGACTTATTATAATATAGTAAAATTATTATAATATAGTTTATATGTGTGATTTTGCTATTAATGTGAACGGCATGATACAATTTCTTTAACCCGACAATAAACGCGCCTCTTTCTGTAGCATCAGTTCATGCATCTAGTCTCGCAGACCCTTCTGCTTGCCCTTAACTCATTTCCCTTTTCTAATTTCGATCAAGGGAGTGTACAAGCAAAAAGATGGATATTATTTTCAATGATGGGATATACTTTTAAATAATTGATAACGGTGTTTAGTGATTTGTATACAAATTAACAAAAGTGAACAAGTGAAATAGTCTGAAATATTATTTTCGTTGTATTTCATATATTTTACTTGTATGACAACTTTCCTTCATTGCATGCTCTACAAACTGTGAATGCCCCAAACAAATATTTCCATATTTTGCATATTTGCCACCTATATTTTGCTAAGTCTAATAATGTACTGAACTAAGGACATTGAACTAGTACATGCAGGTGATCTCCGAGGATCATGCAGTAGCAATGCAGGGATTTAAATTAGCCCTTAAACAGACAAGTGATATTAGACAGATAAAAAACTGGTATATTAGTAAGATTTTTAATTTAGGCTGAAATGTAGTATACAGTACAACCTAAGGAAGTCGTTTAAACCGTTACTTCGCACCTTTCCAGTGTTTACTAGCAAGTTAGTATTCTGGAGGCTTTCTTGAAAAGTGAGGTCTTATAAAAGTGAATTGGTAATTATGCATTGGATAGACTCAAGGATGTTTATAGTGAACGCAAGGGCCGAAGGCCAGAGCCTCGCCGTGAATCCGGGCGAGCGAAACGAGAAAACTTGCATTTGAAAGTAAATTGGCCCTACAATGTTATGGGGACAAAGCATATGAAGGGCGAACCATGAAAATCGCCTATCCGAAAGTTTTATTCATTTCTATTAGAGCACGTACAGTAATTAGGGCTTAAGCCCCGCCGCCACGCTTCTCTAAGGGTGGTACCGTATACTAAATTTTAACCTTAATTTAATATTGATCTTCAAGAGGGTTAGTGGTAATTTTGGAGAAAGAAAACCTTATAAGCTAAACCTGATGTATGAGGAATAAAAGACTAATTCTTTTTTACTCTTACAGCTAATACGATTATTCTTGTATTGTATTGATATTAATTCTTATAATAATGTATTGTTTTTTATTCCAAAGAAAAGAAAAAATCAAAGAAGGAGAAAACTAATGAAGCCAACAATCCAGTTGATGAGACTGAACTTGCAGTGTCAGATGATGAGTATCAAAAACACAATGAAGATCTAGGACAAAAATGTAAGACATTTTATTGTGTTTTTTGAGTACACAATTTTAGTCTAGATATAAGTGAAGAATGGGTGCTCATAACTGCAATGTTTCTCAGTACCAGGATCTGGAATTGGTTTGGGAATATTATCAGATACCTCTTTCAAGTCTCTTGAAAAGGTTGTGTGTGACCAGACTTTAAAAGCTATTAATGACATGGGCTTTACAAAAATGACCGAAATTCAAGCTAGAAGTATTCCTTCTTTGCTGGAAGGACGCGATTTAGTTGGGTCAGCAAAAACTGGTTCCGGCAAAACTTTGGCTTTCTTAGTGCCTGCTGTGGAGTTGATCTACAAATTGAAATTCATGCCACGTAATGGTAAGTGGTACATTTTTTCTGTGTTTAAAAGTGTGAATTTGATTATCAGCTTGTGCATTAAAAACTAATAACTGATTTTCAGGAACTGGCTGTATTATTATATCCCCAACAAGAGAGTTATCTATGCAAACATTTGGAGTTTTAAGAGAATTGATGAAATATCACAATCACACATATGGGCTCTTAATGGGTGGAGCAAATAGAAATGCTGAAGCACAAAAATTATCTAAAGGTATAGTACGAGGTTGAATGTTGCTGTACTGTTAAGAGCAGTGAGGGAAAGGGGTGTACAGGAAGGAGTGAGGGACTCTATTGAACTTGTTCTTTCATGCAGTTGTTATTTAAGTTGCCACAAATTACTGACTGATTCTATTAACCTGTTCAAGCACAAGTATGTAATTTTCCCTGTTGTAAAAAAGTATTGAATAACAACATAAAGATGCATTCACATGGGATACTTTTTTCGAAGAATAAAAGTCTGACAGTGATTGGGACCCGAATGTCCTTGCATAATCAGTTACTGAATAAGATGCAGGATACTTATTGAAGTTTCACGACACCGGAATTCACTTGTCCATGAAAACTGGCTTTAAAATAATTTTTGATATAACAAACATTTATGTACTTTAGAATCAATATTTGTTTACTTTTTACCATGAATACTGATTTGAGTTTTCTAAAGCATTATTTTCGGCTCAACTGGAGAATCTAACCTCACCTGATGCAGTGTCACCACCAACTTTTCTTGGATAGGAATAGCTTGCCTCATTACTGTATCATGTTTGGAGAAAGAGAAGCGAATCCACAATGCCAAATTTTTTATTTTGTGAAGAATCCAGTTAGTGGAAATTGCTTAACTGTGTGTTTGTTTGTTTTGTGAACATCAGTGACATTTGTGTCTGGCACTCCAAGGTCAAATGTTGGCAATAGTCCCGTGTAAATGCACCTTTAGTTCTTTCACTTCAAACCAAGGAAAGAAATAAATACTGATAAACAACACATGGAAATATTTTGGAACTAAATAGTGTCATTAATCTGACATGCATTAAGCCTTGCAATGCAAGAAAAGTAAACAACTGTAATATGTTTTGAAATGCAACCTTACGTGTTGCAGAAAATTCATTGGTTTATAAAATGGTTTAATGATAATAAGTGATGTGAATAAAAGTAAGTAAATGTAATGTTTATACTGTACTCCAATTTAAACATATTGACACTTGAAGGCCGCGAGCTAAGCAGAGAGGAGGACAAGATCATCTGATCTGAAGCTTCGTTAAGACTTAAATTTTTGGTATTATATCTCCCAATTGAATGATAATGCTGCCCCCCCCCCCCCCCTTCCTTTTTCTTCCAGCTTTTGACCTTAATGTGTTATGTTTAATTTGGAGTTAAGAAGCTTTCGAAGTACTTACATTTTAATGAAAAAATTTCAAGTGCCAAGTGTTACTTGTAGTAAATACTATTTACTTAATCAATACCTACTTTTGGAACAAGAACAAGTTTTCCAGCATTTACTTAAAATTGAGTGAATAAAAATAAGATTTTGTTCGATTTTTTTCATCAGTAAATAGTGCAAAATTTTTAAACATAGGGGAAACTGCACTTGCAAAAGTTTTTCATGTAAAGATCAGCAAACGTGGTTGTGTTTGAAGCCATAGAAATTGTATATTAGTGCTTGAATATGCACAAAAGAACAACATATAAAGTATATGATGATAATAATTGCAATTGCATTCTTCGTTTTATGAAGCCTAAAACACTACTATAGTTGTGTTATTAATCATGAAACTAATCAGCTGAATTACTTTTAATTTCATAACATTGTGGAGGGGTTATAAAAACAATCATGGGACCAGGAGGGAAGAAATGAAACAGGCCATTTTTAATAAAAGTTTATAATTTATTTCATATAATATGTAAGGATTATGGAAACTTCTAAACATTGCAATTTAGTATTAAACAAGATGCAGTATTAAGCCCTGAAAGGGAACTGCATACCCAGCAAGTTATATTACAAGTGAAAATCAATTAGTAAAGGAAATGAAAATAGAGGGGAAGAAATAAGCAGATTAGAAAGTAACAAGAAACTGTGAAGCATTGGTAGGGGAGGGATTCAATTTTTTTTTAAACCTTCCAATATGTGAAATAAATAATTCGAAATAAATGCTTTTACTACATATTTCCGTCTAGAAGTAAATAATTAGCTTTTATGCACACCACCCAAGTAAGTACCGGCTGAGGATGCAGCCTTGAGGAATCTGCGTGTCAGCTCTTTCTGTTTTGCAAAATATCTTTCATTTTACTGAAGTTGTTATAAAACAGTTATAAATAAGATCATCAAGCCATGCAATACTAAAGTTTTAAAAGTAATCTGAAAAAGTTTTCTTAAAACATGTGAAAAATACACTACAAAAGTGTTGGATTTCCTTTTTTTTTTCTTCAAATGCAGCTGAATATATTTTTTAATGGTTTATTTCCTAGAGCACAGGTTATTATGTCTCCAGCATCGCCTTTAATTAAGGTGTTGTGTAAGAGAAAATTCAGTATTCACTTCAAGAATGATATGTCTTTATTATTCACTGCAAAAATCATGTTAAGCTAGGGTTTCCAGATGTGTGTATTTAGCAGGACATGTCAATATATTTAGCAATTGTCTGTACTTATTTTCCAAAATTAGCAAATTATCCGTATTTTCATGTTACAAATAGCGATAGTCGCACCGTAAACGTGCTTTTATCCTAACATTACGTTTGCTTACTTTCTTAACTGCAATGTTTTTCACATTAAGTTAGTGTACTGTGTGCCAATGTTGCATCGTGGGTCTTGGGCATGTTAAAATTTGATAGTTTTTGTTTGTCTATGCTTCGTATCACACTCATATCGTAAGCCGTGAGCGTACCTTTCTATGAGAATAATGGCCAATTTCTAAGAACAAGTATGTATATCTACTACACCCACCACATTTCTGTGTGACAAATTTCTACACAACAAATATTACCAATTCTACCTACTTTAACAGAATAAAATGTTAATTACCTAAACCTAACAAATAATCTAATGTACAACACCAGAATCCTGATACCTTATTTTCTCAATAAATATAAAATGTCACGTAATGGTTGTGCACGCATTTGAATGATTTGGGAAAAGAACTTGACATCTCATTATTACTCACAACTACTATCTTGAATACACAATATTGTAATATTGTCCTTGATATTTTGTCATATTAAATCCACTCCAATTCTTCCTTTTATTGTTTATAAAACCATCTCCCCTCCAAACTGCACATCCACAATTCAGTATGCATTCATGCACCATCTCTGGAATGATCAAAGCTCTTGATCTCTGCTGTGCGAAGCGAGCGAGCAACTTTCTCAATAATTTATTTATTTTAAATACAATGCAGCATAAACCCATTATAGGATATTTGCAACATAAGTTACAGTGTTGGTAACATAAGAAAGTGGCCTATTGTATAACAGAAATTGAGTTAGCTAAAGATCAATATCTGATCCCAATGAGGCACATAAATTATTTACTATTATCTAATATTTTGTATAATGTGGAGTTTTAAGTAAAACGATTTTCAGTATTGTAATAATGTAATGGAGGGTAAAAGTGCAAAGTAATTGTTCACTTTTCCCTATCGGGCAGTATATTTGGAAACGTGCCATGGAAACTTTCCAGATATTTATGTCACATTTGACATCTGCATTTCCATCTCTTATGAATTCTTGGCGAAGTGTTCATTTGTTATCACTCGCCTTACAACCAATGCTTCCATTATGTTCATGCTTATTCTTCATGATTTCACACATTTTATTAAATATTTTTTTGTTTTAACTATAACACATTTTGATCTGTCACATGCTTTATGGAACAAACCTTTTATGAACTTCTTGGTATGTAAGAAACGTTTGTAGTGTAAAAAAATAGTCTACTAGTAAGTTTATTCTGAAATTCATGAAAATTGTTTTTTAATTTATTGCGATATTATCTAAGAATATTTAATTTGTTCTTAAGCAGTGTGCATGCTACTTTATAGAAAATCTTATTGCGTTGTTTTGTTCATTGCTTTTGCTGCTGCAGTCCACTACTTCACCTTGAAAAACTAACGAAGGTATGAAGTGATGTAGCCCACAAAATAATCTTCCTTTACAAAACAAAAACATTGGAGCTTTTGTTTTACCGTTTAACAATACTGTTTGCTTTCATTTGACATTTATCTGAAATTGCAGAAATGTAACGCATATTTGTTTCAATTATTTTATTTGTTCATTACAATAGGAAATAAAGGATGCATTATTGTCCTTTATTCGTGGAAATCAGGTGTCATTCATCAATTTTACATTTGATATTTTACACTACTTGTACAAAATCCCTTTGTTTCAGTGTTCTCATTTGTTTGTCCTATTGTTCCTAAAAGTCCTAGATGCCAAGAAATTTAAGTTATCAAGGCTCCTTTAATTTTAAAATTTTTTAATTTCTCTTTAATATGATAAAATTTTGCATTTGAATGTGAATATTTAAATAGTTTGCTTATATTTCTCATATTTTAGGTATTAATATAATAGTGGCCACTCCAGGAAGACTATTGGATCATCTTCAGCATACTCCAGATTTCTTGTTCAAAAATTTGCAATGTTTGGTAATTGATGAAGCTGATAGAATCCTTGAAGTTGGATTTGAAGAAGAAATGAAGCAAATTATTAATCTATTACCGAGTAAGTAATTATAAGACTCTTAATTAATTAATATAGCCATTGGTTGAAATACTTCAATATGAGGAAACAGCATTTGTATGTAGGAAATTGCAAGAGCATTGATATCTGATGATTTGATTGGGGCTTAATAATTTCAGAGAGAAGGCAAACAATGTTATTTAGTGCTACTAGTAACAACAAGACTGAAGAACTAACTAAGTTAGCTGTGAAACAGGAACCTATATATGTTGGGGTTGATGATCACAAAGATGAAGCCACAGTAGCGGGGTTAGAACAAGGTAAGAATGTCATTTAGAGTACTGAATACTTTCTGAAAATGAGCTATAATCTTTGACTAGTGTGATGATGTATGTCACCTTAAAGGAAGTCTTGTTCTCAGCATATGTAATGACACACGTCAAGTTTTCTAATGTGATTGCATATGAGGTGGATGAAGTTGAAGCTTGCTCTGTGAAGTGAGTTTTTCACACTCTTCAACTCTGCTTTTGTGTCACTAATATAAATAACTAATTATAATTATCTGTTGTCTGGAAGGTGGTCATTATGATGAGGTGATTGTGAGATTTTGAGGTTATAGTTGTGAATTGCATTGTTTAGCGTTCCATTCACGGGAAAATTATTTATTTATTGGTAATGGTTAATGAAATTGTAAAGTTAGTATTGACCATGAAAGATAAGGAGCTTTTGTTGTTAATCAAGTGCACATGCAATATTTCAATGGCATATTTGCTAGAATTTGCATATAATTTTCATTCCTCAATATGGTACACCGATGGAATGTTTTGAATTGTTTTTCATATTTAAAAAAAGTGATTTAATAGTAGAACAGACTTATGTAAAGTTTGTTCAGGTTGTAAATTCATATACAAAATATTCATATATGCCTAGGGTATTCAGTGAATGCGCTTTGCGATGGCTGGTAATATTTGTGAAATTGAACTAAATTTACGCTGTATGAGGAAAAGCCACACCGAGAGAGAAATCTCGCCAGTGCAGATACAGTGAAATCTCTGTATAAAATACTACATTAAAAAATTTATTTTATTTATACTTTATACTGAAAAGTATTTTGAAAACACAAATTTTACTAATTTATTTTTAATAGTTTACCTAATAAAACAAAAATAAGGAAAAAATATTTCGTTCATTAAAATATTCTCTGTAAGTTTGTTTTGTCATTTTGAGCAAGTTGCTTTCCACAAACAGTTCTACCCCAAATAATGATTTGAGGACTGTCGCAGGAACATTTATATTTTTCTGAACAAAACTTTTAACTTCTTAAGACAATTCAGACTCTGTTGAAGACCACTATTTCATTATTGTCTGTTTATCCTTTTAGTTTTTCCTTCCCCTCTTTATTAGTTTCTTGTGATGTAGTCAAAGATTCAACTAGTGGTGCTACAGAATGGCACAGACTTTTTTGTGTTAGTTTTTCCATTTTCTTTGGTGTGGTGCAGCTATTCCAACTAGACACACACTTTTGCCAGCTGCCTTCTATCACAGCCCAAAGTATATTTTTTCATCACAATCTTGATACCAGACCTCACTTGTATAGCCTGCTCTCGCTTATGACTGAACTGCCTAGCAGTTGCCCGTCTGTCAGCCCTGCCCTTGCCGTTGCCTGTCCGTCCGCCCTGTCCTTGCCGTTGCCTGTCCGTCCGCCCTGACCTCGCCGTGTCGTGTCTGTCAGACGTGCCCTCACCATGTCTTGTCTGCCTGCCTTGCCCTCGCCGTGTTCTGCCTGCCTACCCGGCCTAGCCATTACCTGTCTGCTCTACCGTCACCTGTCAGTTGGTATCAAGGACTTGCAACACAGAATCTGGCTTTACAACATACTAGAGAAAGTAATTTACTTGATGTAGAAGAGTGAATTATCTACTTGGTTCAGGAATCCAAGGTTGAGTTTTTCTTTTGAAAAATAGGAAATACGGAAACAGAACTCAATTCTTGTAAAACAAATAACTTACAAGGATAAATTTTAATTAGAACCAAATTGTGTATTTCCTTTTTCTTTCTTAGTTTCAATAAAAAAAACTAGAATTCTGGTTCCATTTTGGTTGGGTTCTGGCGCAAGTTGTCCCAGGTGCCGCCCCCCACCTTTCCCCTATGCCCCCTCCCCTTCTGGACTCTCCTAGCAAATGCCAATGATGATTTTAGCCAAATTTGAGAATTCGGTCTTACTTGGACCTGGAGTTCCATGACATAAACTTTCCGAGAGCGATAATTTAAACTGAGGCATAATAATTTCAGACCACTTTTGTTCATGCTCATTTCTTTTGACTTAAATAATTATTATAGTAAACTGCCACTTTTTTTGTCATTTCAGGTTATGTTGTATGCCCTTCAGAAAAAAGGTTTCTTCTACTTTTCACGTTTTTGAAGAAGAATCGTAAGAAGAAGATTATGGTGTTTTTTAGCTCATGTTTGGCTGTGAAGTATTATAATGAGCTATTGAATTACATTGATTTGCCTGTGATGTGCATTCATGTATGTATTTCCAATTCTATTTTAATAATTTTCTTATTTGTCATTCTTAATAGTTACTTTGTGAGTCAATATATGCAAATGTCTCGTATGTAAAGGATAAATTTGCATCCATTTATGGAAGGTTTTTATACATATCATTCACTTTCAGGAAAAATTACACAAAAACTGCTAGTTTTTTCAAAAAATTGTATTGAAAGAATAATTGCTTAGAACAAATTCCATTAACAAAAATCTGTCATCAATATTGTTGTTTTGCAATGTTGTTTGCATTTTTCGAAAGTACAGGGTTTTCACTGAAAATGGGACCTGGACCGATTTTATAAGATAATATTGCTCCTTTCAAGGGAGAGAAAAATTTGTACTGTTTTGAGAAAGTAATTGTTTGAAATTGTATGGATTTCATGCAAAGTTACATGAAAATGGCCCATTCTTTCAAAAAATTATACATGTCCTTATTTTAAGATCAGTCTTTGATATTTTGTAGTTGGAGAAGTCTCCAACTTGGAATTTTGAGTGTTTGCAATTTTATCACATTCGAAGTTCAACAAAAACAAAGTGAACAAATGAAAAGCTTTTTCTTTTACCTCACCAACATCTTACAATTTGCTGTAGTGTTCCCTGCTTCTGCAATTCAGTTCTTTAGGGATTAAAATTCTATTCTCACTAACTTATGAAATTATGATCTAGCTACACCTTGATATTTCACTGAAATTCAGTGTGTCTGCAGTATGAGATTAAACCAAATTTTGACAATCACCTGCGACTCTGCATGACTGTGACACATGTAATGCTGCCTAGCGATGAATTTCTTGAGGTGCAAGAAAAGATGGAAATTGCTGAGGGTGAGATCTGAACTATTGGATGAATAGTCATATACCTCCTTGAGGAAATGCAGCAGAAGATATGATGTGAGCAGAGCTGTGTGGATCCAACTGTATGACCATTCACACTCTAGTCTGGATTTTGCCCCCAGCGATGTTTTTGTATGCAAAAAGAAATTCCTGTCAGGTCACCGTCATGCATATTACAGTACGCAGAGTTGCAGGTGGCTGTCAGACCAGGCGGAGAAAACATTGTAAAATGCATGGTATTGGCTACAATAAAGTTAGTAAGAAATTGTATTTGTTTTATTTTTTGTTGTTTAGATGGCCTAGAAAACTTTGCAAATGTGCCTCATATGTATTATTGCAAATGATTTATTCCATGTCATTAATGTATTTTTACAGGGTAAACAAAAACAAGAAAAGCGAACAACAACATTTTTCCAGTTTTGTAATGCTGATACAGGCATTTTATTGTGTACTGATGTAGCTGCAAGAGGTTTAGATATTCCTGCGGTGGATTGGATTGTTCAGTATGATCCTCCAGATGATCCAAAGGTAATTAGTTATTAGATAGTTATTTATTTATTAACGGTGGCAGCATCAAGCTGTTGTACACATATCTTACAACGGTGTACTAAAATTATACCATAAATTACTTTCATAGAGTAACAATGTTATAATTGAATCACTGATAGTACATGTATATCATATGTTCATAATATCTCTCTCTCTCTTCCCTTTTCCGAGCACTTGTTTGCTGGTGACGCGCTGTGTGACCTTGTGTGGTGGACTGTTCATTCCAAAGTATCTGTTAAATGTTACTCGCAAAAAATCAAAATTACTCAAAAAAAATGCTTATCTAACATAGCAATATTTATATCATTGGATTCGCCATTTTACACTCGTCTTGATAGACTAAGAAAAATGAATAGTTCTATCTGAAAAACCAAAGTTACCTCAAATATCTCATAAAATACTATGTATGTGTGTGTGTATATATATATGTGTGTGTATGTGTGTGTGTGTGTATATATATATATATATATATATATATATATATATATATATATATATATATATATATATATATATATATTTATTATTATTATTATTATTATTATTATTATTATTATTATTGCGATTATTCCCCTATTCCCCTTTGGGAGAGCAATTGAGCTGGAACACATGTGTCATTTTAGAATGGTTTTCCTCTTTCCTTCCCAAAATCTCTTCATTTACTCGGAATGCTCTTTTCTCCGTTCGTCAGTCCACTTCTTTCCTGGTTGCCGCGATGTCCTTTCTTCAAACTTCGCGTTGCTGATCTTTTTTCTGCACTCGTTCCGATCTTCAAAATTTTTAATATTGATCTGTTGAAGGTCCCTCTGAACCTCCTTCAACCATTCTGTACCGCATTTACTTGTTGTAATGATATTCAGCAGCTTCTTTGGCAATCTGGAGCTTTCCATTCTATAGATGTGGGTGTAAAATTTTGCTCGGCGTTTTCTGATTTCTTCCGTTATTGTGTTGGTCTTCTGATAAAGTTCATTCTGAGGTCTTTTCATCCAAATCCCGTTTTTGTTGATTGGCCCATAAATTTTTCTGAGAATTTTTCGTTCCTGTTTTTCTATTTCCCTAATTTTAGAATGCCCTCGATTACCATTGTTTCAGCTGCATATGTTGCTTCCGGGAGAATCACTGTTTAGTAGTGTCTTAGTTTGGCATCTATGGAAATGCACTTCTTATTGTAGTGACACCATGTTAACTTGTAGGCCTTCTGCAGCTTTAAGATTCTCTGTTCATTTGCAATTCTGTTAAGTCCAGAAGTCTGTATGGATTCACCGAGGTATTTAAAATAGCAGACTTGTGTGATTTTGCTGTGTTTTGTAATTAAAGGGGATTTATTTTCTGGTCGTCTTTCCATATAATGAGACTTTTCGTAGAAAATCTGTAGCCCAGTTTTTTGTGCTATTGCATGTAATTTTTCCACTGCATGAATTGCTTCTGTTCTGTTGTCTAAGATAATCGCGATGTCGTCTGCAAAAGCGAGGCATTTGACTTTAATTCTGTTTTCTTTTCTGATACCAATTTGGACGCCTTTTACTTGGGGTTCCCATTCCTTGATGATCCTCTCAAGAACAATGTTAAAGAGGATTGGGGATAGTCCGCCCCCTTGTCTGACTCCAGTTTTGATCTTGAATTGTTCTGATGTTTCGCCCATGAATTTCACTTTGGACGTTGTTCCTGAAAGTGTCTCTTCTGTGATCCTTCGTGTCTTTTGGTCGATCCCGAATTCTTCCATGATTTTGAAAAGAGTTTCGCGGTCTATGGGGTCATAAGCTTTCCTAAAGTCGATAAATATAATTACTGTGTTTCTGCACTTCCTCATTTGTAATATCGTCTTTAAGCTCCAGATCTGTTCAGCACATGATCGCCCTTTTCTGAATCCGGCCTGATATTCGCCAATTAACGGATCTGCCTGGACTTCTATCCTGTTTAAAAGTGCTTTTGAGAGGATCTTGTATGTGACCGGAAGCAACGAGATTCCTCTGTAATTGTTGATGTCCTTCTTGTCACCCTTCTTGTGTAACGGGTGGATTAGAGCACATTTCCAGTCATCTGGTATACACTCCGTCTTCCATATATCTGAAATGATGTGATGAAGTTTCTTTGTTAGTGTGGGATCATTCAGTTTCCAGAGTTCAGCGATAATCCCATCTTCTCCTGGTGCTTTGTTGACTTTGAGCAGTTTGATTATCTCTGTAATTTCTTTGAGATCCGGAGCTTGTGAGTCTGGGTGTATGGATACCGGATTGGTGAAGTCAAGTTTTTCTTGAGGAGGTTCGCAGTTGAAAAGGGTGTTGAAGTATTGGGCCAACAGCTTGCAGTTATTGTTGGTGTTAGTTTCCACGGAGCCGTTCGGTTTTTTGAAGCTCAGGCTGGGTGCTTGGTATCCTTGTAAGTTTTCTCTAAAAGTCCTGTAGAAATTTCTTGTGTTGTTTTTGGTGAAATCCTGTTGGATTTCCTGTAGTCTACTGTTCTCGTATCCTCGTTTTTCCTTTCTTATTATTTTGGAGGCTTGCTTCTGAGTTTCACGGAAGTTCTTCCAGTTTTCCTCGGTTTTGTGACTGCTGAATTTTCTCCACGCAGTTATTCGGGTGTTGACTGCCTGATCACATCTAGTGTTCCACCAGCGATGTTTCCTGGTGCGAGGGGGTTGTGCTAGTTTCATTGCTTCCTGTATTTTCTTTGTTAATTTCTCCCAGTCTGCTGACTTTTCCTGATTAATTTGCGTGATGATTTCTTCTTTGTTTAGTTTCAGGTACTCTGGATCCGGTTTGATCTTTCTGGGTTGTCGTTGTTTCCTCCTATTGGGTTGGAATTGTGTCTATCTGTAGAAGGTGGTGGTCTGATTCAAATATGCCTTTGCGTGTTCTGACGTTGAGAATTTCCTTTGTATTGTTCTTGGAAATTGCGATATGGTCAATTTGGTATTTGCCCTGCTTCAGGTTGGGTGATCTCCATGTAGTTAATTTGTGAGCAGGTTTTTGGAATTGGGTACTCATGATTTTAAGTCCGAAATTTCTGCAGAAATCAATCAATCTTTCACCATTCTTATTGGTGCGTTTATGTTTGGTATGAGGGCCCGTGATATCTCTGAACTTTTTTTCTTTGCCTAACTGGGCATTAAAATCACCTAATAAGATTTTGACATGATGCCCTGGAATTTTGTTGCTTGTTTTTTCTAATGATTCCCAGAAGTTTTCCACGGTTTCAGGATCGGATTTGTTGTGGTGATTTGTGGGGGCGTGCACATTAATTAGTGTGTATGCTTTATTGGCAGACTTTACTGAGAGGAGAGAAACTCTTTCGTTTGGAGAAGCAAAGTCGATAACAGAGTCGAGTACGGAATTGTGTACGGCGAATCCGGTTCCCAGGAGTGGTAGTTTGTCTCTAACTTTTATGGCAGGTTTGCCCTTGTATATTCTAAAATTCTCTGAGTTAAAGCGTCCTTCATCCGTGAATCGCGTCTCCTGGAGTGCCGTGATTTTGAGGTCCAATTCTTCCATGGTGTTCGTTAGTTGTTTCAACTTGCCTGTTTTGGTGAGAGTGTTCACATTAATTGAGCCCATAAAGTGTTTGCGTTTCGTTTTGAGATTATGAAGAGTTCTTGGGAAGCTCCGATTCTTCTCCGCATGGTGTCCCTGATCCCCCAGAATCCGATGATCAGGTGAGTCCAGTCCACTGGCTGGTGCCTGGGGTAATGATTCATTGATCGTCTTTTCCATCATGCGTTTAAGCTGAGCTTTAGATTTTGTGGTGATCTCTGTTGAGACCACGGGTTTACGACTCGGATTTTGAGTTCGAGAAGATTCTAATGCAGCCGCCTCATCTAGAGGAGCAGACGCTGACCAACGGCCGTCGGATACCGAACAGACACCGGTGGGTTTGGGTTGTGTTAGTTTTTGGTCCGCCCTGGGTATTTCATTTCCCCAGTACCACCTATATCTAGGAGGCTTTCCCCTATCCGCCACCTGGGGAGGTGCCCGATGGGGGTACTAACAACCCCACACAGGAGAGAGAGATATAGATAGATATATATATATATATATATATATATATATATATATATATATATATATATATATATATATATATATATATATATATATATATATATATATATATATATATATATATATAATATATATAATATAAAATAATGTGAGCCGTTACAAACAGTGCAAGAAAATATGTGATGTTGTAGTTCCTGATTTTATTTTCCTCTATGTTTGACTATTTTAAACACCATGATTTTTTGAAATGTGTTATAAACCGCTGCGAAGTTTTTACTATTTGCATTTATTTGTTTCAGGAATATATTCATAGGGTGGGAAGAACAGCTAGAGGTGAGGGAGGTCGAGGTCACGCTCTTTTAATTCTTCGTCCTGAAGAACTTGGCTTTCTACGATACTTAAAGGAAGCCAGAGTTCCTTTAAATGAATTTGATTTCTCGTGGAACAAGATTGCTGATATTCAACTTCAGGTATTACTATACATATACTTATACAACTGAAGTATGTGAAATAGGAATTGAAGTAAATTGATTTCGTTTTTATAATTTTTTCAGTTGGAGCAGCTCATATCCAAAAATTACTTCTTAAATCAAGCGGCCAAGGAGGCTTTTAAGTCGTATGTGCGTGCTTATGATTCTCATTCATTGAAGCAAATTTTTGACGTGCACACTCTTGATTTGCAAAAGGCGGCATATTCTTTTGGTTTTTCTGTTCCACCTGCAGTTGATCTTCGTATCCTTTTTTTTTCAATGTTTTGAAGTATATCAATATTACTTATATAAGCTGAAGCCTTGAAATAACATTGCATAAAAGTAAGAGTAGAAAAGTTGCAACCGAAGAGTACTACGTATACACTATATGGGAAATCGAAAACTTCCAAGATATTTCATCCCATTTTTTACTTATTCTTCAAGACTAATGAAATAATGGATGTTTACAAATTTTGACACAAAACAATCACTATTCTGTGTGAACCCAGATTTGACTATTTTCTGAAAATGCGATCAAAATGTTTTATATATACAGTACAACCCTGCTTTTATGTTCTTGGAATTTAGGTTTTCCCGCACTTTCCACCGATTTGTGGTATATTTCAAATATGGGTCGTCCATTGCTTTCTGTTCTTCTTAATTTCGTCATGTACTGTTTCTTTCTGCTCTAGTTCCTCTCGTATTTTCTCACTTTTTATTTGGTCTCTGAATTTATAGCCCTTAACTCCTCTCAAAAATCTCAGTTCTGCTGATTCAACCCTCCTCTAATCACACGTTCTTAATGTTTCATTATCCATGATTTTACACTTTTGAAATTAATTTTTCCCTGCATTTTGCTCTTTTGTAAGTCATTGCAGATCTGTGAATGCAATATTTTTCAAGATGTTTTGGCTTTCTTTCGCAAGTAGATTTATACTGTTGTACAGATTCTGATCGATCAAGAGATATCAATTTCAGAGAAAACCAGTTGAACGGTTTAGGCACTGTCGTTGCCCATGGACGAACAGAGAGACAGACATTTTGCCATAAACTCGACTTTTCAGAATCAAGATTCCTCAAAACTTGGATTCTGGCAATATGTGTTAGGGGAAGTAATTTACGAAATAATAAATGGCAAGAGGATGTATCCACTTTCTTGTAAGCAGGGCTCGACAATACGTTTTTCTGACAAAAAATCGCCATTTTGTGGTGCATGATTACGCAAGTTTCTCTTCTTATTGTTAGTGCAAAAAAGTAAAAATAGTAGAATTATTGAATTTTAATGTGAAAAATTTTTCCTAAAAGTGGATTGTAAATTTTGAGTATTTTATTTTACGTGCAATAGGATTTTCCCTCTGTTTACACTTCCCCTTGAGTTAGTTTTTTCTTGGTCCCTTGAAAAGTCTGAAGAGGGGTTCCTCTACCAAGATTTTGTATGTTGTGGATTGTAAAGATATTTAAGGTGGAAATTCTACTATACACCTTAAATTAAAAACTGTATCACAAATAATTATAATCACTGGACATTTTTAGTAAAAGAACATGTGTATCAGACAATTGTCGGACATTGCATTTATATTCACTTGTAATCTTCGAATTTAAAAACACATACAATTCAAACTTTAAAAATTTTGCTATCGTTGCTGTACTAACTGTAACACGTTTACTCCTGCTAAGAAACTTCAGGTGCTTTTGATAGATCAATTGTCACTTGCATAACAAAACGTCAAAGATCAACATCATGCAGTTGATGTAATGGTAAAATGACAGCAGCTTCAATTCCAGAACTGTTAAGATAATGAAGATGTTTTTAAAATTTAGTTTTTGTACCAGGACAGACGATAACGAATTTCAAATAGCCCAAGTTGTTTACATTCTTCAAGCTTTTATTCACAGAATTATGCATGTAAGTAATATTTCATCAAAAGGAAGTTTTATAGGGTACTTTCCTTGCATTCTGTCTGTATAAATGCATTGATATCATGTGAACATTCTTCTGTAGGCAGATTGAAAGAATAATAGGGAGAAACAGCTAAAAAAAATATTATCAGCATTTGTAAAATTAATACAAATAATTTCTACACTTTACTGACTTTATGCCCCTTAATTTGATTTGGCATCAAAAGTCGCTCACATGTTTGAATGGAGAGTATCAATGTTGTTCAATATCAATATCGGTGGTAAAGGAAGTTAAGTTTCTGAAGGTGGAATTTTGTTGCTTAATAAGATATGTGGCAAAATCTATAAACTACATCAAATTTACATTTAAAATGTAGTGAATTTAATATCTTTAAAATGATCTTGACTTATGATGATCACATGTAATTTTATTTCCACTTTTCTTCCAACACACTTTTATGACTTGACTCTTTACCTGAGCATGATCGATATAATAATCAGCATAACAAGGTGAAAACCTAGGTCATCCTACAGGAGGCCAAGGAATTGGTGACTAGGTTTAGTTGGTATGTGCGGTATCAACTTGCCTTGAACATGTTAGCTTGTGTTTCTTGAGCAGGCTTAAATGAAAATAATAATGGTGATACTTATGGTTAACTGTCAAACAATCCATTGGCTTTCAATGTAGTAGTTAATGTTCTTGGATCTCTTCAATATTTTAAATGAGTGAGTGGATGTACACTGATGACAAGATTATCTCTTTTGTCACCTGCAGATGATAAAATTGTTTGCATGTACTTGTGTTGGGTCTCTGCGGCAAACTTCTCTCGTGTTTTTTGTTGCTCGTGAAGTAATACTTTCCTCTTGTAGATAATGTGTTGTATAATAATTTACTATTATTTGATCTTATTAAAAGTAATATGATACCAAGTATTAAGTGGAATATTATCATGTGGTGTTAGTGTTGTATTTTTAAAGTGTAATTTGTTGTAATTGTCACCTAAAAAGAAAAACTCCTTAGCTTCTCAGATGTTCATAGCAGTAAGAAGGACCGTCCTCGAAAACGACTTGGAGGTGGAGGTTATGGATCTTTCAAGAATTTGAACCGTTCAGATCCTCGATTCAAGAACAAGATATATTCCCAGCCACAAAGGAAAAAGCATAATGATGGTCGCCAATTTTCTCGAATCTAATTCTTTGGATAAAGTAAAATTTTGTAGGGAACAATGCATTTGTTTGTAAAGTATTTTATTGTTTAAAATTTCCAAACTTAATAATATGCAATGAAAAACTTGGTGCGTATTATCGTTGATGTTTGTGTATGTGACTTTCAAATTAATAATGTACAAATACATATTTTTATGTATATATGGTTCTTTATTATCTTTAAAATATAAAGACATTTAAATGCCTCCCGTGCACATATTTTTTCATTTTCTTTTATGATTTGTGTTGCGTTTCTTGATGTTGATGAGCTTTGTGTTGGTACATTTGGCATGTACAAATTGGGATCACACCAAAGAAAGTGTGAACATCCATGGAATTTGAATTTAAGCTGGCAACTTGATAATAGTATGTTGAAGTTGAACAAGTGCACACAGATTAAATAAGCTGAAGTTAAGTCACAGCTACTTTTGAATTCAATAATGTACTCGGACAATAAACATAAAACTATAGCAGACTCAGAAATGATGGTGGTAGCAGTTGGAGAGGGAGTGGTTGGAAAAAATGTGCTCATGGTCTGAGATTGTAAAACATATGCTCACAGCATCATACCTGCCAATTCAGGAGCATCTTTGTAATATTCCTTTCCCAACTCATTTTTGGGCTAATGAAGGACAGTAAAATATTTTTTTTATATGCCAAATTAACAATAAACTTCGTGAATTTATACCATTCTAGTAGACTCGTGGACACCAAATAATGACATATTAGGATGTTTTTTCCTAAATATTTAATTATTTTGAAATTTTTGATTAGTTGGTCATCAAATAGATTAACTCTCTGTGTTTCTGAACAATAGGGGAGACTGGTGATCTTTGATACACAGGGATGTATGATACTCATGAAATTTCTCTTTCATTATTGGCAGCATTCATTTGTAATTCATATAATTTCATTGTTACTTCCTGTTTCGTTGTGTGATGTCATTTCCTGCTGCTTGGAATGCACATATTTTGAAGAGGAACTCTTAAATGTGAAGTATTTTAAAAACATATATTGTTGTAATTGTAATATTTTATTTTAGTTGTTAGTAAAAGATTTCTGTGAATTGGAATTACATGTATTTAGTTTTGGGAATATGGTTCTGTCCTGTCTTTATTAGTCATAATCTTTCATTTGATCAACAAAACCTTTAGCCATGCGACCAGAGGATACATGATACAAGCCAATAGGGGCTGAATGATACATTATCGTATATCCCCTACTTATCTTTGTTATTTATATTATATCAGTGATTTTGTTATAAATTAAACTTACGTCTAATATTTATACATAATTTTAATTTTGGTTTAAGATGCCTTTGTTTTATAAACAAAAAGAAAGCATGTGGAAAATAAAAAAGCATCCATATGTAATGAAGTTAGCAGTGAAGGAGGTTGTAGAAAGCAATACGAGATTAAGAAGTGCTGTATCTAAATATGAACTAGATAA
Source organism: Gryllus longicercus (assembly GCA_038098605.1). NCBI lineage: Eukaryota > Metazoa > Arthropoda > Insecta > Orthoptera > Gryllidae > Gryllus > Gryllus longicercus. Next base: position 1,527,745 of record JAZDUA010000322.1, on the reverse strand, counting down.
AATGACACTAAGAATGTATATTGTAAAGTACAAATAGCAAAAAGATAAGTTTTTCAACCAAACTAGAGTAAAACAAATTTTTACAATGGAGGTATAATGTTAACAAGCATCAGAAGTGCAACGAGGGCTTAGAACACTCCAGTGTTGGAAATCAGCTTATAAATTTGCTAGAAAAAAAGTCTAAGAAATATCTATGCACATCATCAGATGAAAATAAAATGGCAGGTTATGACTGGCTGAGAGATTTCTTAAACTGTAGTAAAGATCTTTCCATTCATCTACCAGAAGCTATAAGTATTGATAGATGTAAAACTTTTACTAAGGGCATAGTTAAGCAGGTCCATGATAAACTTGAGAAAGTACTACTGGGCAAATAATTTGAAGCACAAAACATCTGGAATGCAGTTGAAATTGCTCACAGCTCATAAACCCGCACAGGTAATTGTAATTAGAGGAGAAAAATGGGTGGGTTAGGTCACATCACAGGAAAGGGGGACTCTGGTGATGGTATGTAGTGCTGTTAATGCTAATTGGAGTTTTATTCCACCTTTCTTCGTGTTTTCAAGAGTCAATGTGAAAGGATACAAGGTATAGGGTGCACCCCCAGGAACTTTGGCTGTTCGTGTGTCCAGAAGCATTCAGAATGGATGACTAGAGAATTTCATTCAGTTTCTTAACCATTTTATCAAGCACAGCCACTGTGCGTTAAACCACAGTTTTGCTTTTAATTGACAACCACGAGTCCTGTGTTTCTGTGACTGCCCTACAGAAAGCTAAAGATAATGGTGAGATGCCACCTCATATTAGTCAGTCTCCAACTCTTGGATATCTGTGAGTGAACTGTTTCAGAAAGCTACTCATACTGCCTCACGGCAGTGGATGGTCCTGGAATGACAATGTGATATCCCTAAAATTATTGGAAAAAGCTTTCCAATATCCTTAACATCATAAAATATAATGGCTGGTTTTTATAAGAGTGTGTGATGATCCCTTTAAAAGAGAGGCTTTTACAACTTGCCTTGCAGATTTCCTTGGCGGTGTAGTAACCAATGGATACGTGAATATTGAATACAAAGTTCAGCTTCTGCTCCTGCACCATCACCATCAGAACTGATATAGTTACAGAATTAACCACCTCCATCTCACAGCCTTCTGAGATGCCATCATCTGAAATGATTACCATACCTCTGGCTTCCAGCAACATCAATTTAAACCTACAAAACAGGATCTTAGCTTAACTCACAACCAATGACTGGTAGCACCAGTTCTTGTTTTGGCAATTTGGCAAGCACGTGACTGGCATGTCGAGACCGCAGAGGAGGAAGTGAGCATCAGGTCATAAGTTGCAACAACTTTCTTCTTTCTGAGTTTTTCCCATTCAAGAGCTTAGGCAGGCAGGAACGGGTCACACACCAGAATATTTTCGCGCTGTGCAGGGTGGGCAGAGGCATGAGCGAGCAAAGAAAACATCTCTTTAGGCGATTCTTTCCACTAATGCTTAAGAAACAGAACTGTAGTACTGAAGATGTGGAAGGAAGTTATGACTGATTTATTAACAGCAATGTCAATAATTATTATTTAATGAAAGCCTGCTCAGGGAAATCAGAAAGATATCTCATAAAAAATCAACATCAAGCTCTTCATTATTTATAACAATAATATAATTATTATGGAACCCGGAAATTAAACAAATTGGAAAATCTTAATAAAATAATAAAAATATTAGTAAATATTCATAAGTAGTAATTTCATCATTATTGACAATAAGTAATGAACAATAAAATATTAGGTTAAAATGACAAACTGTCCTTCGAGTAAATTCTCAATGTGAACATTTGTCAAGAGGTAGGGGTTTATTCTTTTAAGTATAGTGGCTGCATCACATTAATAAATGACTTCGTCAATTTGCTTAATAGACTCCGAGATGTTGCATCGTAAATCAAGAGAAGTTTATTTGCACAAATCCCACAGAAAAAAGTCCAATTTAGTAAGATCTGGCGAAGGAGGTGAACACAAGACCTTTTGAAACAATTCGTCCTCCGAAAAATTCCACCAAGAAATTCATACTATTTTTCGTCGTGGGACATGGGGCACCGCCTTACTGCATCTAGCAGTACCTCTCGTCTTCTAAAAGAGATACAAAGTTTTGTACTGTATTGTAGTGTATTTATACTTTTCCGAAGTAATTGTCTCCGTGAAAAAAATTGGTCCGATAATCCGACGACAAGATATGGCACACCAAATCTCGACTTTCGAAGAATGAGGTTTTTGAAGGGTGTATTTGGTTTCGATGTGCACCACAACTGACAATTCTGTTTGTTTACATTTCCGTCGTTGGGAAACCAAGCTTCAAAACTAAAAAAAAAATGTGTCAAGAACGTGAATCCCTATTTGAATAAATCTCCTGAACCAACGGCAGAAAAGCATACACACGTCCCGGCCTGGTGATTTTAGTTCTTGAACGGTCCGCCACTTGTAAGAGCGCATTTTCAATTTCTTCGTCGCAACATATGCACTGCTGAGATAAGCATTGCATTGATTTCGACAGAGACGTCTCAGGAGAGTACTTCAAAACCTCCTGAATTTTAAATTTTTACTTGAAAACTGGCACTGCGACTCCGCTTCCTATCCATAACGTCCCTGTTGTCCCTGAAACGTTGTATTAATCTACAAATTAACTTGTTGAGAACTGGTGTTTCCGGAAATTTTTCTTGAAACAGTTCTTGACGCTATAAAAGATTTAGTGCTGAAGTTCACCAAAACTACACGTTTATCCATCGTCAAAATGATCGAAGCTATTCTTCTTTCCTAAACGGGAGTTCCTACGATCATGAAAGATACGTCAATGAATGACTGCCCTCGGACAGAATACTCGTAAGTGCTTTCTCTTTTTTCCAACTAAAATAGCCCCTTTTTCCCATCCCAAAAACTGCGGGCACGCTACTGCGACGGACTGCGTGGGTCGCTAAAAGTGAAAGGGAAGCCAAAGAATTCACGCGTTGCCAAAACAAATGGTTGTGTTCTCAGATATGGGTTGCGAGTATAGACTCTGTATTTCAACTTCAGTGATCACTCCTGAGAAAATGTAATTTCCTAATATCCATCCAAAGAAGAGAAAACTTAATAGAAAGCCGAGTAATTGTCAGACTCTAACAGACACCTCTGAAAAATTGAAATTGGAAGAAGAGTTGGCTGTGAGTGAAGAAAAGAAGGCACGAAAGGGGCAGAGCATGGCTTCCTAGAGTAGGCAGCCTCAAAAAATGGTTGTTAAGAACAAAAGAATCAAGTTCAGACGACCATGTCTCTTTGAAGTCGGATGTTAGCGACGCATTTTTAGAAGAAGTGAAAAATTCTCCAAAGAAAAGATAGATATAGGAGAATGCAGAACCGGGATTTCGGATCTTTTATTGGGGGGGGGGGGCAAAGGGCGCATAAGGTGATAAAATGTTCTCCTAAAGCAAATGCCAACCGAGAAGTAACACTATAATTCTAACATATGCCTAAACATATTGTTTTTTAAAGATTTCTTAGCCTCCGTCCCACATACCCCTCTACAGCCAGAAACTTTTTATTTTAATTTTTTAGTCAAGTAAACTATTTTATCTAATTGAAAAAATGGGAAAAAATAATTTGTTCTATCAGAAAAACATTTTTGAATATTTTCTCAGCCCCAAATAGGCTTGAAAAAAAATCTCAAAAGTTCTTAAAACAAGACGTGAATGTTTTAGAGCTGAGCTGTAGTTAAAAAATAAAATCCATTTTAACATTTTAATTCACATACACTTAGACAATGGCTGTAGCAGTTCTGTGCTTTTATTTGCGTGTTTATTATACATTTGTAATGAAAATTGTTCTGTTAACATTGATAAAACAGAAAATATTCAGTGGAGATAAAAGGTTTGCTTTTTTTCTCAGTGTACACTTGGCTTCAAACAAATAGCATGCATTAGTTATATCTTTCATTATAATGGAAAAACTTACATACAAAATGTTTTACTTAACGTCATTCGTATTTTTTCGCTTTCTCATATCTTCAAAAATTGTAAACGCACAGATTTTGGCCTCTAACACACTGTATGTTCACGCTAGAATTGCCGGATCACAGAAAAGTTAGCACCTCGGTGACTTTTTTGAATCCGTAGGTTTCGTAGCGTTGACAAATTTCTTCTTTTGCAGATCCGATAGAGAAAATCGTTTTACATGGGCAACGGCCTAGTTTTCCGTTTGCTGACTACGCTTCCATAGATTACAAGTAATGCTGGAAAACAAGATTTTTATCGTATTGGGAACCCACGAAACGTGAGAAGCACCTATTTTTCGGCATTCGAAATATTGAAAACGCTAGGAAATTTGTAATGAAAATAATGTATTTAATCATAATACACTATGTTCCTTCCAATTGTAAACAATGTGGTACATTACAATAAAATATGCTTTCAGACTATTACATTCAATTTAGGGGATGGATAGTGCGAGTAGTTAGAATTTAGCACAGCTCCCATTTTGTACGGCGTTTTGCTAATATGCGCCAAAATGCACATAAAATATTACCCTAAGCTGCTCTTCAGCGTAGAGCATTAAGGGTAATGACTGGGTACACTACTGTTTGGGCTCTACGCCGAGGAAGCCTGCGATTGGCGAGAGGCGAAACGTCGGCCTCTCAGCCAACGACGCGGCGTCACCCGGACAGCCAAGAAGTCATGAACTCGAGCCGCGGAAGCTTTCGTGTACATGTAACTATAAGAAGTCCAACGTAATAAGTTAAATGTACTTTCATTTTGTACCATTACTCACAGTTTGGTTTTCTCCGTATTCACTTGAAGTTCTACAAATTTAATGTTTGCCACCACAAAAAAAAACACGTTTTTGGAATTTTTTTAGAATCTTCTGGTCGGATCTGAAAACAAATTATCAGTTCCCCACCAGGAGACCGAGGCGCGTCGAATGACCCTCAGACGTTTCGATTGGTGCACGGGAAGTGGTCTAACTGTGAGAGACGAATCCGCACACACGCATACTCGCAGTTACTCAAGTACTATGTAGGGACTAGTTGAAAGTGGCGTCGCCGACGCTGTAAACTGTTTAGAAAGTATTTTCATGCATCGAAAATTTACGTCATCCATAGCTTCAAATAAGTTCTTACAGTCTACAGCATTGAACATATAAATGTAGCTAATGTTTTACTCCTGTTCAAAATTTTCCAACCCCCAATGGTAATATTGCAATTTCAAAATAAAAAACGCAGAAAAATGAATACGTGCAGGTTCATTGCAGTTGCATCATTCATAGGTATGGATGATACAGAATGGTTAGAATTTAGTACAGCTGCATTTTTTAATTTTATAATACGCGCATAAAATATCATCTGCAGGCTTTTCTTTAGCGTTACTCTACAGTAAGATCATTCTCGACTAGTTCCAAAAATTCAAAGTTGCAAGATCTTCTACAACTACATTTTATTATTCCACGGATGTTTAACACTTCCATATTTTTGTCCCCTAATTTTTGAAGAGATTTCACAAAGTCAGTCTAATTGTGTTCACTTCTACATCTGCAACTGCCCACTTTATTGTTTTGTAGGCGAATATATATAAACCCTAAGAGGCGAGTGTTTTGTTAATGTTAATAAGGTGTTAGTTACATTTGATAAGAATAAGTTGTTACGTTCATTTGAAAATCGGCATTTGCACGCTTAAGAATGCAAAGGTGAGAAGTCGAACGTAAGAACGTAAACGTGCTTCTGTAGCATTGCTCACTGTTTGGTTTTCACCGTATTTACCTGAAGTTCAAATTCAATAAGTTCCAAGGCAATACTGTTTGTAGTTTTTTGCAAATGTATTTTTTTAAATACGTTAATACGGATGCAAATAAAAAGAAATCTGACGCGCGGCAATTTACTTGTCGCATTCAACGTATCCTACACATTTCTTTGGGTGACGTTTTAATTCTCGGCATACTCACTAAGATACAAGCTAAAACATGTTTTTGGAAATTTCTTAGAATATTCTGGCTGGATCCGAAAACAAATTGCCTACTCTCCACCAGGAGACCAAGACACGTCGAATGACAACCTCATACGTTTTGATTGGTGCAGGGGAAGCGTGAGTGATAGATTGGCACACACATGCACACTCTCAGTTACTCAATTACTGTATAGGAATTAAAGTTTTTTTCGAAATAAAGAATAAGTTAATATTTTATAATATAAATTTGAAAATCCGCGAAATGAAATGTCTAAATATATTTTTTAAATGTGCCCCAACATTGGGGAGGCAGTTAACCCCCTTGCCCCCCTGAATCCCGCCTCTGGGGGATGGGTATTAGTGTCTTTTAAAGGCAAACTAATGGTTCTAAAACAACTCATTCTTTTTCACACGCAGTAATGGTTAAGTAACACTATTTATACGAATTTCTTTGTAAGCAAGCGTTATATTTTTTGTGGAAAACTGAATTCACAACGGATAGCAGAGCAGTTAATAGTATGTGTGAATTCCTTCGTTTATTACAGAAAGGTCTAACGCGGACATGGCGTCCTAGAGGGAAATAGGTCTCTTTCGCTTGATTTGAATAGAATTGAGCTTCGTTGCTAGAGACGTAGACTGGACGTAGCTTGACTAAATATCAGATGCAAAATTGCAATAGAGAAAAAATATTTCTGAGCTGAGAGGGAGAACGGAGTTCGAGAGGTGATAACGCCCTATGCCAATGCTGAATATCTGCAGCGGTCGCTGTCATTCCGAAGGCAGTATGAGTTACTATCGTAGTTCATAGCACACGCGAGCTTCCACCGCTTCCGCGAAATAGGTTTTCTCATAAAGACGCCCCTAAAAATTTCAACATGACGGAGCTTCGGTACTGCCAACCTGTCTCTGCCCTAAGTCAATGTAATATGGCGGGTGTTTACGGGAGGTTGGTATTGCGGATCATATCTTACGTGAAACACATCTAACCCCGGAGAGACAAATTTATCTCCAAAGAAATTACTTTACCACCACCGTTCGTAGTTAACACGAAATCCACTACAATTTCGTAGGAAATTCATTAGTTTCATCGAAGAATGTTTTATGAATTATTAAATTATCTAGAAGTGTAACGTATGGAGTATGACATTCTTTAGAAATTATAGTCTATGTTGCATCATCAATTGTAATACAATTTTAAAAAAATCATTTTAATTTTTTAGTGGACAAAAATGCGTGCCCCGAAACAGGCGCCCAGGGTACGTGCCCTGACTGCCCCCTCCCCACCCCCGCCTCATTGTAGCGCCCAAGCAAAACGAGTGGGGCGTTTGCTTAGTGGATCAAGGGAAACTGGCCGAAAAACCTGATCGACGTAGGGGGCATTGAAGCCAAAGGTGAAGTACAATACTTGTTGCAGGCTTATTTAGTGTTTTATAATTATACAGTACAAAGTTAACTAATGCATTATGATCCTTGTTAAAATTAATATTTTTCCTTTTGATGTTCACGAGTATATTTATAGTTTGTAATTGCGTAGAAAAAGTTAGCATCGGAAAATATTTTATTTGGAACTATTATTCCTACGTCGTGTGTGGCAACTATGAATGTCTGTACTGCACGAAAATATGTTTCCACCCTTAAATATGTCAGTTATAAAAAAAGAATACATTCGTAAATATATAGGCACGGCAATGGTAGTATTCCAAGATCAGGGAACAGAGTTGCAGAAATCGCGTGAATGGCATTTCCCTTTACATTTTTCTGGAATATAAAAGTGAATATATATATATTTTACTTATGGTCATTATGCCATATATCATGTGCAATGTATGAGAACATGCGCAAAATTCACAACACGAGCTGCATGAAAGTTTGACTGAATTTGAAAGCATTCTGAATGAGTAACAATGAATTTAATTTAGTATTCAACTCATTTATATGAATATTCTATTTGAGGTTTGATTGAAATGTTACACCCAGAATTTTGTGACCTTAAAATCAACCAATTGCATTTTCTTCATTTTCATTAGCGCATGTGATTGTTTGACATGCATTGCAACATGCATTGAAACATTTTGACATTGTTTGACGTGCATTGAAACATTTTCCCTTCCTTTACTATTAATTTGTTATTGCGAAATCAAATTGAGATATTTAGACTCGGTCGGTCAAAAGAATTAATGCCAAATTTGGGAACAATCACTCCAGCGTTATTGCAAAGTCGTCACAAGCCTGATGTAAAGATTCTGTCATGATTACTGTTTGATAAATCCAAGCCCGGTCATTCTATCAGCCTGGTACATTTAGTACGTTGCAGTGTGAGCGGTTCAAGTGTTTGAGAAGACTTCTTTGTATTACTGTCATGAGTCATCCCATTTCTAGAAGTGTTCTACTCTGGTCAGATTTTCCTCACGATTTTGCCTTTCAAAAGTTTTATAATTATTGTTTCTTTCAATTTTTTTATTAATCGTCGATTCCTCTTTAATTTTATTAAAGGAATTTTCTACCAATTATTTTCTATGGAATCTTAGTTTCGTTTCATCGGGTAATATTTGGGCGCAATAAAATCATGTTTTTAACCGAACACTTTTTTTTTTCTTATAGGAGGGTAAAGAACATCTTAACAGACGCTTTTTTCTCTTGTCTCTCTTGTTATCTCATTTAGAGTTATGTCTATTTTGAGTTTTAAAAAGTTACTAGAAACTTCACAGAAGTTAGAGAACTAAGAAAATCTACAACCAGCGACAGGGAGAGGTGGCTCAGGGCATCTACCTATGTCACTGCAGCGCCTCTGACCGGGAGGTCCTGGGGTGCGAGTCCCGACGGTGGCAGAATTTTCGACCCTGGACAAATAGCTAGGTCGAGTACTGTCGCTGTCTGGAGAATTCTAGCTGGATGCTCTGGTTGGTAGTTTTCCGTGGTTTCTCCGATCACCACCAGGCAAATGCCGGAGCAGTACCGTACCAAACGGGCCTCGGACCGTGCGCGTTCTTGCCTTCTCATTCCTTGCCCTATTCTTCCCCTTTACACTAACATGCATTACACTGGGAGACCGGTCGGGAGCTCAGAGCTTGTCCCGGCTGGGGGAGTGCCTCCTCGCTGGTGGGAGATACCTAGCCTACGGTAGGTCGGCGCAGGATCTCGCCATTCAATGGGGCGAGATCATCAGCTCCCGAGACAAAAATCATGCACTACACTTACTGGACTAACGACAGTAATTGACGCGCCTGAAATCACTAGTAATTAATTAACAATACAACAATCGTATAGTAATAATAGGGACATTGTTGTATATATTGATCTACAATCGTGACCTCACATAAATAAATTATTCAAATTTGGAACTGTAGTCGATTGACTAGTTCCAAAAGAGCGCACCAACTGCTAAGATCATTAGTGCTGAAAGTGAAGAGCATGTTTTTACCTCAGGGGGGGCGGCCATCTACCCCCGCTGGATGGCGAGATCCAGCGCCGACCTGCCCGTCAGCTGACGGGATTTTCCTCAACCATTAGCGGGTCACATTAGCCGGGACGAGCACAAACTCCCGATCGGTCTCCCGGTATGTGTTGCAGGGTAATGCACGTTAATGTAAGTGTTTGTAAGTAAGGGGTGCGGATAGGACAAGGAAGGATAAGAAAAGATAGCGCGCGCTCCGTGGCCCGTTTGTGAGGGTACTGCTCCGGCATCGCCTGGTATTGATCGGAGAAACCACGGAAAACTACCGATCAGAGCAGCTGGCCGTTTGATTTCTCCTACAGCCAGAAGTTTTCTTCTAGAATTCTCCACTGAACACGAACTATCTATGTAGCTAGTGTTGAACATATTGCCACCTTCCGGACTCGAACCTAGGACCTGCCGGTCAGAGGCTCTGCCCTGACATTATTTGATGCCCTGAGCCACCCCTCCCAAACAAATATCTATAGTAAAAATAGTGATTCTGGATTCAAGAAAACGGTCGCCGATTTTAATTTCCTCCATGTGTCTCACTTTGTTTTTTCACTATACATCTAAATCTAAGAGTTTGTACAATAATGGAAAACAATCTATTATATTATATGACATATGACATGGTAATTAATTATAAATTATCCTCATTCAGCCTTACTCAATCGCTATTGCTGTGTGAATATGTGTGAATAAGCTTATGAAACTGCATATCATATTTTATGTTAATGCTTATTTTACAACGACGTCCGAGCAGTCTTCGAAATCAACACAGCAATTCGATCCCTGATTTCGAAAAATCGATTGACAGCAAAACGTCTGCCTGTCCGTCTGTTTTAATAGTCGTTGTACCTTAATTTTTTTTACAACGTAAGTTTTGAGAAATTCTCTGATGTAGGTGTAGGACAATTTGCGTTTCTTAAAAATAAAATAGTATATCTACACTGGCTCCCAGTGTATGTGACAGTCTACCTCATACTAAACCTCAATGGTTTACTTTCTCCTGTACTGTGACGTAGTATAGAGGACACTTCAGTTAATACTGCATTTTTTTTACAGATAAACTAGCTTTCTGGTACTTGATGACGAAAAAGTTGATTTTCCTTGCTTCTATACAATAAAATACTTTCTCGAATGCATAGTGACAGAATCTACGATTTGTAGGTCTTTGATACCAAAAGGTCAAGTACCTTGATACCAAATGTTCAAGTAACAAAATTTCTAGGTCTCTCAATTCAGTCAAACCTGAAATGGAATGTACATATAACAAAATTAAACACTAAATTAAGTTCATTATGCTACGCTTTCAGAATTCTTTCAAATTCTGACAGCTTTCACGCAGCCCGATGCGAGTATTTTGCAAATGTGCATTCCCGCCTGAGATATGGCATAATATTCTGGGGAAGCTCATCATCCCCATTCTGGGGAAGCTCAGACCTTTGGATTGCAAGAGAAAATTATTCGAATAATGAAAAAATGCCATTCGCGTGATCCTTGCAAGCCTCTGTTCATTGAGCTTGGAATCTTACCACTGCATGGCCTACACATTTACAAATCTGTAATATTTGTCAAAAGTGACTTACTTAACGGTGGGAACATGTTTTCATGCAATACTGATATTTATAATTACAACACACGTCGTAAAAATCAAGTTCATCAAGTGTCAGTATCAACATCTCACTATCAGAAATCCAATTACAATACATGTACGTTACATTACAATGCATTGCCAGATGACATTAAACAATTGAAATCGGTTCACAAATTTAAGTTAAAAGTAAAATCTTTTCTGCTGCATAACTGTTTCTATACAATTAGATACTACACTTATTATCAAAAAGAAAAATAATGTTTATTTTAACAAAAGGGTGATATGTATTGAATTAGTTTACATTTGTATTGTATACATTTTTTAAGAAGACTTAATACATTTGTAACTTCAGCTTCCGTGTCAATGACCCCTATCTCGATCACGTTTTTGTCCAGTTTCCCTGATCCATTGAGCAAATGCTGAGATGGCCCCTTGTTTTGCTTCTGGACGTAAATGAAGCTTCACTATGGGCACGTTTTGTTAAACTCTCCTTTTGCTTGTAATGGTAGGAGTAGAGGTAAGGGCGAGTTACTGTTTTGTTAGCCATGCAGAAAAATCATACTTGCAATTCGTTTACCGATGCAAATAAGTTTTCTATAATTCGGAAACGAAAATGTCTATTTTTTTCAAATATTGCTAATCTCGCGATTTTTTAAAATTAATTATTTTATTTAATTTAAATTTTTACTCATCTTTCAACTGTTTATAGTTAAAATGACAGGAAGGGATTCCGGAACTCAAGAAATCGTGCGCAAATAATCTTCTCCCCCATACGTCACTTACGTTTTTTTTTTTTTACTAAATAAATCTAAATCTAAGGTCTGATGTCAGTTTTCGGCGATACGTCTGTCCCTCTATACATCGTTTGAAAACACTAGAGCCTAAACTGTACATACAATTTTCACTATAATTGATATTGGCTGATGTGTCAGCATACTGATTTTAAAATGAATCTTTTGATTGAACACTATCAACATCGGACATTTTATTTTCCTCTTTTTAACAGCTCGATCATGACCTGATGTCCTCTTCTCTAATTTATACAATTCTTTTTATACCTTTTGATACGTTAGGGGCACTTACCTCTATCCTCCGCGTGGGTCCGGTGGCAGTAGGGAGGTATGTGGTGACCAGACGGCACTCGCGGAACAGCGCTGTTCGGAACTCGTTCCGGAGCAAGCTGTGAGACACTCGTGCCATATACATGCGTTCGGCTGGGAGAGGAGTTGAAAGGAAAGGGGTTATTTACGTGGTACTCCATGGTGGTTGGGATGAGCCCCACCATGCCCCAACATTAAAGCAATCACCCGTTCCGTAGGCAGGATTCAATCTCCCCTCCTCCGCGACCTTCCGGATCCAGACTGGGAAGCTCGTCTCGGGTACCAGTTCAGCGAAGCGGATCTTTAGGATTTTTTAGTGAAATATGCTCACAAATGGCTCCAACAATATTTTTACTAAATGGTGTGCTCGAATGGAGCAATAGACGTGTATTAAAATTGCGCAGATGCGAATTTTCTTTGAAACAACTAAATTTTCGAAAATTACATACGTTGAATTGAATTGAATTGATGCCTTATTTTACGTGGCGAGACGAACGTTGAGAAAGTTCTGCAAAGCTGTGGAAAATCGATTTCGAGATGTTGACTGAAATACAAGTTTTGTGATCGCCTGACGCTGAAAAAGTGGCTTAATATAATTTTTGGTATACGTACGTATGTGTATGTATGATGTAATAGTATAGGGAGCGAAAGAACGGCTCCACATATTTCAATCAAAATGAACATACACAGCCTGTTAAAAATTACGGGCAAAATCAATACCCTGGTAGATTTAGATTTAGATTTATTCAGCCAAAAAAACAGTAAAAACTGTATGTGACGTAGGGGAGAAAATATTATCTGCGCACGTTTTCTTAAGTTCCGGAATCCCTTCCTATCATTTTAACTATAAATAGTTGAAAGATGAGTAAAAGTTTAAAATAAATAAATAAAAATACATTTTAAAAAATCGTGATATTATCAATATTTGAAAAAATAGACATTTTCGTTTCCGAAAAATAGAAAACTTATTTGCGTCGGTAAACGAATTGCAAGTATGATTTTTCTGCATGGCTAACAAAACTCGCCCTTACCTCTACTCCTACCATTACAAGCAAAAGGAGAGTTCAACAAAACGTGCGCATAGTGAAGCTACATTTACGTCCAGAAGCAAAACAAGGGGCCATCTCAGCATTTGCTCAATGGATCAGGGAAACTGGACAAAAACCTGATCGAGTTGGTGCGAACAAATCGACTTCTGACTGTCAGGAGCTTGCTGAAGACATATGCTGGGATATCAGGTGGATCTTTTCACGAGATTTTGACTCGGAAATTCAAGATACACCCCGTTGCTGTGAAATTTATGCCACGCCTGATAACGGAGGAACAAAAATCTCATCTTGCCCAACTTTGTCAGGAACTGGTTGATCGTTCAGAAGAAGGCACGAAACGTCTTGTCAAATACCAAAACTGGTGATGAATAATGGGTTCATGGTTATGACATTGAAACAAAGGCCCAATCGTTGGAGCGGATGGGTAAAACGTCCCGCTTTTTTGGGCAGGAAAACGGCTCTCTCTCGTGGGACAAAAATTAATTTCGCGGAATACCATCCAACGGGCGGAATTGTTTCAAAACATGTGCGATTTTTGGTAGGTTTTCAGATCATGACAAAATTTTCAAACAAACAACCACAACAACGTTGACAGTGATTTTGATTTTAGTTTTTTACATTATTATTTTTCATTAATCATTTGTGAATTCGTTCAAATTCACTTTGAGAAGTGAGTAATGTTAATTTTTAGACCTCTAGTAAAAGTCATAGCGTCTTTTTTGTGTACAATATGAGCATATATCACATTGGCAGAACTTGGAGTTAATATTAGAACAAGCCATTTAAAATTAGTCATCTTTTGGAAGTATTGTTTCACTGCTAGCATTTTCCGTTAAGCCATAGGCAATAAGCATACACATATAAGCATTTCTGTGGTAATCTTTTTAAACGCGGATATTTAAGAGGATCAAGAGTGAAAATAAGAAAGTGGGGAAATTATTTTATTCCTTAAAGTACTCCTCCCATCTGCTGTAGTCATAAAAATAGTTATAACCATTTTTTTAAATATTAAGATATAACCAATTAACAAAAGTGTACGTTTTTATCTAAATATTATTAATTACAATGATCACAAATAATAAAATAAAACTATTATAGGGTCACTATCTAAAAAAAACTTATAATACAATTATTTTAATGCAAATTCAAATTTCTCGCTTGGAATGTTGAATGTTACTTATTGCGTGGATTTACATCAGTCTAAAGGTGGATGTTTGTACCAAGCATATCTGGCAATCCTGGCTGGAAAGAGTATGTGGCAAGTCCGAATAGCTAGCCCAGGCCAAAGAAAGTAGAAAACTTATACTAGAAAGTCTGTGCCATTCTGTAGCACCATGTGTTAAAAAATATTTGTTGCGTCTTCGTCGACACAACGCGTCTCTGAATCCTTGTTGGGCCTGGAGTTAATAGCCTGGCGCAGAATCCTCCGTTATTATTTTTGTTAAGACGCGTCACGTCGTAGTCAGTTCCTTTTATCCCTTCGACCAGGGGCTCGGAGCCGTTAGATCCCGGTTTTTCAGAAATCACCCAACCAGGAACCCGCGGAAACTCGAATACGTTTAAACTCCGTGACTTCACAGAGCATAGATAAGGAATTCAACTAGTGACGCCAGCGATTCCTAATGTTCGAAAATTGCGAAAAAATGTTAGCTGTTTTTGCACCACTAGCTTTAACAAAATTATGCTTGAATGCTTGAAGTAGAAGCAGTCGTAGTGGTGCACGAGTTCGCAAAAATTTTCGGACGTGTTTTCACTTTTGATTCATAATTATGTCAGTATATGTAAAAATGCAGAGAGACACAAAATCTGGTCGGGCGTAGCTTGAGACGCCATTAAAGATGGCACAAAATATCATAAATTTGTCTCAGAAATATCCTTAAACACTTCTTGATATCTTGTACCGTTTCGGTGTTAGGGTGCACTGTTTGAAGAAGTGAAGTAAGAAGTTGCTCAGGGGATATAAAATGGTCTTTTGAAGCAACTTTTAGGAAAGTGCCCCGTGATTCCGTCTCTGATTCTCATGCAATTTTGTATGCCGAGTCCCACATATTTCAAATGAACTTCTTTGGAGGAATAGCTTTATACGTGCAATGATTTTGTAGATATAGCGATTTCTTTGACACCATTTTACAGTACGACTATTTTAGATTTTTGCAACTTTGCGAAACAATACTTCATTCTCCGTTATCACTAAACATATGACGTATTGGCAAACGAAAATCATTCAATAGGTGACATTATGTATTTGTGTAAATTGTAAGCTTTTCACTATTGTTCTACAGGCTTGAAGGGCATTTGCAAATGTGTTGTCTAGTTTTTGCTAGACTAGCCTAGCTCTTGTAGCTTCTTTAGGTATTGAAAAAAGGAATAATAAAAAACTGTTAATTTTACTGGTTATGTTCATTGCATTGTAATTAAATTTATTGCCTGTCAGGCTTGTCTGACACTTCATATGTCGTTATTAGCTTAAATATGCATTCACGTGCATCATTATCATACATCAAGCTAACACCAAATATATTTATATGGTCACGAATATTATTGGGCGATAGTTTCTCAGTGTAGGAGACACAGTTTTGAATTGTAGAATTATTGATGATATATTAGCTTTAAAATAATTTGCACTAATCACACGCTACGATTGTAATGAGTGATGGCTGGGATGTGTTAATATGGATAAAAATTTTGGTACTATAATATGAAAAGTAACTTACAAATGTGAAAGTACGTGCTGTTGTAGCACCACAAGTTTACTTGTGTCATTGTATTCTCAACGGATGTTAACTAATTTGTAGAGTAAATGTTCTTTGTGACAACGTCACTTGAATTTTCTGACCGCTTCCGATGTCGTAGTGCCCTGATTTTGGACGCAAGACCGACGCGAGTGCAAATTATGACAACGGGAGTATTTAGGTAAATACGCAGACACAAAACACCATAGACCTTTTTACACTGACCTCATTGTCCTACAGAAATCGATGACACAGTTGCAACTATTACTCGCGCAACTTTTCTTGAACGATGGATTGAAGAAATGCGGGTAGAGTGGGGGTATTAGTTAAGAAATCGGCCACTAGATTTTATGAGGCAATGCCAATCTCTAGAGAATCAGTCACGCCTTCGTAACGTTCTTAATCATTTGCGTTCTAACTTTATCAGGAGTTCGAGGTATCTCCTGTAATAGATCTTTACCTTCTTTGGTCATTTCTTTAGATTTTTGGAGAAAATAACAGATAGAAGTTCTCATCTTCAAAAGAAAATTGTTTCTATTTCGCGCCAGTGAAGATGTGTTTGGAATGTTGTCATTAGTGCTCGCTACGAGCTTTTGCCTTCATCTGTTTATTGTGCCAGAGAGGGGGAAGCAAGGTCATCGTTCAAGAAAAGTTGCGCGAGTATTACGAACAACTTTGTTCTTTGCTCTTACTACAAAACTGTGGCGCTTTGTTTGCGTCGTTCTGGTCCCGGACAGACTATACGTAACCAAGCTGTCGGCAACGGAAGCTTCAATACACAAAGGGCGGCGGCTTTGCGCAGGGGCTCGCAGCCAGCGCGGGGACAGCAGCGCGCACGCCCAGGGGGCGGGGTGCCCGCCGGCGACGGCCGTCCGCCGCCGCCGCCGCCGCCGCCGCCGCCGCCGCCGCCGCCGCCGCCGCCTCAGTTATTGATTAAACGATCCGCGGGTAAATAATAGAGGGAAGATCGAAACGCAGTGTCGCGACGCACGTGGACGGCCGTGATTCACGCTCGTTCTGCTGTCCAGCGAGCCCAAGGCAGAGCACTCGGAGTACAAGCCGCGCTCTAGGAAGTGTCGGTTTCCTTCGAGCGGGACCACTAACAGGCGTGTCTGCTAAGCCTGCGACGGACCTCTGATTTTCGGTCGAACGCCCTCGGCGCGTGGCGTTGCAGCGAATGAAGCCCTTGCCGCGAGTGCTTCCTTCGAGCCGAGGGCAAAGGGCTTGCGAGGAACCGTGGACGAGAGGCAACAGAGATTAACACGTCGTGCATGGGGCCCTTGGGGCTAACACGCTCTCCCAGGTAGGTTTTAGTAGGTATTGTGTGAAAAGATAACATGCGCGGGAATTAATATGTTATTGTTTAATGAAACTGACAAATTATATTGACGAAGTTCATTGAATGCGAATGCGATTACTGACAATATTTTCTAAAATGTGTGTTTTATTAAAAGTTATGTACGCAGCAATTAACCATAAAATCGAGATTCTTTGTTAGGAATTTGATGTTTTCAAGCTACTGTTAAAAACTGCCATGATAAGAGTTTTGAAGTGAAAAAATTCCTGTAAATCTATTGTTTCTTTGTCCGTTCGTCCATTCCTCCATTTGTGAGGATAATATTTCGTGAGCACATAATTCTTGTTCTTAAACGGTTTCTTGTAGTTTACCCAACACTCGTGTTTTCCAAATGGAATAATGCAGTGAGCAGCAAGAGTGATTTCGATGGAATCTGTATATTTGCGGAGTGTTTTGTGTATACAAATCGCATTCTATAAATTCTGATTGTTTTTGAATGTTGCGGCCAATTCAATCTGAGACAGTCCATTTCAAATCGAAAATCGTTTTGACTTTAGGTGTTCGAAATTGATTGAAACTTCTTGAATGTATTCTGACTGTAGCTAAAATAAACTTAAAGGTCTTTGTTCGAATTTAACTTCATAATTTTGGAATTAATGCCGCACGAAATTTTCCGAAAAAGCACAAACAAATAAAAATGCGTATTTTTCATGCTACATTGGTCGTATAGAATTGAGATTAGTCTCAAATATAATCTCAAACACATTCATTTCAGACTAGTTATACCTGGATTTTGTTAAATTGCGATCATTCACTAAATCTAAAATCATTTTAAAAATTCCAATTTAACAAATTTCTCAAAAATAAAATGTCATTTAAAAAATGAAATATATTTTCAGTTTAATGAATTTCAACTATTCAAAATTTCAAATTGGGATATTTATAAATAATATACTTAAAAATATTAAGTCAACGCGTGTGCAGCCACATTGTGTACTGCGTACTATATTTCAACATTAGTACTTCGAAGAGGGAAGATCGGAATGAAACTTGGACACTGCATAATCTTAAAACCTTTTTAAATGTCTAGGTACGATAGGAGCTTATTTTTAAAGCTGCAGGTCTGGAGGAATGTTTTTTCGTTTTGTTGCTAGTAACTGGCTATCAATGTCGAAGTCCTCATGCCGTCATCGGCGGACCCACCGAGGGCAGCTCTTCTCAACCCTTCTTCGACATTCAGATGAGCGTCCTCGTCAAGGTTTCCGCCAGGATTTGACTTTTCGGGGTTTCGGTTCCACTGCAGCCGCGTGGGAACGAGACACGTACTACGCTGAACGGGAGATCCAGTTTTATTTGTTAGATGCGCTGTGACTGTGTGCAGCAAGTGTAAATCGTGTTTTCCGCAGGTTTTTAATCATTTGTGTTGACATCACAATGAGTAATATCAAGAACCCAAAAACACTACTTTGTTTTGACCCATTATAGCTAAAAAATCATTGTGATAGGAATAGTCGTGCTACGGAATGACAGTACTAGATAATTAGTTCTCGTACTAGTTAATTTTCGAATGTCTTTGGTCTGGGTTACTTTTTCGGTCTTTCCCCGTTGTCTTGCCAGCTGTCGTCTATTGAGGCCCAAAGTACATTTAAAAAAATATGTCTCAATTTTTCGGTTTCTAAATAGTAGAACTGAACTCATACGTCAAGAATATTAAAGAAGAGTAAAACCTCATATAAGGAAACATTCGTTAAAAAATTTGGAGCCATTATTAAGAAAATGTATTTGAAGCGTTACTATAAATGCGAAATTTGAAGCTGTTTTACATAGAAATCTTTTGGGTTATTGAAAAACTTCATTAGAAGTCTTTTGAAATATCAACATTCATAAAAGCAATAAGGTATACAAATCGCTAGAAATGTGCATATTAAAGGCGTGAGAGGTATTTTAAAAAAATTGTAATTTTTGAAAAAACAAAAGAATACAGAAAAATAAATTTTGTGTTCTTAAAGAGTGTATTTAACACTATCCGTACAAAAACGTTAAAGAAAAATATTTGAGCCGTTTTGTAGAAAATGTTTGAGCATTTCCGAAAATGCGGGATTTTGAGCTCATTTTCACAGAAAAGCGTGAGTTTTCGAGAAACTATATTTTAAACATAATTTAAAGCACATATACTAATAAATGCAATCATGTGTAAAAAAGGTGCTAATGGAAATATTAACGACGTGGAAGACAAGTCAAAATCATTACATTTTTGTAATTTTTGAAAAAAAACAACCAAATAATAGAACAATATGACGTTTATGTCATCTTATAGAGTACATTCTCACTATCTCTACCAAAATTTGAAAGAAAAAAATTGGAGACTTTTCTAGAAACTCTTGTTTCTGTTATTTTTTAATATTGCGCGGAAATACTAGATTTTCAAACAATGTACATGTCTTTAATGCAAGAACTAAATACAGATAATAAATTTTATATGAAGGAAAAATCTCTATCTTCAATTTTGTTGTTGTCGGAATTCGCCTGTAAAAATTAAAACTTTTACAATTGTCGAAAATTCAGAGTTATTAGTAAAAAACGGAACTATGCCATCTTATAAGTATAGTTTACTCTATTCTTTCAAGACATTAAAAGAAAAAAATTGTAACCAATTTTGAGAAAATTTTGAAATAACTCACGGGCTTCATGTAAAGTACCCCCCAAAATTAATGAATGATTTTCAAAATAGCAGCTCTTCGAGTGAGGCGAGATCGCCAGGGGTTTATTCAGTTTGGAAAAAGTCCTTCGTATAGTTTCGGCATTAGTGTCGTTCACAGACGACAGACAGAGAGATGGACGGCCGGCCAGGCGGACGTTTGGAAAACACCAACACTTTTCGGTATCAGGGGAACCCAACAGATGTATTTTCCATGAAATCTTGAAATCGATTTCCGGCAGGATTACAAAACTTTCTCAATATCACGTAAATTACTCCGTATGTACGTACGTATACGAAAAGTAACACATTTTCGTGTATCTATTATCGTCTCCCATATTATTTCAGTAGTATACATACCAGACTCTCGTGACAACCAATCTTTATTAGTGAGGTCTGTAAAGAAAGAGAATTTCACGGAGACGTGACGAAATGCATTTTAGCTTTAAAATGTGAAGGATCTGTTAAAAAAAACAAATCTAAATATTCACATTAAAAGAACACCCGCAACGCTCGATAGCATTGTCAAAATGTATGTGGTTAAATAACTCCTAAACAAATCGTTGTGTGGCATTAAAAACTAAAATTTTGAGGCCTAGAGTCTCAAAGAAATGTTTCTCACAATGTATTCTTGAGGATGAGTCGTTCAATTACATATTGCTGGTTTGGCGCATATCCATACTCCCAATGCCACCTAAATTTCAGTCTTTGGTGCTGGTGGCCATCTTTTTGACGACACAGTTAAAATGCTTAGATTCCTCCTACTAATATTTACGCTTTCAGTGTACAACGTGTTTTGCGCGGCCTGATGAGATTTACTTGCATCATAATTTATTCGCATTTATTTTTTCTCGCAGCAGCTAGAAGTATTAATAGTTGCTTGATAACGATGAAGATTGTTTTTACATTCTCGTACGTAAACAGGTAGTACATGGTAGGTACGTAAACAGGTAGTAAACAAGTTATGTAATGCTGCTGTAAATCAATGCAATCATTGGAAAATGCTGTGAAATTTTCTTAATTTTTCGGTTTCCTAATAATACAAGGGAAATATTATTTTAAGAATATTAAATAACAGTAAAACCTCTTCCTAAATGGCTATTTTCTTTGAAAAATTTGGAGCCTATTTCTAAAAATGCCATTTAAGCGCTACTGTAAATTCGATATTTGAAGCTCTTTTTCACAGAACATTTTTGAGTTTTCGAAAAACTTCATT
Source organism: Gryllus longicercus (assembly GCA_038098605.1). NCBI lineage: Eukaryota > Metazoa > Arthropoda > Insecta > Orthoptera > Gryllidae > Gryllus > Gryllus longicercus. The sequence goes on along the minus strand of JAZDUA010000322.1, from coordinate 1,506,657 downwards.
TTAAGTCTTTGAAAGCACATTAACTCACAAATACAACTGTGATTACAAATTGCTGTAAATGTGAATATTAACGGCTTCAAAGATCTTTCAAAAAAATTACGTTTGTATAATTTTTGAAAAACCAAACATTAGTCCAAAATGGACTTTAAGTCATATTAAAAAGTGCTGCCTTTCATTGTGATACGTTACTATTTAAAACTCAGACGTTATATTCGAAATTAGTGATTGCATTAATATTTTCATTATTTATCAAGTAAAGAAATTGAATTTCAATTAAATATATCAGTATATTACCAATTTTAAAATTACCTCCTTCAACAAGGGTAGTTTTGTAGTACGGAGAGACACATTTCATGCAGAGGTATAACTCACAACATTCAACCAAGATAATTGCTTGAGGTGGAAAATTTGCTCGGACTCTTGGAATATTCAGAAGAGTTAAGGGAAATTGGACGGGATTTTCCATTTTTCATCTGTCCATATTGACTAACCAAAGTTCGCAATTTTTTCGAGTCTACATTGTCGTGTTAACCCCCTTATTTTGCGAAGGTGTGAGGAGGAGGCTTATTCTGAAAGTAGTTTAATTGTAGATTGTGTTAAAGTTGGTTAACGGGAGGTAAACAGGACAGCACGCAATCTGATTAAGGGCTTAAAATGTTTCGTGTACATGGAAAACTGAAAAATAAGAAATAGTAGCGAATGCAAACCAAATTATCATTTTGACATTTATACCTTCGATGAGTTGATATTGAAATGTGAATTTGCATTTCGAAACACGATGTTCCTCAGTAAGTGTTCACATGAGAACAAATCATAAATATTTCCCAAGTGGTTTGTAAAAAGATCTACGAAGCTTGAAGCAACTGCGTGAGCATGGACAGTCTTCACACATAACTCACTCAAAAAATTACAACGTATAAGATATGCCAAGTGGTCTGCCGTTAGACAGAAATGTAGACATTATTCTGTCTGCCTACCGAAAGATTGACCTTTATTCTGGTATCGTCAAACTGACAATTGCAAGGTACGGATACATATCAGTCATTTTGTCATTCTTTGTAGGAAAATCAACCACGACTGAAAATTAACTGCTGTATCTTAATTTGCTATCATGGTCTATGATTCACTGATAGAACTCGAAAAAAAAGGAATTTTGATGTATAGTTGTTTTATAATAATAATTATTAATAATTAATAATAATATTATTTATTATTATTGTTGTTGTTATCATTATCATCATCATCACCTACAGCACTCCCATGAAGCATTGTAGGAATGCTTACTCTATCGAGATATGGTTACTCTGAATCGAGGTATGCTTACTCTGAATCTATCGATTACTTATGTGATGTCTGAATTTCAACCGCCAGCGAAAAATTTAAGCACATTTATCTCAAAATTTCATATCTCGATTTGTACCAGTGAAGTTGGTGAATGATATTTAGAATTGACTCAGTTGAAAACAACAGAGAGCACTTTTTAATTCGAACTTTAAGAGGGGAGCTCGTAGTATAATGATTGCGAGTACGTCTTCCACACTAGGGCGCGGGTTCGACCCCCGGCCCATTCATGTCCCCTAAACACTCACGAATAAACAAATGTTGCAATAGCATATACTTTCTCGCATTATTTCTAACTTCTAGAGTTTTCGTAAATTCAGCGAGTTTAAAGAAAATGAGAGAGTCCCTTGTTCTATTCGTGAAAATTAAATTTTACAAAAATGAAACGAATTTAGAGAAAATGTATTTTTTTTATGATTCACGTAAATTTCAAGCAGAAATTGCGCTAAAACTAGTAGTTTTTTTCAAAAAATGTACAAGACTATGATTTAAATAATTGGATTTTTTAGAACAGACTTTGTTTAGAACAGAAATATATATGATCAAATTGGTAGTTTTTGCAGTATCCATTGTGCATTTGCAAAATACAAAACTTTTTGCAATTTTCGAACATACAGAGATTCGCTAGAATAGGGACTAGCACCATTTTTAGCATCCTTTGATGCGTATGAGAAAAATGTAGAATAAAATTGGAGTCTTTATAGAGATATTGTTAAAAAAATTGCCTAAATTTCAAGCCAAATTATGCAAAAACTACTCATAATTTTTAAAAATGTTACATGAGTATATTTCAAGATCGGACTTTGGAAAAGCAAGTTTTAATCATAAAAATATCACTAGTCTAATTCAATGTGTTAGTTGCAGGGAGACATGGTAAAAAAGGTCAGACATTCGCAATTTTCAAAAAAATCGGTTATTTCAACGACAATGAATTCTTTTAAGGTATCAGAAAACAAAAATTTGGAGCCATTGTTGAGAATATTTTGAAAATGTAATTGAAATTTCAGGTAAAGAACCTCAAAAATCAAAATATTCGTTTCAAACTCGAGTTTCTTTAAATCAACCCATGAATATCAATTTTGGAGAAAATTAGCTGAACGATTTAGGCCCAGGCATTGACCACAGATGGACGGAACAGCAGACGTTTTGCCGTCAATCGATTTTTCGGTATCAAGGATCCGCAAAACAAGATTTATGGCTACACAACGTATCAGAGGAAATAATTTCCTATACAAGTATATGGGAACAAAATTTATTCTCTTTGTGAGTAAGGGTCGGCAATATTAGTAAACCCGGAGCCCGAAGAAGAACTCCGGGTAAAACCAGACGATTTGGCAACTATATTTCTAATGTAATGAGTTTTATAAGTGATGACTAAGATTTCTCAATATGGACAAAATGTGCAATATTATATTACGTAACCATTAACAAGTGCGAGAAAGTACGTGCTGTTGTAACACCAGTTGTTTAAAAAATCTTTCATACTTAAATATATTATTTGAGCGTAGGAGCACGGATTTCTGTCCGAAGAACCTATGCACATTGCAACAAACATCCTCCAATTTTGCTTTATTTCTTAAAAGGGCTGACGTCCAGGACATCAGCCCTTTCATCAAAATGAAGTTTATGCCTTTGGGGAAGCTGAAGTTATTTACACTTATTTTGGAACTGATATTGGTAATGTAGGTAGTCATTGTTGAAGGTGTGGTAATGTTGAAGGTGGGGTGTGTGTAACACTATATAATTTACGACAGACTAATTGTGAAATAGATGCTGCATATGATGTCGTTAGGAAACTAGTGGTGCTAAAACAGCAACTTTCTCGCCTTTAGTAATAGTTATGTAATACTTTTTATACCACAATTTCCGAATTAACACATCTCAGTCATAATTGTTAAAATCATCACAAATCGTACAACATTTGGTGCAAAAACTAAATATTTTCAAGCAAATATCAACACAAATTTGACAATTATAACTGTTTTTCATACAGGTATATCATGTCCCAACAATAAGACGTAATTTAAGAAAGGAGTCATTGTCGACGAGCCATTGTTGCATTCCAATCTGATGTTCTCTGATGTCTAGCAATTTTTATTTCATATATTTCAAATAGGTTTAAATAATTTCTAAAAGAATAATTTGTAAATATATAACAAAAGCTCCAATATAAGAAACTAACAAAGAAATATAAAATAATAATCAAATTCTAAGTTAGAAAGCATCCAACTGCCTGGAATTACGTTCATAAAGCGCAGTAAATTCGGAGTGGGTGACTATCTTTGTCGCCAAATTACACAACAAGTACTCAAATGTATCTTCACAATTGTATTTGTAGGAAGACACCGAAACATTGTTAATTTTTTTCAATTTTCGAAAAATCATGCATTTTAATGAAAATGAGAACTGCACTATTATCTTAAGCGTCCTAAACGTTAAGGCGTAAATTTAATCAAAAAATTTTGTGCCGTTCAAAAAATAGTTTTAAAAATTTGCCTATGTTTGATACAAGATTTGGCAAAAAATACTAATGTCCTTTAAAAAATGAACATGTCATTATTTTTAAATAGTGTTTCATGAACACATTTCATTAAGAAAAAAATGTTTCTCATATTTGCAGTAGTTGAAAGATGCCGAAAAAATGTTGAATATTTTCAATTTTCAAAAAATTAGAGTTATTGTAACGCCGTGCCTATGTGCGCGCTGGACCCAGCATGTCAGGAGGCCGGTGAGGGGCCGGGGGCAGTCTTTGGCGGCAAGCGAAAGACCGCCAAGCTCCGTGAGAGGGGCGGGGTGGGCGTGTCTGGGAATGCGGGAGTCGACTGGCGCAGAGGGAGACGATGGGTGAGAACAGCCGCTGGGCAGCCGGGCTCCAAATTGCCCGGGGTTCGGTACTCAGATGACGCCACCGGCGTGGGAGGCCTGTCTCGGTATCCGGCGCGAGGCGGCTGGGGAGGAAACAGCAGGGTGCATTCGAGTTTTAAACCGAATCGCAGTGCGGAAGGCACTTGTCATCCGCCAGGGGTTGTCGCTAGCTTCGGCTGCGAGGTGCGGCTGCTCGCCACGGGAAGAGAGGCCAGGAGCGGGCTAAGGTTAGCAGTTGGGGTCTGCGTCGGGCTGAGGCGGAGCCTCAAGGAAACCTCAGCCTTAGGGAAGTGAGAACGCAGCGCGAGTTCCTCAGGAGTAAATTTATTGTGTAGAACAATTGTAAATAAATCTGTACATAACAACTCCCGTGTTTCACTCGCATGACGACGACGTCACATTGTCAACGAAATGAGACGTACACCATTCTCTTAAACGTCCTTCTCGCTAACCAACAACAAATCTGAATCAAAAACATTGGAACCAATTTTGGAAAGATTTGAGAATGTCCCAGAGGATTCATGTAAAGTACACCTTAAAATTAAAATATCGGTTTCAAATTATAATTTCGGTTTCTCATTATTGCTAAAATGTTTTATTTACGAAAATTTAAAAGTTTTAAATTTTTTGGGCGTCTTCCTACAACTACAGATATGACAATAAATATTTTTTTAATGAAATGTGATAATAAAACACAATCTAAAAATAATGTCGTGTTGAATTTTTCAAGACATAACTATTTTTGGCGAAATGTTGTGTCAAACAGGCAATTTTTAATTTCTTTAAACCATTTTTTTTTTCAAAAAACAGCGCAAAATGCTTTGATTAAATTTAGACCATCGATAGCAAGCGTAAAGGACGCTTGAGAGAATGGTGCAAGTCCCATGTGTGTTGAAATGCCTGAGTGTTCGAAAATTAAAAAAAAAAAAACTTTCGGGCTCTTTCTACAAATGTGAAGATGCAATTATTTTTCTATATCTGTTCATCACAAACAGATCTTGAAATAAGCTCAAGTTGAATTTCATGAAAATATGAGTATTTTTTATGTAATTTGGCGACAAATACTCCGAAGTTAGAATTTGAATTTCATTTCATATTTTTTGTTTGTTTCTTAAATTCTAGCTTTTGTTCACACATTAATTCAACATTCAAACATTCAAACATTCAACATTCGACGTTCACACATTAATGTTTTAGATATTATTTAAAACCTATTTCAAATACATGAAATAAAAATCCTATCCGTCAGGGAATATCCGATTAGAATGCAACAATGGCTATGAAACAATGACCCGGGAGCTATTTTCTTTGAATTACGTTTTCTTGTTGAGTCATGATTTATCTTTATGAAAATCAGTTGTAACTGTCACATTTGTGTTGATATAAATGTGCTTGAAGATATTTTGTTTTTGCATCAAATGTTCTACAATTTGTAATACGTTTTACAAAACAAATATGCCTGATATGTGTTATTGCGGAGAGAAATTGTGTTATAAATAGTATTACATAACTAATACTAAAGGCGGAAAGTATGTGATGTTTTAGCACCACTAGTTAACTAGTATGCTGTTCAGAAATGTGAATTGGGTAAACACAAATGCAGCAGTCAGTTTAAAAAAATTAAGAGAGCGAATAAAAATACTCATTTTGTTCCTCCTCTACGATTTTATTTTTTGCACTTGCTCTTCCTTTTAGCAAATAGTATATTCAAATAATGAATTACAAGTAATTATCGCACGCTTCTGTCTTGATACTCGCGTTTGAATATTAGTGTTTTATTCGATAAGTAATTTCCATGTAATATCCAAAACTTGCTACGAATTTCGTGGGAAATCCAATTACAAAGTCAAATGAAATTCGTGGGAAATCAAATTGAATTAGTTCCAAGTACCGCGTGTTGTTTCCAGCGAGGATTTTAAGAAAATAAACCTGATAAGTAGGTACCACTTTAACAGAATCCTGAAACAACTTGGTTCTCTGGGTAGTTGTGAGCTCAAATGTTGACAGACATTGAACGCAAGCAGAGGGTCCCGTGAGGTTAATCGCCGGAAACCGAATACAATACTACTGCGCGCCTTGATGCCCTGTCTTTTTTCCCGCGGAGGGGCTCGGCGGCGGCGGCGGCGGCGGCGGCGAGCGCGTGGCGGTGCAGTTGCGGGCGGCGGCGGCGACGGCGAGGGCGTGGGCTGAGCGATGGCGGCGCAGAGCACGCTGCGCCTGTCGGCGGTGCTGCGCGACCGCCGCTGCTGGGACGTCGTGCACAGCTGCACGGGCAGCTGCGCCCTCTTCTACCTCACCGCCCTGCGCCGCTCCGCCGTCAACACGGCCGGCCTCTTCGCGCCGCTCTACTGCGTGAGTACGCCCTCGTGCGGTTTGCAGAGGGAAAAATCGTGTTCAGGGTTGCCAGATTTGGCGATTTCTCGCCAAACTGGCGACTATTCTCAATTATTGGCGACAAAAATTTACATTTGGCGACTTGGCGATTTTTTGGCTACTTCATTTTTTTAAATAAACAATTCATATTTATATGCCTGCGATAATAAAAAGCAAAGCTTTTGAATGTAACCAATGATGTAGTAATTCTATTCTAGTTATGTTGGTACTACTGTTCTTGAATACTGTTATGTTGGACACTGCCACTATTGGTATTAAACACTGAATGGATTTAATAACGCTCATAATTGTGGGTATAATTGTGATTTCGATGCTAATCATATAAGAAAGTTTGTTTTGTTTTAGAGTTTTATAGATTAATGTTTAAAATATAATACATTTCATCCATTTTTTCAATAAAATATAGCATTTTTAATGAGATGTGTTTTTTATTAACAGCTTATACCGTTTTGAACTTTGGCGGTTTAATGGCGACATCTGTCGAATGCTTGGCGACTTTTGGCGACATGTGGCATTGTAAATGGCGACAAGGCGTGATAGTATTCTGGCAACCCTGATCGTGTTTTAAAAGTGCTGTTGGACTGAAGTTTCAGTTTCCGGTCTATAAAAAGAGCCATACGTGTTGCAATAAAGAAAGCAAGATTTATCCACTTCTTCGATGCCAGGACCCCTATGATACGAGGTTTTATGTGGAAAAATCGTCGATTTTTGCCGCAGTATTACAATATTTTGTCTTTACTACGTAAGTACGTTGTAAGGCGAGAAAGTAAAAATAATTCAATTGAACTTCAAAGTATCACTCCTGAAGAAGAAAATGAAAAATTCTGGTTACGGAATATTTCGATACTAGCAAAATGTGGCGTCGTCGACTCTGTAAACTGTTTTAAAAATAGTTTCATGCGTTGAAAATGTTTCATACTTCATTTCTTTCATGCCCAACTTTGTTTAAATATGTTATTTCAGTACCTGGCATTGGACTTGCCAATGAATCGTAGTAGCTGATAATGTTATACTCCCGTTCAAAAGTACCCAACGCCCAATGGCCTTGCGTGTTACCTCCATATGGGATATGAACTGCGTCTTTTTGCAATTTCAAAATTATAATTGCTGTCAAATATACTGGCAAGTTTAGATGCTAATAATTAAGTTTTTTTTGGTAATATACATAAAAATGCACATAGCACATTTGCTTTAGCACAAATGCTTAAGGCAAAACTGCAGATCATTCCCATTCAGTTTCAAAAATTCTATCGCAACCTCTTTTACAACTACATTTCAATCTTCCCCACATTTCCTTAAAATGTCCATATTTTTCTCCCCTGATGTTTCAAGAGATTAAAACTTCACAAGCTCAGTCTAATTTGTGTTCACTTCTACTTCTGCAATTGTTCTATTAATCGTTTTGTATACAAATGTAACATTAAAAGGTGACTGTTTTGTATGTTATGTGAATTAATACAAAAATGTCAAATGTGTTTGTTAATTTGAATAAGATCAAGTTGTGGGTCACATTAATTTGAAAATCGGTATTTGCACACTTATGTGAACTCGTAAAAGGGAGAAGTCCAACAAAACGTTCATTCATTCTCTAGCATTACTCACAGCCATGTTTTCTTCATATTTACTTGAAGTTCTTCAAGTTCAATAAGTTCCGAGGCAATACTGTTCGCAGGTATTCGCAAATTTATTTTTTTAAATACGATAATAATTCGACTCTAAATTGAAATCAAATTGCAGTGCGATTTACTTGGTACTTCAATTGTTCACTTAAAGATATCAACATCATGAAACGTATTGCCAACGTCGTGAAAGAAAATTATGGCGTATTAAGCAAAAAAATGTCTTTGAGTTCTGGTATTTAATCGATATAGATGGATTTAGGACCGTTGGTTTAATTCCTGGCTAAGATCGCAGCGACAAAACACGAAAAGAACACATTTTTGGAAATTTCTGTAAATCATCTTACGGGATCCGAAAACAAATTATCAGTTGCCCATCAGGAGACAGAGACTCGTAGAATTACACCTCATCTCGATTGGTGCGCGGGAAGAAGTCTAACGGAATGGCAAAAACACACATCTGCACACTCAGTTTACCTGAAATACTGTTTAGTCATAGCGAGGTTTCACATTTATTCAAATACACAAGTGCAGTGCATTTAACGAGTGAAAAATATGTGTAATGAGTTTCCGGTGACGCAATCCGAAGCTAAACTTTCGACATTCCCTCGGCTACGTCCCTTGACAATTCACTCAAGCAATTATGGATCGGTGCCTCGCCACACGCGCCGATGTTTAAACCTCTCACGATATCAGGATGCGGAAGGTGACCAAACAGTAGTGACTACGAAGCAGAATAATACTGTATAAATCGTTCTTGTTATTCGCAATTTATTTATATTAGGAACCGTACTGTATTAATTTGATCTTTACGTGAAATTACAAGTTTAGAATTCAGTGCCGAACAAAGCTTTGTGTTTTCTTAATTACAATATGATTATTATAAATGGCGATCGAGCTTTTAATTTTATAACTTAAAATATCCAAGCTGCACACTACGAGTATTTCACGGCATATACAAATAACGATTTAAAGCTATATAATGTTAAATATGTGATAAGTATTATACACACGAAACACGTTAGCAAACAAAAATCACGAAACACAAAAACACAGGAAACCAGTGATGCTCCAACAGCACATACTTTCTTGTAGTGTTGGTGACGCGTTTGTATTGTTATAATGCGACAATCGGCGGAGTAAGTTCTATAGAAACTGACACGACCATGTCCGGGGACCCAATTCTCCCCAAATTCAAAAAGAAATAATAAGTCTTATCTAAAACTGGTTCACTAAAATTGTAGAAGAAATAAATGAAGAGCCATTTTTTCTATTATAAGGAACGCAACGCAGACGTGTCAAAAGTTGAGCAATTAAGTCAAATTTTACAATATGTAACCATCGAGAAAAATGAATCCGGCAAACCGATTAAAATAAAAAATGAATTAATTATTAATAGGATTTAAGAATGTCGAAGATCAATCAGCACAAGGTTGGCGTTTTGATATTGTCGAAGGCCTAAAATAAAAAAGGCATTGATTTATCTAATTGTTGAAATCAGGATACGATTACCCAGCAGTTATGAGTGGAATTGACAATGGTGTTGAGAAAAAAACATTAGAGGATGTTGACAAGGCATTGTTTCTCTTGCTGCACATAATATAAATCTTATTCTTAATGATGCCATTAATGGGATATTGGAAGTTAAGACATTTTACTATTTGCCGGAACGAATTTATGTTTTGTTAGGTCATAGCTTTAATCAATGAATCATATTATCATCCGTGATGGATGTAGATATAAAAAGAAATAATCTTACAATCAAATTACATAGTCCTGCAAGAGTGTCATCACTGAACGATTCCTTACTAGCAATAATATTTGAATATTTTAATATTTTGCAAGCTTTAACAAGCTTAAAAATTAGTTTCTAACAAAACCTGTGAAGCGAATGGTGCTGAAATAAAAATAAAAAAAATGAAATGGAAGCGAAACAACGTTAGTCATTAATATTGCAGAATATATTTTTTTGTCCTTCATGCTCCTATCTCGTTCATTTTTACTTTCTCGCACTGACTAACGTAAAAAAAGAAAGTATTGTAATGGTGCGCCAGAAAACGTCGAATTTTCGAGACAAAAACTCTTTTTGGCGGGCCCTGGTAAGGAAAAGGTGGATAAATCCAGTTGCTAAATATAGAAAAAATTCCTCTAACACGTGATGTAGCCATAATCCATGTTTTGTGGGTCCTTGATACCTAGAAATCAATTGACGGAAAACGTCCATCCGACCGTCTGTGCACAAGGCTAGCGCACAAACCGTTTAGCCTATTTTCTCCAAAATTGATATTTCCCAATCCTTCTAGATGATGTCGCGGACCCTGGAATTTGAAACCGAAATTTTTATTTTGGGGGCTCTTTACATGAAGCGCCTGGGACATTTTCAACATTTATAAAAAATGGCTCAACATTTTTGTTTTAATTTTGATGTTGAATAGTGCAAAGGACGTTTAAGAGAATGGTCCAGGTCTCATTTTCGTTGACAACCCCCGATTTTTCGAAAATCGGAAAAAAATGTTAACTTGAAAATTTCAGATAGTTTTTTTCTCTCAGACAATCTGTTGCACAAAATTAGCTCTTCAAAAGCGATCATGTACAATTTTTTTAAAAGAGTAGTTTTTGCGTATTTTGCGATTGGCATTTACAAAATGAATCTCAAAAAACGCTCCAATTTTTTCTGAAAGTTTTTTTCTTATGTAAAAAGAGACGATAAAAAGGATGGTAGTCATATTTTCGGGTATTGTTAGAGTTTTTGAAAATTTCAACAAAAAACATATTAAAACTACAAAATCGAAGATATAGATTTTGCCTCAGACCAAGTCTGTTGTACAAAATTAGCTCTTTAAAAAGATCATGTACATTTTTTTAACGAGTAGTTTTTGCTTTACTTCTGGTTGAAATAAATGAAATGTAATATATTATATTATACAGGTTTCACACCAACCCCGGGCCACGAAAAAAATTGAAAGAATGATATGAAAAATATTTCCAGAAGTAATGTCCAGGAGATTAATTTGTAATATTTATTACTTGATCGTTTTTTTCTGGCCCTGGAGGCCATTGTAATTTCTAATATTTATAAGATTTATCTTGATGGATACGAGTGCGGTGTTGCCGATATTTTTTCTTTTAATTATAATATGCAAAATAAAAATGGGCTATTATGTCACTTATTAATGCTTATTGATTGTCTATTTAGTTATTTTTCGTATCTTTTAGTTGGAGGCAATCATTGATAGATTAAATCAGAAACACGATACTTGAAAACGTTTGGATTCCATGATAACCATACTTCGACCCACTAGTAATTTCGCATAATATGGCATCTCTGTACAGCACGTAAAAACTCCAGTTTTTCCGTTGCGTCAGAACGAAATATTTGGAGTTAATGATTAAATTAGAAATTACGAACGAATTGATGCTAGTAACATTCGTTATGTTGTTTACGTCTGAATTTTTTCGAGTATTTAATTATTTTTGTACTTAAAAAATTTAATGCTGCAGCACCAAAAAAAGATTTGTCAGATACTACGTTTTTACGAAGAGAAAAGTAATTGACATTAACATTGTATTTAAAAATTAATTGTTTGAAGCGATGGTAAAATAAAACATTTGTGTAAGGTATTGAATTCATTCGAATGGGTTATATTGGATTGCATTCATTCCTCGATGTTCCATTTATTTCTGAAATTATCCTTGCTTGTCTGTATAATGTGCTGGAAATAAAAAAAAATAGTGTTTATAATAGCTTTCGTTCGTTTTTTATTTCATTTTTTAAACTAACGTACGAACTTGCCAGTTGAAATAATTGTATGTATTCGAAATAAGCAATGGTGTTCCATAAATAACGCCTTCAAACAACTTTCAGAAAACCACAACAATGCAAACTGAAAAACTGTTCTATTTGTGTCAAATATGGCGCTTTTAGCAAGAATTGATTAAAAATACGTTAAATATGTTAAAAATAAAAAATACGTATTTAAAAAGTGTTTGTTTTTGGCCCGTGTACAGGCCGTGGCCTACCCGAGTCGCCCCAGCCTCGCGGCCAAGCGTTACGGGGGTACATTTGGTTATCACGAAAACATCCCCACGCCGTATTCGGGCCTTCTCAACCTGGGAAGTGAATTTTATCATCGTCACACAGCAACATATTCTGGGACATTGCAAGGAAAACGCACAGGCAATCGAACCCAGAGTTGCGGAACCTCGGAGTCATGGAAAGCAAGGTTGCTTCCCAATGAGCGAAGCCGCCAGGCCTTAACTGGTACATTAAGGGATAAGCATCATTAAATGGCTTCATACGAGTTCTGTTAAGAATAACAATTATTAACACAAATCTTATTACAAGGCCCTGCGAACGAAAAAGTGAATAAATTCACTTGCTAAATTTACATAAAATCGTTCGTCAGTTTCATTTTGAGTAGCTGCAAGTGTTTGGTCGCGTAGTGAATTATATCGTGAGGTTAACAGACATTTGAACCTGCCGCTGATGCACACTGATTAATTGAAAAAGAAAAAGACACGCACTTAATGCACGTATCTGCTGCCTGTAACGTGAGAGAAACAGCTAGAAAAGCAAACTTTCCCAACCCGCCGCCAATTATCATTTCAATAATTTCCTCAAGGCTTCAGGGGCGACATGCGTTGACCTTGCCTGTACGGAACAGGAAAAGGAAGACCAGAATACACATTCTTCGCCGAGAACTGCACGTGGGGAATTGAAGGCCGTTATCATTGAACGCCCCTATACATTCCCAGAGGAAGCATAAAGTTCGTCACATCAGCTCACACCCAGTTTCCCAAAATATTGTTATTTGAAGTAAACTTCATCGGGAGCAATTACATCAGACGGGGAGAAAACGTACATGTGAATTCGTGAACAATCATTTATTGGGGCATCTAAGCAGGCTGTCGTTAGCTAGAGCTGCCCGAAATGAAACTGGCGGAAGCGTAAGTTCGAACTTCAAGTCTACAAATAATCAATAAGCTCAATACTTCCGTCGTGGCACGACTCGAACTAGTGGTGCTAAAACAGCTCGTGCTCTCTCCGCCGTATTTTCACGCAAAATTACGCGAAAAGCACTCAAAATTTGAAATATTCTATATGACCTTACTCAGAGGTGGATTTACGCATAGGCACAGTAGGCACGTGCCTACGGCGGCAAATTTTTAAGGGCGGCAAATTTTCAATGGCGCAAAATTTTCTTGATATTTTCTAAAACAAATTTAGGTTCTCTAAAAACTATAACAGCATAAATCATATTTTTATTTTAAAAATATCATATTAATATTTAATACAAGCTATTTATTTGTCTACTTCATTAGATTATACCTTATGATTTCAGAAGTATATGAATCTGAAACTAAGGCCCATTGACGCAAGAAAACATGTCTAAATTCTAGTTGTCATGTTTTAGTTTCCTTTTAATGTTAACGTTTCAGTGTTGAAACGTTAATAATGTTGAACGTTACTTGCTATGAAGATACTGTTTATATCCAAAATTAGCTAATCCAAAAAAAATATTTAATTTATGAAAAGAATGTGCAAAATATAATGTTATTTTTAAAGTTAAAACGTTTAAATTAATGAGGAATTGTTACTGAAACGTTACAATTTGAAATGTAACATCAATTTTAAACGGGGCGGCAAATTTGATGTGCCTACAGGTGGCAAAAATATTAATCCGCCCCTGACCTTACTTCAAAATCCATCTATAAAAAAAACATTTGGTTAAGAGAAAAATCTATCCCTAATATTTTAGCTGTCGGAAGACTCCGAAAAAAATGTTGAACTTTTTCAATTTTCGAAAAATCAGCTTTTTCAACTAACGCGCGATCTGCATCATTCTCTTAAACTGTTCTTCGCGCGCGCGCACGGCGGGCGAGTAGTAACGGCGGACGTACAGAGATTATATTATTTGAAACTAACCGCAGCAACCGGGAGAGAGACCCAGGGCTTTATAGAAGAATTTTCTTAAGAATGGGATAAAGTGACAGTTCGAAACAAGTGAACATCGCGAAACAAGTGAACATCACGTGTACTTCAGAGAAGTATCCCTCCGCCGCGTCAGCTGTTTAGTTACGCCCCTTCGTAGTGTTTGTTTACGGCTCCCTTACGTGCACCGTCACGAGTACGCATCTCACATTCAAGACTCGATTTTAAAACAAACATAATACTTATCACAAAAAAACTAAATTCAATGTAATTTTTATAAAAAGAAAGAATTTTTACATTAGAGCACAAAGCTCTGCACTTTCTAATTTAAATTATTTCTCGTGGCGCAGTATATTTTCGTCGGACGAGGACATCACAGCCAGGGAGCGTCGTAACTATTTACAAGTTAGCCAACTGCAAACGAACGAATGGAGGAAGGAGAGTCTATTAAGTTCAAGGACACAAGGACCACATAAGCGTCAGTTGTGTTGCCAGCACTAGCTGTCAAATCATCCCATCCTTAAGAAAATTCTTCTATAGTAATGTGAGGCAACAATACATCAAACTGTGAGTCGCTTGTACGCTGCTTGTACTGCATCGGTGGAATTTCCTCAGTTTTCAGTGCATTTTCAACTCGTACAGCGAAAAAAAAAAAAAAAAAATCCGCGGGCAGCGGAAAAAAGATGCAAAGGAATTGAGTATGCAGAAAATCAGCGGAATTTTAATTATTCACTATTAATTTTGTTACAAAAAATATTTTGTTCTAAAAAATTAAAGTTTATGTTGGAAAATTATTAATAACGTTGATGGTGGTTGCTGTGAACCGTTTCTATCGGCAGTATATCTACATCTATAGCATAAACAGATAGTATCGGAGACTATTATAGTAGATAGTATACTATCCCCAAAATACTTTTTTTCACAATAATTGTTGTGAATAATTTTTCATTCTTGATGTTTATTCAAACTATACACAGCAACTATTGTTGGGAGCATATACAGATGATCTTGCTCAGAAATGTCCTATATATTGTTAGGAAGTATATATTGACTAAAAATATCCATTCAGTGGAAAAATACTTGTTTAATTAAATAATTAAATGGGATGTAAGCATAATTAGTGTATTTTTGTTTGAATTAATAAAATGCTACACATTTATTTATGTTGTACTTTCTCTCAAATTTTGTTCGTCCTGTTAATTGTAAAAAAATGTTCATCTTAATTAATTGCTTTTTTATTTCTTGTCTAGCTTCCTGTAGTGATCAAGATATTCACTACTGGTATTCGCCAAAATGATGTCCGAGAGGCACTGATTAAATCTGTTAGAACAACCGCCTTCGTGAGCTTGTTCGCTAGTCTTTCAATTGGTTTGACGTGTGTCTTCAGGTAGGTGGAATCTGTTGACATGATGAAAAAAAGGTAAATTTGAATATGAATTTGAATACTTAATGGGACAATACGTTAAAAAGTATTCTTTTACACTGGTCTTGAGATACGGCAGTTTCGCTTGCCGTGATGATGAATTGAGAAGGTTTCGTAGCCAAATAAATTATTTACAACAAAGAATGAATGGAATCACGCAGATTATGCCACCTAGATATACAAACCTAAGCAGAACACCACCTAGATATACAAGACCTAAGCAGTCATTCAAGATTGCTGCCTAAGAAATCCATTCAAACTGAAATGCGATGTAAAATTGTACACACACACGCACACACGTACGCACGCACGCACACACGTACGCACGCACGCGCGCGCGCGCACAGATAGTCTTTAGCGTAACTCCCAACCCCATAACCGCATCGCGATCAGGTTTTTGTCAGGTTTCCCTGATCTGTTTTGTTACCTGAACATCAGCTAATTTGCATATTGTTCATTTTCAATGGAGCATGCGATTGTGGATTTGAAATACAAGAATACATTGAAGGCGTTTTTCCTTCGTTAACTATTAATTTATTACAAAACCAATTTGAAACTTCTATTTACTATTTATTGTTTCGTTTTGCAAAGAACATTTTTGTCATCGGCAAATAGAACCGTTCTTCTGTTTTTAACAGGCGAGGGCATATCGTTTTCGCATAACAGAAAGAGGATAGGACCTAAGATCGAGCCTAGCGGGACCCCATATTCAATTGCTAAAGAATTGGAAAGATAAGTATGTAATGTCCTTTCGTGTCAGTATGGTATTTCTACTCTTTGAGTTCGATGATTAAGGTACGAGGATACGCAATCTAGGGCGATACCACAATTGTCATAAGAAGGTAATTTTGATAGCAAAATGTTATGGTCAATAACGTCAAAAGCTTTCGTAAGATCTAAAAATATGGGAGTATAAAGGTAGGTACACAAGGTTTTAATAAATAATGCGTAAATTCATCTAAATCAGATGAATATTTATTTTTTAGTATACTGACTATTCTCAGGATTTCGCTTGAAGTTTCTGAAATAAACATCGTGTGGAACGGTGGTTTGGGGGAAGGTAATGATGTTGAATTTTGCGGTTTTAGTCTCTTCGTGAGTTCAACCGTATGTATATGTCACATAACTTCTGATTCCATTTGCAGGAATCTCCTGGGCTGTTACACTGAGTACACAGCAGTTCTGGTTCCTACTGCTCTAGGAAGCGTGTCAATTTTATTGGAACACCCTATGCACTGGAATCCCTCAATGATCATGGTTGGAAATGCAGTAAGTAAAAACTCCTGCATACTGTATGTAGTACGGAACAACAGTATATACCTTAACATCGCATTATGGATGCCTAAACAATCAAATGATTGATTCAAGGACCTCTCGCAGAATGAAGACTTCGAATTAGTGATGATTTTGTGCCGTAATGTTTAGAATATTTTCAAGTGAAAATTTGTTTATCTACAACTATATGAAGAGGCGGATTCTGCGCATTGTTATCCGCACTTAAAGTAGGCCATTTTTCATATTAATTGAAAAATAACATTTTTAAAAATATCCATTACAATAGGAATTACCAAGACAATTGACATGTTACCATGAAAGTATTTCACGCATCGAAATACACTAAAGAGCCAAAAACAACTGGTACAGCCATGCATATTGAAATAAAGAGATCTGGAACCAATCAGAACGGCTCTCCGGTCGGCAACGGCTGTATAAGACAGCCAGAATCCGGCACAGTTGTTAGATCGGGTACTCCTGCTACAATGGCAGGTTATCACGATTTAAGTATGTTTGAACGTAGTAATATAGTCGGTGCAAGAGAGGTGGGGCATCGCGTCTCCGAGGTTACGATGAGATTTGGATTTTTCTGTAAGACCATTTCACGAGAGTATCGTGAATATCGGGAATCCGGTAAAACATCAAACCTCCGGCATCGCTGCGACCGCAAAAAGATCGGGCGAGAACGGGACCGACGACGACTGAGGAGAATCATTACACGTGATGGGTGTGCATCCCTTACACAAATAGTTGCAGATTTCAATGCTGGGCCATTGATAAGTGTTAGCGTACGAACCATTCATCGATACATTATCGATATGGGGATTCGGAGCCGAAGGCTCAATCGTAGACCTTTGATGACTGCACGGCAGAAAGCTTTACGCCTCTCATGGGCCCGTCAACACTGACTGACATTGGATTGTTGATGACTGGAAACATGTTGCCTGCTCTGACGAGTCTCATTTCACATTGCTTCGAGCGGATGGACGTGAACGAGTGTAGCGACAACCTTATGAGTCCATGGACCCTGCACGTCAACAGGAGTCTGTTCAAGTTGGTGGAGGTACAGTGATGGTATGGGGCGTGTGCCGTTGGAGTGATACGGGCCCCCTGATACATCTAGAAACGACTCTGTTGGGTGACACATATGTAAGTCTAATCACCTGCATCCGTTCATGTCACCGGGAAATATGGTTCAGGGCATCAACTGATGTCACTGCAGTCCCTCTGTCCTGGGGATCCTAGGTTCGAGTCCCGCCGGTGGCAGGATTTTCGACACTGGCTTGTCAGCTAGGTCGAATTCAGTTGCTGACTGGAGGGGAATTCTTCTGCACACTTAAACTAACACGCACTGCACAAGCACACATGCCGGGAGACCGCTTGTCCCGGATGGGACGGTGCCCCGTTGGTGGGAGATACCTGATGGGGGAAATCCCCGCTATCCGACGGTAGTTCGGCGCCAGATCTCGCCATACAGCGAGGGAAAGATCACCGCCCCCTCCCGAGCAATAACATGCCCTACACTTACAGTATTAATGACCCTGGTAGTTGTCGTGCCCGGAATCACTAAAATAATCAACCCATTCATGTCCATTGTGCATCCAGAAGGATTTGGACAATTCCAGTAGGATAATGCGACAGCCCAGAATTGCCACAGAGTGGCTTAAAGAACACTCTCCTGAATTTTTTTACTCTTCCACTTGCTACCAAAATCCCCAGACGTGAACATTGTTGAGTATATCTGGGATGCATTGCAACATGCTGTTCAGAAGATATCTCCACCCTCTCATACTCTTACGAGTTTATGAACAACCCTGCAGGATTCATGGTGTCAGTTAACTCCAGCACTACTTCATACATTAGTCGAGTCCATGCCACGTTTGTTGCGGCACTTCTGCGTGCTCGCGGGAGCCCTACACGATATTAGGCAGGTGTACCAGTTTTTTGGCTCTTCAGTGTATAACAAAGAGCTTAGTAATGCAGCCGTTTTCATGGCTCAATTAATTGTACTGATATTTCCCAAAATATCAAAAACATTCCGATATAAAAGTCTCAATGGCGCCAAGCGACGAAATTATAAAAGTGTTCTTAAACATTAAAGCAATTCATTTGCATTGAGTTTTTGGACAGCTTCTTTAAAATACGTTCTATTCAGTTGAAGCGCTTACACCGAGAATCCGGGAATCTGATAAATCCCTAACCCGGAATCTTCAATTGCACGTCGGCAAGGGAATTGTGTCGAATCAACGAAGTTCAAAAAGTTACTTTTGCTGGTAACCTTCAGGCACTAGCTTCTTTGAAACGCATTTTCTGCAATAAACACTCTACATGTGCAGCTGCTGGAAAGATTTTTGTTGGTGGGGGAACGAGAGACGGGGCTTCTCTTGACTCCCGCTCGGCTGACTTACCTCTTCATGGCAAGCAGTGGAGCGCTGTTGTATTTTCTACGCCTGACTGACTTCCGCAATCTGCTGCAAAGTGTCGACACCCCTTGGTAAGTATTGCGCATTAATTATCGCACTTCTGTGCACTTCAATACCATCAACAATTTCCAAAAATATTCAACGTCATTTGAAATTTTCCAAAAACTATTCTAAATTTTCAAGATTCAAAGTATTTCAAAAGTTTCTTCAGTTCATTTCCACGTGTTTCAATTTTTATACCCCATGAAATTTAGCTGAATTCTTGGTGATGATCCAGATTAGTACTTTCGTTTTAAAGTTTCATTTTTTTTTTGGAATAAGGAAGACTAACGATGATGTGAGTAGTTTTGTGAGAGAATGTTTTGCGTATGCGCCAAGTAAACTAACAAATAATTAGCAATATCTTTGCTTGTAACGAACTATGGCAATTCCTAACAAAGTAGTATGAGAAATTGAGGAAACATCATTTATATTTGACATTTTATTTTTATCTCTCTAAATGTTTATTTTTGTCGTTTCAAGCAAGATGAGCAAGGTGAGCAATGCTTCACATGCGTTTCTCAGATACTTGCAATATTTTTTCTTTCGACGTAAATGACACGATTAAATTATTTATTTGGACAAATAACAGTAAAAACCGTACGTAACGTATGGGGGAAAAGGTTCAAGAGGACTTGGGAGAATCTTCGCAAATCCTCCCCTACACTCTTGGCTGTTTTTTTAACTTCTCGAGGTATAACTAGCGAAGCGAGCCACAACTAAAAGCTATAACTATACATATTCACGCATGCGCGCAGAACAACCTATCGTCAACACAAATAAATGGTTCGAGACAACAAACCTTGTAACAAATATCAAATAGAATAAGATGGGCTGATGGAAGATTAAGTAATGCATTTTTAATGTTAATATAAATCTGTTTCATTAATAACTACATTCATATCAAAGATTTTGTTTTTGTCCTTTGCCTTGCCAAATGTTTTTGGACTGGTTTCCTGCAAAGAAATCACATTTATCTTCACCAAGCAATTACATTGGGATTTGACTCTCTCTCTCTTCATAACTCAATGGTGTCAATTCATCTTCTGAAATGTTTTTCTCTTTTATAGAAACATTTAACCTTTTCATTTGAATACCCTTCAAATATAACTGGAAGCACTTCATTTTTCACCTAGTGATTAATTTTTAGAGTTTAAATTTCTTTGATTTGCCCACATAAATCATTTTTGCCCCGATTGAAATATCTGGAATATGCAGGTTCTTCTATCCGCCATCGATTGAGGAAGGAAGCAAAAAACGAGGGGACAATGCGTCTCAACGCTTGCACAAAGAGGTTAAGGTAAGTTGTGAATAATGAAAATTGTAAAGCATGGTCGCATTATTCAAACAGTAGATATGTCAATAGATCTTTCTTTATTAAGATCTCTAAAACAAAACAATAAAATTGCGCTCAGAATTATATTCTATAGTAACTCGATTTCCAAAGGAGAAGTATCACATTTTGTTAATGTATCTTAATTGAAACTTTCTTCGAAAAAAGTTAGTAAGAACGAAATTTCCCACGCTCAGGATCATTGGAAAGAATATGAAGCAGTTGCTGAGATTAACCTATGATTTATTGAATACCTATTTTTAAGCTAGTCAGTCATCTGTTATTCAGAATCAGGACACGAGCGTGCTCAATTCTGTGATCAGTTTTTGGATGAGACTGCAAACCCTGCCCTTTTCTCATTCTGCATGCTCGTTTAACTGCTTTTGAACGGTTGAAGCCACTAGCGACTCCTCGTCAAGGAAAAAAAATGTACCCACATTATGTTGAAAAGATTTCAGCATTTGGCACGCATTCAGATATCAAAAAACCCATTACCGATGCCTATTTTGAGGGCAAACGGAGAGTGGTGCAACCGGGTTCACGCTGCAATAACTCCAGTGAACTTTTAAGTGATAACGCTGGAACTTACCGTAAACAAAGTGAACGATCGATGTCATCTTAAGGCTACACAGAGCTGAACAGTCAACCTACAGACAAAAAAGACTGAAGTGAAAACTCTTGTTGACATGACTTGCTGTCGTACAAACAACGCTCACTCATATATATATATATATATATATATATATATATATATATATATATATATATATATATATATTCTAACACCCCCACCTAACACACAACTGGTACCTGCATCACACAGCCGCATGCACTGTAAGCAGGTTGATAAGATATTATGCTCGTGAAGCGAGCTTAAAATCTCGGGCGCAGGATCTTCAGGGTACGAGAAAGGTTTGAACTCTTGACACAATAAAATCACACAAATTGCACATATACGAGCATATAATTTACCCAAAAAACTTTGTGGCATGAATTAATGACAATGAAAAAAACAAGAATAGGATCACACTTTACAAAATAATAAAAAAAACACAAATATAAACCTTTACAGCTCATTGAACGAATGAACACATAATATTCTTGAAAACTAATTCTCTGAAAACAATTACTCTAACCTCTACTGGGAATTCCCTTTGAAAATTAATTATGTCTAAATTTAAGTTATCCTAGTTACATTTGCGCATGAAACCAAATTCAGTTTACAATCTCTTGCTTTTTAAAAAAATATTACATGCGAAGAACAAAATGTGGCAAGTGCATTACTCTCAACTATAATTTAACGGTAACTGCTAACAGCAGAATAATAAATGTTCCAATAGAAAGTTTAAGGCAGGCAATAACGCATCAAAATCTCCTCCTGCAATGCTACGATTTGATATCACCCGTGTCCTCGATTTCCTTCACTTTCCTCTACTAGTCTTTTTCCCTGCCGACGCGAACTTGACCTACTTTTCGATGGATTTGAATGTTACCTCGAAAATTGCCGTTTCCTGCCTGGAAGGTCACACGCTGGCGTCTGCACCGAGGGTTGTTGGATTCCAGCGTCTGCGTCGTACGCCGTCCTCTTGCGCCCTCTTCTTCCGTTCTTGTGGTCGTCCTCTTCTTCTCCCTCGTCTTCTTCTCCTTTCGCCTTTCCTAATCGGCCTCTTCTTCTCCCTCGGCTGCTACCGGCGACTCCGACTACGCCCTCGATGTGGACTAATGTCTCTTGCACTCCCGTGAATACTAGTGCAAGTTCCTCGCTCGCTGCTACTTTTACTTTGTTAAATAATAACTCTCAATGTTTTTAGCACAACGGTTAACTTTACTCCCGTGATGCTAATTGTGGAAACACTTTCCTAAATATTCAAATCTCGCGGACGACTAACTAGCACGTCTGTTCGACGCCGAAAACTCCTATCTAGCAGTCGTTGCGGCGGCAAACAATATCTACTCTGCCGTTGACGAGCGGTGATGCAAATGCTGCTTACCCGACGAACGGCGACAATCTGAAGAGCTGCTGACTCGATGCGTGATGGCGAGAAAAGAGATGCTTACTCGACGCGTGTTGGCAGGAAAAGAGAGCTCCCGCATGCGCGTCTGCCTATTTATTGTGAGATGCCTGGGGAAATTCTCCGTGGCGGGGGTATTTCTCCTCCTTCAACCCTTCACCAGGAAAAACGTTGCTTGCTAGTCCGTCTTTGATTAGTACGGGCAACGGATACCAGGCTGCGCGTTTAGGCACCTGATTTACGCCTGCTCTCCTCGCTGCCTGTGGGTGTTCATGCAGACGAAACGGTGGTGTTATGGGGTTGTATAATCCCATAACGCCACAATATATATATATATATATATATATATATTGTGACATACCTGGTGATGCCGGGTATCTTCACTGCAATATAACACTAAGAGAGGGTGTCTTTTACGTGAATGGGTCCTAGGATAAGTCGGTGCAACGTTGGGGAAGTTATTCATACATAGAAATACAATTATGACAAGATTTATTTTAAATCAAAGTTACTATTTACATAATCAGACACCGTTTTTATACTCCGCCTTGGTACCAAGATTAAGAGTAAAATACAACTTTCATACCTTCGGGGCCCCGTTTGAATACCTATGAAGTTCGTCGAGCCGCTCGTGCCGACAGGGTTGTCGACCTCTGCTACTGCTGCGGGCCGTCGGCAGCAGATGGCGTGGTGATCATCCACGGCTGATGCTCCAACAATTCTTCCCCGAACAGGATCTTGATACCTCGGCTGCGCACCTTCCTCGAATCACTGTCCATTAGTGGGTTTAATTACACGACCCCCGCCTACTCCGTATACTGGTCACAGTTCTGTACCGCACGCTTTCAAGAATGTTCCCTCCGCACCAACTAATAAGAGCGACGTCAATTATTTTACCAACACTAATCTTTTACTATACTGATACTTCTAATGTTCTGTTTACATGTCCATTACTTTGCGATTCCTAATCCCATAACTATGTCGCGTATTACATGCGTCCATTCACTAGCGGAGAGCCCTCGCTACACGTCCGCACTGGTCGCCGCTCTGCTAGCGTCTCTCCTTCGCCGGCCGCACGTCGGCACATCCTTCGGCGGCGGCCGCCTCAATCCAACTCACGAACTTTTTGCACGTGCGCGCTGCCACGCTTGTACCCGCCGTTCTCACGCTCGCCTCCCGGCGGGCACCGGTGGCGGCGGCGACCGTTGCTGGCTGCCCGCTGCTCGCAGCGCCCGGCGCTCGCACCGCGCAGTCCAGAATAGCTATTGAATTCTTACACTAATGATTTAATTAGTGTAATGAAACACATAATCTGGGTTTCATCACCCCCCCCTTTCTTTTTTTGAATTTTTCCCGCTTCTGGACAAAATTCACACTAGTAACATCGTCACTGCCGATGGTTGCACTCTTTTGCATATTCCTCGACGCCCTATATACACTTATAACTTAGAATCGAATTAACATGTGATTACTTGTATTAACACTAATATTACACTATTTACACTTCACTATTTTCCATACATGTTGACCAGGTTTCCGATTTGAAGCTTGTGGTGTCCTACTATGTTTTGTTTCTTGTATGACGGTTCATCCCCATTTTGCTGACATTGATTTCCTAAATCACAGTTGTAGGACATAGCTTCCAGCGTGTTGGGCACATCTTGGTAAGTGTCGTCCCATTTCCAGCTACGACCTCTTCTACGTTTGTACCAATGGTTGACTATACCATCATTCTTCCCTCGCCCCTGACTTCGCTCCATTTTGGATCTGCCTACATCTCCTTCATTCCCATGCTTTGGGGCGTCTGCAAAGGTGACTTCGTACCTCTCCAATATCTTCAAACCCCTTCCTAAATCGGTATGATCTGCTCCGCCCAGTAAGCTCTGCACGGTGACAGGATACTGTTGCGTTAACATGCAACTAATTCCTTGATATTTTATAGGAGCAAATAATGTTTTTGGCTCCATAACGCTCTTCGTTCTGTATTCACTACGACTTCCCGTGATGTAGTTGTGATGGCCATTCCTCTGGTCGCTCTTGATGTTTATTTGGGTTTCTTCATTCCGCTTTCGTACAGAAATCTTGTTTTCAAATTCCTTCAAAAATTTCGGAAATATACCAAAATTCTCTGCCCATGTCCTGGCGTTCTCTTCTAACATTGGGTGTAATAACTGGATCTTGTATCCTTCCAATATGTTGTTTGATGCTAGGTGCCGTTCTTCTGCTCGCAGAACTACCTTAGGGTTTTCCGCCCCATCTCCCAGAGATTTCATCGACTTTGGAGGCATAATTGGTGTCACCCCATACTTGACACTTGGCGACATTTTCCCGTCTTCTTCCTGTTTAAACTCTTCTTGTACTCTTTTCTCTTCGCACCCTTGTATATTTTCCACGATTTCTTCTTCTACTATGCGCTCCATTTCTTCTATTTTCATTTCCATTTCTTCTTCCCTTATTAACTTCAATTCTTCCGTTTTCACATTCACTTTATAAACATCCTCCTCGGTCTCGATTTGGACCTCCACCGTTTTGCCCTCCGCTGTCTTGACTTCCTCATGGATTTGGTTCGTCATCCCCTCGTTTCTATCTGTTATCGCTACCCTAGCATCTACTTGATGGCATGATTGAAATTTTAGCACCTCATCTTTCCTATCCAGTTCCTCCGCTTTCCCATACGGTTTTTCGCATATTTCGATGAGCTTCCTATTCCGTTCTTCTGTGATTCTTCCCATTTCTTCTGCCGGCTTCTTAATCTGTTCGTCAACCACCTTCCCGTTCTGTTCTTCTATTAGTTTTCTATTCCGTTCCTCCGCCTTCCTATTCTGTTCTTCCTCGGATCTTTTCTGTTTACCTAATTCTTTGCTCTGTTCTTCCGCAAGCTTCTCAATCTGCTTCTCCGTTTGCTGCCTCAGCTGTTCTTCTAATGAATCTTCTGCCATTACGCCCGTACACGCTTCGTATTCTTCGTCCATCCCCAGGTCAAATCCTACCGCCTGGCTCCCCAGTTCTACCACCTGCCGTTCTAGATCTATATTTGCTCTGTGATCGACCAGAAAATCCGTCCCTATGATTACCGAATACAATAATTTTTTGACTACCAGGGCCACCATCTCATATACTTGGTTGCCAATCCTGGCTTGAAACATGATTTGTTTTGTGATGGGGCTTGACTTCTTCTGAGTTGCCCCAATCACATACGCCCTATTCATAGGCAAACACATTACTTCTTTTCCTGTTGCTTTTAACTCCTCATACATTTCTTCTGATACTACTGTAGTCGTGCACCCTGTATCCACTAAAGCTTCTTTAATTATACCTTCACATTCTATCGATATCGTGGGACATTTCCTGATTCTGACCGCTGAGTTCTTACATCTCCGCCACGGTTGGGTATCGTAGGTTACCGACTGCATAGCGTTTATGGAGACCGCGTTTACGTCATCGATTTCCGCGTCCGCAATGGGGCCACCTATCACCGCGGACTCTATTAGTTTAAATAGTGTCCTTGATCACTACTTGTGCTAGGCTGTGCTAATCGGTCGGGTGCATTCCCGCCCCCGCCTCGCGTCTCCGTACGGTTTGAATTAGATCTGTTCCAGTCCGGTCTCTGGTTCCCCGGCTCTGGTCTCCATCCGTCTCCCCCTCTTCCGCGTTGGTTTCTCTGGTAATCGTTGCTCCTATCATTCCCTTGCCCCTGGTTACGTTCCGATCTAGCCATATTAACATTCCCTTCATTTCTGTTCTTTGGTACGCCTGCAAATGTCAAGTCGTACCCTCCTAACACATTCTGGAATCTTTCCAGGTCGGTGTGCTGCACACTACGTAAAAGATTCTGCACTGTGACTGGGAACTGTCTCGTCAGTACACATATTATTTCCTGATCGCTCATCGGTGGGGATAGCGTTTTGTATTCCATAATACGCCTTGTTGCGTATTCCCGCAAACTTCCCATTGACTGGTTGTAATGATTATTCATTAAACTGATTTTAAAATTAATTTGAATTTCCTCATTCCAATACCGCTCAAGGAATCGATCTTTAAACGCCTTTACTGATTCGGGAAACTTATCAAATGTATCGGCCCATATCCTTGCGTTGCCTTCTAACATTAAATATAACAATTGTATTTTACACCTTTCCGAAGTATTGATAACATCTAGATGTCGTTCTGCCGCCTTCATAAATATTCATGGATTTTCTTTCCCGTCTCCTGAAAATTTTAGTGATCTTGGGGGGGTAAATGGTACCGTCCCGCTTGCTGCAATTGGGGATGCCTTGCATTCTTTTATTTGTTCAATCTCTGTTCGTAGTAACACAACCTTCTCTTCGCATTCCCGCTTATTCTCCTGCATTTCTTCCTTGACTACCGATTGTATCCTTTCAATTTTCTCGTCCTGCATAGCGGTTTTAACATCTAATTGCTGATATAACTTATTTTCTAATTCTCCCCCCAAATTGATTACTTGGGATTCTAACTCCTTTTTCTGTTTCCCTAATTCTTCGGCGGTCCATTGCTCGTGACTTTCTACCCGCTCCGCGATTTTCGTCATCTCATTCTTCGTTACCTCAATTTGTTCTTCGGCGCGTCCTATTCGCCCCCCTATTGCATCTAATTTCCTATTCTGTTCTTCTGCCAGCTTCCTAATCTGTTCCTCTGTAAATAATTTCTGTTCGTCTAATTTCCTACTCTGCTCTTCAAATTTTCCATTCAATTCTTCCAATATCTTCTTATTCTGTTCATCAGCCAGCTTCCTACTTCGTTCCTCTGCTTTCCTATCCCGTTCTTCCTCCGCCTTCTTCTGATCTTCTGCCGCCTTCTTCTGATCTTCTGCCGCCTTCTTCTGATCTTCTGCCGCCTTCTTCTGATCTTCCCGCATCATCATTATTATCTGTAGTATGTCTAAATTAGTATCTTCTCCACCCCCCCGATTCGGATTTCCTGCTGCCTGGTTCATCGGCGTTGACGTGATTTCTATTTCTTTATTGAAGCTATCTCCTGACGTGTCGTCTAACCGACTTCCAATGCCACTATCCCTGCTTTCCGATGGTATGCTATTATCGATTCCTACATTTATCTCCCTTACTTCATCTACCTTCTCCTCCCGGTCCAGCACTACATTTTGCGCCTCCATTCTGTTGCTTTGAGCTGTCCGATCGATTCTCACTACACTGAAATACCGCACAAATTTTCCTCTTGCCTCACCTACCAACGATACCACAGTTATCCTATGGATTAACTATACCCGCCACAACACTATATATTCTTCGTGAATGGTTTAATTCACTCCTATTTCAATTGCTAATTAATGACGAACAATCCTTACTCACCACCAAAACACAATAACACTAATTTAATAGCCATATAAATTTCCACTCACCTACCAATGCATAAACATAATCCTTACAATACATAATATTATTACCATTGAAACACATATACACTGCTAATAGACTCATTAATACTATTACACAAAAATGCTTTCAGATTATAATAAATCCCTTGTTAATTGAAATTACTTTTCAACGCACTTATTGCTATATTATGTACATAATCATCATTCACATTTGCATGTCATATCTCCTCCCTGAATTTTCCTCAATAATATCATATAGATATTCACAACAACCATTCACACTGCTGGTATATATTTCCCAACCTGGTATCTTTTCTAATAAATTCCCCACACTTTACCATCACCAATAGATAATGCACTACTGAGTGAATGTTCCCAGCAAAAAACAATTTTGTGCATAATTTGAACAACACTATTAACCACCTTTATATTCTCATACGAATTATTACTACTTCCCCATTTCTTTGATTTCCATATTATAAAAAATTTTGCCAAGCAGTTCAAATATTATTAATATGTCTTACAAAATTTGGAATTCTATTATATTATATTATTTGTAACATGTACATGTATAGCCTTCATAACCTCAGTAACTACAATGTTAACTATATATTGGATGCTCACAAATAATTGCCTATGTCAGCCCACAATTAATTACACAACAACATTTTTGTAATTATCAACATTTCATTATGCTTACTTGACTTGTGCATGTTTTTGCTAACACATTTGTTGTTATTTTTTTTTTTTGTACTCTATAATAATACACTTTGCACTGCCTGCTTCTCATCTGTACCCTGCATTACTATACATCAATTACATGCACATTATTTTCCAACATTTCACCAACTTCCCTAGGGCCACATTTCTTAATTATACGTTATCCACATGTTCGGGCGCCAGCTGTGACATACCTGGTGATGCCGGGTATCTTCACTGCAATATAACACTAAGAGAGGGTGTCTTTTACGTGAATGGGTCCTAGGATAAGTCGGTGCAACGTTGGGGAAGTTATTCATACATAGAAATACAATTATGACAAGATTTATTTTAAATCAAAGTTACTATTTACATAATCAGACACCGTTTTTATACTCCGCCTTGGTACCAAGATTAAGAGTAAAATACAACTTTCATACCTTCGGGGCCCCGTTTGAATACCTATGAAGTTCGTCGAGCCGCTCGTGCCGACAGGGTTGTCGACCTCTGCTACTGCTGCGGGCCGTCGGCAGCAGATGGCGTGGTGATCATCCACGGCTGATGCTCCAACAATTCTTCCCCGAACAGGATCTTGATACCTCGGCTGCGCACCTTCCTCGAATCACTGTCCATTAGTGGGTTTAATTACACGACCCCCGCCTACTCCGTATACTGGTCACAGTTCTGTACCGCACGCTTTCAAGAATGTTCCCTCCGCACCAACTAATAAGAGCGACGTCAATTATTTTACCAACACTAATCTTTTACTATACTGATACTTCTAATGTTCTGTTTACATGTCCATTACTTTGCGATTCCTAATCCCATAACTATGTCGCGTATTACATGCGTCCATTCACTAGCGGAGAGCCCTCGCTACACGTCCGCACTGGTCGCCGCTCTGCTAGCGTCTCTCCTTCGCCGGCCGCACGTCGGCACATCCTTCGGCGGCGGCCGCCTCAATCCAACTCACGAACTTTTTGCACGTGCGCGCTGCCACGCTTGTACCCGCCGTTCTCACGCTCGCCTCCCGGCGGGCACCGGTGGCGGCGGCGACCGTTGCTGGCTGCCCGCTGCTCGCAGCGCCCGGCGCTCGCACCGCGCAGTCCAGAATAGCTATTGAATTCTTACACTAATGATTTAATTAGTGTAATGAAACACATAATCTGGGTTTCAATATATATATATATATAAATGTATTAGATTTGACCCACTTTGTGGAGTACGAAGAAGTGTGCGGCTTCCGCAGGCGACGGGTCGCTTGGTGGCGGCGGGCTTCGTGCTGCAGATGCTGCGGGTGACGTTGAAGAACCTGCGCCGGCCGGCAGCCATCGCCGGATTCCTCCGCCGCTTCGACACCTACCGCCTCAGCCTCTTCCTCGGCGGATACTCCGTGCTTTACAAGGTAGACTTTACGGCGCACAACGCATTCGTTGCTGAGTCACACACGCGTTTTGTATTTACATTTTTTCTGAATTTGACGATGATCAGTGTTCTGATCCAAATGTTTTCAAGATAAAATACACATGATAGCATCTCGGAGACAAGAATTAAACTAAAAATTAGAAATCCTTTTTGAGATTATGAGAAAAAAATGTTTAGTTGTTTCCTACAGTGGAAGGTGGTGTCTGCGTGCACGCTGTGGTGGCTGCGTGTACGCTGAACTCTGTCTCCACGGTGTTGGGTCGACATGTGGGTTGTTTCCTTTAGTGGAAGGTGGTGGCTGAGTTTTCGCTGAGCTCAGCTTCCACGATGTTGGGGTTGGCTTATGAGTTGTTTCCTTCAGTCAGAGGTGATAGCTGAGTGTGCGCTGAGCTGAGGGTCCAAGGTGTTGGGGTTGGCTTATGAGTTTTTTTCATCAGTTTAAGGTGTAGCATCAGTGTGTAGCTGCGCTGAGTCTTCACGGTGTCGGTGTCGGCTAGTGAGTTGTTCCCTTCTGCAGAAGTGTGCAGGGTTGAGAGTGCGCTGAGGCCAGTCTCAACAGCGTAGTGCTTGGCTTGTGCGTTGTTCCCTTCTGCAGAAGTGTGCAGGGTTGAGAGTGCGCTGAGGCCAGTCTCCAGTGTCGTGCTTGGCTTGTGCGTTGTTCCCTTCTGCAGAAGTATTTGGCCGAGTGTGCGCTGAGGCCAGTCTCAACAGCGTAGTGCTTGGCTTGTGCGTTGTTCCCTTCTGCAGAAGTGTGCAGGGTTGAGAGTGCGCTGAGGCCAGTCTCCACAGTGTCGTGCTTCGCTTTGACTTGTTCCCTTCTGCAGAAGTATTGGGCAGAGTGTGCGCTGAGGCCAGTCTCCACAGTGTCGTGCTTGCCTTGTGCGGAGGGTCTGTTTCTGAGCGTGCGCTGGGCGTGCGCAGGCGTGCACCTGGCTGCTGGAGCGCGCGCGCGGGCGCGACGCCGCCTGGCACGCGGTGCCGGCGGGGCTTCTGGCGGGCGCCGCCCTGCGCCTCTACCCGCAGCGCACCCTCGCCCTCCTGGCGACCACCACCCTCATCCAGGTAGGCCTGCAACCATTTTCTCTCATGCCGTCATTTCCACATTTTTCGTTTTCTTCGCATCATCATTATGAGCATTCCCCGAAAAATTGATCGTTTTCCAATTTTCTATATATTTTTTAGTTACCTATATTTTCTTTTTAAACTAGTGTTGCTGCTAAAGTATATACTTAATCGCTTTGTTTCTAAAAGCTCCGCAACATTACTACATAACCAGCAAAAGTGTTGTCAAGCAGTTAATTATTTGTCCTCTCCGAGACTCGAACTCAGATCCTATAGTTAACGTTCCAGCACTCTTACCACAACGCCACAGAAGCGCCATGTGGTTAGTTTGTTAGAGTTGTCATACATATAGGATTGATCCGCGGTCAATTCTCGGGGTTCCTGCAGTATCATTTTTTGCCCTGAGCAGGCTACTAACGTCTCAGGAACCCTCCTCCTTTATCCGGGCTTGGGACCGGCTGTGGGCTGCTAAGCTACTCAATCCACGTAGCAGGCGGAGAGTGTGGTATTTGTTTCAATTATATTTACGGGTTTTAACAAATGTTCTCCACAGAATTTCTTGTCAACCTATTCTAATTCTTCGTTTAGAAATTTTAATGTCAGCTGTTGTTAGTATTCTCAGATTCCTTTGGCACTTATCAGCGCCATTGTCGGTTAGGTCGATTTCGCGATAGCTAAAGACAGCAATTTACTGGTAAAGAACAGTCCAAACCTAAAGTTTGCAAGCCGAGTTCACTTGAACCAAAGGAAGAAGACTCGATTGCGTCTGTAACATATCTAAAAGCTTAAGTTGTTTATGTGAACTGGTTTTAATCTATTTTTTACGTCATGTTCCATTGACTTAAGGCCATATTTAAAACATTTTAAGATCATTTTTGGCGATGTTTTAGGTCATCAAAATCGGCCCCCTAATGCTAACATAATTTTGAGAGTAATTCTCTGAACGACTCGAATATTCGAAAATAATTTTTAAAATGTCTCACCATTTACGTCGCTTGTTTATGAATGTATTTCATATAATCTGAAAGAGGGCGTAAAATTTTTCCCTCAAAAGCCGCTCGCCGTTAATGGGATAAACCCACTATATCCTACTCTTTTGTGAGTTCCATTCGAATGCAACACACAGTCGGTGACTCCGCAGCATCCCTGTGACTAGAACGAGATCACAGGACAAATGACATGCTACGCGGCGGTGATCGTGCCCGGCAACCAACGTTTGAACGACGTACGTGTTGCAACGCTCGTGTGTCGCTAACCAAGGCAGTCTCTAAACACGTGGGTACTCTGGATATACACGAATGTGAAGTATGGTTGTCTTGGAATGTTTAAATCAAAACGCCACAAATCATCTCAGCTTCTTAAATGTCTAAATAGAATGAAGAATATTCTTATATGGAGAATAATGAAATTAAATTGTCTCATATTGCTTACGCGCAGTAATACGCGCGGTCTCAAACGTTTTTTGCTATAATGAGTATTAAATTCAAAATTTGAAAACATTTCAGAATCAGCAAAAAACGTTTGAGCCCGCGAATCATATACTTTGTGATTAAAACAAATGTACATTTTTTTTTACTCTTTTGCAGATATTATTAAAGCGATTTTGCAAGAAGAAAGGCGTTAAATATATAAAAATTTGGAAATATATATTTGTTAGTCTTTCGGCTGGCTACCTCGCCCACTCTTATTACGCTGATCCGGACCACTGTCCTATATGGTTTAATGGAACTGTGGCTACTGTAACAGGGGGCATGTAAGTAGAATGTATACATGTGTATATAGGCCTATTATGTGATATATTACAGTATGTATTTTCATAGTTTTGTGTCTCGTGTCTTTTCGTTGACGAATACTTCAAACGTCATATAATGTTGTATAACTTGTATGTCATACAGTGTCATATAACCTTGCATTTTTATACAAAGTCGGCTTCCAATATTGCATTATGTACCTTTTCGTTACAAAAATGTAATTTCTAAAAACATTGTGTTTGAAGTAAATCCTTAACGTTGTGCATCTGAATCTGTGAATCTCATTTCGATCAAGTTTTGCGTTGTTTCTCTTAATTGGTTGAGAAAAATCCTGAAGTAGTTCTTTCTTCTTTTGGACAATAAATGTAACTTCCGTCGTAGTGTTCAAATATTTTTACTATTAGGTCTTAAAATAAATAATAATAATATTAAAATAATTATTTTATAAAACATAACTCTTTTACAGAGCCCCAGAATTACGCCACGAATTGTTGAAGATTTGGCACCCATTCCGTTTCCCTGCTGTAGTGGGAGGACTGTGAAAGTATTCAAAATGCGCACCAGAAGAATGTAGCGTCTGCATGGCCATTTGAGAGTACGTATATTTGAGAACGATTTTTGAGAACCCAAAACGTTTTGATAACAGAAAATGAAAATGAAACCTTCGAAAACGTAAAAGCGTTTCATTTCGAATACCATTTTCATTTTTACGTAAGTTCCGATATACGTCAGCAATTGTGATATTTTTGACATCGCTTTGAGAGATTTTTATTTTAACAACGGAAAACTGAACCATCTTTGATACATGTATTTGCAGTTAAAAGAATGGGAAAAAATATATCTTCCTAAAAAAAAAGTTAACGATATGGAAGTTGATGCTTGCAATTTTTTCATAATTTGCAGTTGTTGAAATAGAAATTTGCGACAGATTGTTATCTTTAGAATTTGCAAACATCAGCGACTAGGCTGTGTATTTTATTTTTATTAAATGAGGTAGCGTTTTATTCCATAAGGTAGTAGAATTTTAAGATTAACTCAAAAAATTAGCCACAAATAACCTGTAACTATTTCATAGTTATTTATGAGCTTATTTTTATACTTTGTGTACAGCTTCGTATGTCTTGCCATTTTCCAAGATATAGCGTTTCATATTTAATAGAAGTGAAAAATAATTTGAAGTGCATTGTCCCAGAACAGTTTGACACCTGTACTATATTATACTTTCATGTTGTGAAGGCACAATTTGTCTTATGGAGAATCCGTGCCTTGTTGCCAACACGACACGTTTGCTTGCCCGCTCGCTCCACTATCGTCAAAAACACGGCTACCTTATTATATATATATATATATATATATATATATATATATATATATATATATATATATATATATACGCTGAAAAATGGTTTATTCCCTCACTTATTATCATTATTATTTATTAAAATATCGGTAATATTTGTATTAGCATAAATATCTAATACACTTGGATCCTTTACATGTATTCTCTTGTAAAACGAAAAAAAATCGTAAATTGCTGATTGCGCCGTCAAATATTAATTAATCTACGTAATAAACGAAACATCATGACCAATATTTATCCAACTTTCATCTTAGAGCATTATGTTCCTTTTCTCGTTTCTAAACTGTAGCATTTCTCGTAGATATGAATATCGGCACAATATTATATCATTTCTTTCTATCATTGTCTTTTTTACTGGCTTTTCAAATTCAAATCCCATTTCTATCAATAAGCGATAAAATGTAGGATTTGAAATTTGGTGAATGTTTATCATTCACATCTTTAATTACACACGATTGATGAAGGAACATTTTAAAATAGAAACGCATCGACTTCATTCACGCGTTTGACTCCATTTTGGCATAGCTTCCTTTTAAGTTCTCAAATACTTTTAAACTTTTTTACCACTTTTAATTATTTTACTTTTTTCTCTACGATCCATTTGTATTTCTTAAAATAGACACACTACACAATTGGCGAAATTGCGTGCTTACTTTTCTTTACCTCTGCACATCCACCATCTTCATTCACCTGCCAAAATCGACTGACCAGAATACCCAACGAGATGAAATTCCTGAAAGGGCTTCTTGTGATCATTCAAGTATTGATTTGGGTGGTCCCTTCGGCTGATATCACATAAACACACACTTCCTTTAAACCCTGCAGGTCGCACATCCTGCCTCTGTGCCTCGTCTTTGCGTCGCGGCTCCCGTCTAGCCTCAGGTCGCGCGCTGCGCGTCTTCAAAACACCAAATACACCGAAGTAGTGCATCCAAAGACCTTCGGGTCGTGATAGAACGTAACTTCATAATTTTCCCACAAACATTGTCGCTCGCATACATTCTAATGCGCTAATTCTAATAATTCAAATTAAACATCCTCACGTTTTCGTTGACAATTCATTTTTTTAAAGGGTCACATTTTGATATATTGATAAAATGAATTTCTCCCAGCTGATGTATCAGAAATATTGTATAGTTTTTTCCAAAATAATTCCACCAGTTTTGGATATGTTTTAACGATTAGAATAAAAAGATGTTTACAAAGTCAGTTCCGCAGAAATACATTTTCATTATTTTATTTAAAAAGCAAATGATGGACCCATTTTTTTATGATTACCATCGGGTTCCTCGTCATTTTCTCTTCAAGACTATTTTTTTTACTTACTTTTGCAACAATCGATTTGGCAACAGTACACGAGATTCTTCCGTAAGAATAACATTGTCCGTTGTGCCTTCACGACGTGAAAATGAGTTATAGATTCAAATGTTTCTGGTAATTTTCATTGTTATAAAATATTTATTTGAAATGAGACTGAAGTCGATTAGTATTAACAACAAAGGGACCAGTAATGTACTGAAAATTTAGTTATTTGCCTCGTAATGTTGTTTGTGCCCCTGATTATAAATTAGCTCTTGTAAAAAACAGGCGTTACCAGAAACATCCAATAAATGATGAAAAAGTGATTATTTTATGTTCTTATACTTACCTTAAACCAATTACATAATTATATTTCCTAGAACAATTCCTTCCAAGAATGTTAGGTAATGGAGATCTTCTAGCCCCCAAAAATTAAGTAAATGCGTACTTTCGCACAAGTAAAAGATTTTTGAAAAAAAATTATAAAAACCTTTTTTTAGCGACTGTGTCAAAAAAATGTGTGGCGTAAAGCCGTTGAATTTATGTAGTTCCATGTAATGAGGCATATCGTGACTCTTAGTTGTCTTTAAAATTGATTTTATTTGTGTGGTATTCAAATTGAAATATACAGAATTCATCCCAAAATGTGCCTTATTCCAATATACAGATACATTTTAAATTGAAGAAGAAGAAGAAAAAACGAGAAAGAATAAAGTTGTCGTACCACCAATGGATTTGCAACTCTCTTCTGGTAAAGCAGTTATAATCATGGACATCAGCAGTAACGATTTCAATTATTAAGAAAAATGTTAAATTTTTGCTAAATGTATACAAAGATTTACGCACAGTTTAACCAAGACGTAGTACAACCTAATTTCATGAACATAATCACTTTACTGAAATTGCTTTCAGTTCTGTTTTGAGAAAATAATTGTTTAAAAATTTCCTTTATTTCAAGCAATATTACGCCAAAACTACCCTTTTTTCGAAAAAGTGTAAATTATCTTATTTCAACATCTTTGAACAACAAAGTAAAGTAAGTTAAGTAAAAAACCTTCAATATTGTAAATCGTAGAAACACGCCTCAAAAAATTTCAACTCTTGCAACTTCAAAAACAACAACAGGAGTTTCAACAAAAATGAGATCTGCGACATTCCTCGAGGAATGTTTAGAAAATGCCGAGGACAAAGTTAAATAAAAAATGTGTAGCCATTTTTGAGAACATTTTGAAATTGTTGAGGGTTCATGTAAAGTACCCCCAAACTCAAAATATCCTTTTCAAAATCGAAGGACCTCATGTTGAGATTGATCGGGGAATACTAGTTTTGGAGAATGTCGTCTCAACTGTTTAGGGCAGATGCAAGCATTAACTATCGACGGACAGACAGATATTTTGACGGCAATTGTTTTTCGGTATCAAGCACTCACAAAACCCAGATACTACGCAAAGTGTTAGAGTACCGTAAACACGGGCTACTTAACCCAATTTTTTAATACTATCATAGTTTTTCCTTTACTAATCCTTGAAACACTAAAACAATGTTTATAATTTTTTCAATAATCTACAGGTTTATTGTGAAGTGCTCGAGAATGGTTTAATAAGATAAATTTAACACAAATCACAAATAATGTTTTTGAAAATTGGGTTCTAGTTACACTGCTGTGAGGGCAACTTGAACCTACGCGATCTTTTCTCACATAAAACCATTAAGATATGCACTGGGTGCATGTGTTCCTAGGTTTTGTTGTACAAACATGAATGTAAATATACTACAAACATGACGATAACTATAATAGCTGAAATACAATTTTTATTATCCAATTTTTTATCGGAACTATGGATGCCTAAAAAATAATTTCACCCATTCTTATCCTGGGAGATGATCTTCGAAAACAGTAACAGTTCTGCCACTCACTTCACAATAAATCTGAAATAGAGTTCATCAACAGGATATTTGAAATTACTGGTTTGGTGACGGTGCCTTGCAAAGACTAATTTTCGTCTTCAGTAAACATGTCTGGATGGCCGCTTTCTGAATGGATTTCTTCGGTCCCCTTTTTATAGTAGATCGACGAGAAAGGCATCTTCGCTTGTCTTTGTGTCCTCATTCCAGATAATTGCTGCTAAACATTCAAGCTGA
Source organism: Gryllus longicercus (assembly GCA_038098605.1). Classification (NCBI taxonomy): domain Eukaryota; kingdom Metazoa; phylum Arthropoda; class Insecta; order Orthoptera; family Gryllidae; genus Gryllus; species Gryllus longicercus. Next base: position 1,468,910 of record JAZDUA010000322.1, on the reverse strand, counting down.
ATGTCCTTATAATTCGCATATTCCATACTCCAGAAAATCCTGTATTTGTGTCAGATTGCTGTAAAAACAAGAGAATATCACTATTTTTGAATTTGTAAATATCTAAATAAATCTATTAACGCATTAAAAAGATAAAAAAGAAAGTTTTAGGTTACTTGACCCCACTGTGAGCGTGGGTTCAAGTAGTCCGGTTTTTGAGATTATGTGCTCACAATTAGGAAAACTGAAAAAAATGGGGAAGGCTTCTACTAATGACGAAGTTATTAAAGCAGTTCTATTAACAAATATATTACCAAAATGTAAACAGATCCCTTGATCAACTCTCTTGAAAACCAGTGTAGAGATAAAAGTTTGCAGGGCTCAAATTCGGCCATTTTCGGTCACTGACACTTCATAGAGTGTTGTGATTTACAGGAATACCACCAAATTATGCTAAACGCGCTTAATGCTGCACTGTGGTGCCATCGCACGGAAGGAACTGCAAACTGTTCAATGCAATGTATAAGCGAATGCAACCGCTGAAAAAAAAAATTCACGTGGGTCCAAGTAGAACCCTAAAGGTCCAAGGGTCCATGAAAAACGGTAATTATCTTCAAGCAGGAAGGTTTATTTACTGTTCCGTCACCAGGGCCTGGCAATAATAGTTTTGTTGGAGAAAAATCGCTGATTTCCAGCGCTTATAATACTTTCTCTTCTTACGCAGTAAGGGAAGGTGGTAAAAAAACACTTAAATTATGATTTTGTATTTTCAGATTAAAAAGAGTGGGTAACAAGGGCAGATTTTCAGGTACATTTCAGGAAACAATTATGGAAACTTTCGTGGGGTTATTTCAGAGAACATTTTGAAAAATATGTGATGCATGATGCTGATGACCCTTACGACAAAACATTTGAGAAAAAATGTGGGAGAACATGAAGCATTTAGGGGAAGAAGTGGAATCCTCTTATGAACATGAAATAGTGTAATAATGTAGGATCATGTAGGGAACGCGCAGATGTATACGTGCGTGGATTCATACCGGAATCATGTGGACATTCAAGGGATTATGTGGTGAACAGACGACGGATCATGTGGTGAATATGACAGTCTACGATTACAAACTTTCATGTACAGTTCAGATCTGTTCTGAAGTGGGATCCAGTGTGCAGCTTTTTTTCACTTTTAAAACCACTATGTTCGAAGTGATGAATTTTCGCACGAGTTCATCTATTGTGATAAGTTTCAGCCTCATCTCTCACTAGGCTCCCTCATTCTAGTTTTATTAATGAAAACACTGTAAAATCGTGTTTGTTTTCGAATTTGCCTAAATTACTGGAATCATTATCCAGTTCTCCTTGCCACATGCAAACTTTCTCTTATGTATCTTGTTCGTTTAATACAAGTAACTACTAGTCTACCAGGTGAGATTATCAATTTAGGGTCCAGGAATCCAATAGAAGGCCAGGCTGGAATGTTCCCCAATTATGTTTAAGGCAGGGAACGCGCACCAGCCTCGTCACGTGGACCAGGAACTGCCTGCCGGTGGCGTTGGAGCGGTGAGTGCCGCGAGAGTGGGCGGCAGAGGGGGACGGGGTGCAGGGACAGCGATGCTCGTGGGACGAAAAGTCACTTTCACGAACCGCGTGGGCCTCGCGCGCGGTCGGCCAAGCGTTACGCCGCGCGAACCCACAAGCGCCCGCGTTGCCGCCGTCGTTGCCAGGGTCGTGACGCAGCGTCGCCCTCCGCAGCACCTTGTGGCATGCACCGCCTTTAAAGTCACGCGCGCCTTCGTTAGACCTACGATAGAAAGAAAATTCATTTTTGAAACTTTTTTCAAACACCGTTACCACCAAGTTTAGTCTATTGCAATGCTACATCATGCATCAGTAATCAAAACCACTTCCTTTTTTGGGGGGGATACTAGGTAATTATAATGATATTGCAGGTTTAAGCTACTTAGAGGCAGTATATGGAGCCCACATTTCGCACATCTAAAGAATATTGAAATTAAAGTACACGATGTTCATATTTTCTGAAATGAGTACCATTGGTTCATCATACCATGACGTCGTGAGTAGGGATACACACCACACGAACACAGACACTAGTAAGCTGCATACAGTTTATTTGCATAGCTATGTACATAAACAAGTTCTCAATCTGAGGCGTTTGTTGGCCTGATTCCTTTATACGCTTGATATGCTCTCCTCTATACGCGCCTTCCGGTGGAGCTAGCGAATAGCCAACCGTCTCCCCTCGTCTCGGCATCTGTCGGGCCCTGGCAGTTACATCAACTGGCCTACAGTGGTCGAGAATCACTCAGCCAAGTCCGACCTCATCTCAGCACCTCGCGCACGCAGCAAGTCCGCACCAGCCTGGGCGGAAAGGTTTTTGTTGTATTTCTGCGAAGAAAAAGAAATGTTACACGCGAGTTATGGAGCTTCATTTGTGCACGAAAAGTGAAATTCTCGTTCACGCCTTTGCGATGCGAACATTTCCACAGCTAAGTGCATCTATGGCCAATCCTGCTGAAGGAAATAATAATAATAATAATAATAATAATAATAATAATAATAATAATAATAATAATAATAATAAAAGGGCCAGAACGACTCTAACCAACTGGCGCTCGCATTGCGTGTGCAGAAATACGAAGTTTGTGTTTCACTTATCATTGCGCTGTTTCAGATTTCTTACTCCAGCAAGTGCTTAGGTCGCTTATATCGCCCATTAATCGGGTTCGTATGAAAGATCTCGGAAATGAAAAAGTTTTCCTAGTCGCCTGTTTTATTCAAAGAATTTAGCTGAAATGTTTTTAATGTGATGTATTAATTGATTTTGTCATATCGCGTGCGAATACGCTAAAGCAGGCACGTCAAACCGCGTCCGCACGAGCTACTTGCCCGCCGGCGGAGGCCCGGCCGGCGTTGCTACGGGCATGGGCAAGGGCAACTTCCCCTGACTCGCACTCATTTCCCCTCAAATTTCAGAAAGGGGTGTGCCTCGCATGTTGCGACGTGGCGAGTAGTGGTTTCATACGAAAATATGTTTGCCAATATTTACTTTAGTTTATTACCACGGGTATTTCGTGTTAATTTTCTTACTAAAGTCTCCATTATATAAACATCTTTGCTAAGTGAAAGTGCTAAGTTTGAATGGTGAATTCTTTCCTTGTTTTCGTTTTCTCGTGTGTTATTAAATCATACAGTTGTATGATTAATCAGAAATCATACATTGTATTTGTGAAATAAATTAATAAGTTTTTATAAGTTAACAATTTTCACGTACTGGCGGACAACACTTTTAACAGACAAGAATATTTGTCTTTGAAACCTAATCTCAATGAAGAAAGTTAATGCTTTTATATCAGTCTTAAGTAAACAAAATTATAAAATCAAGATTTTTTATTCATTTTTTTAAAATTTACTCTTGGTGAGAATTTTAAATCTGACGTGTAGTTTTTGAATGGATCATTTCTTTGTTTCAAAGAGAAATTGGGAATTAATATAACTAAATTTGTGACAATAACTGTCTAGTAACTTCTTCCAAAGAATGTCATGAGCCAGGTCGTCAGTGACTGACCGCCACAACGTAGCTTTATAGAACTCTTACTTTTAAATCTCGCGCCAATTCCTCTGGACGTAGTGCCCGCGAGCTCTAGTAAGCTTGTTACTTTGCCTGCATCCTTGACATGCCTGCGATAAAGGTTACTAGCGGCGCAGAGGATGGCCCTGAGGCGTTCATTTTGAACTCCTTGCAGTTTGTTCAAATGTGAATTTGTTGCAATTGTCGAACTGGCGCATGCGAAGTCCATTTGTGGCCTAATACGTGCTTTATAAAGCGTGAGGCAGTTTACCGTTGACGGTGTTAGAACTCGCTGCATAGTCAGCTATTTTATTTATTTCATATGCAATTGCACTCTCTAGAGAATCCACGAGTTGGGTACGCTCATACATATTCAACCAGCTCTCTCGCCGACTATGATCAGCTAGTGCTAGCGCTGTCCACGGATATCGCCACATCTTGGGCTATGCTTTTCTAAATTAATTCATTGCCACCAGAATCGTCGGCTGGTGTACATAACGCCAATCAGTTCAAGCGTTCTAACACTGCACATGACACATTTTCTTAATTAGCCTCGTATCTCCATGTATGTTACATGCACTATACATAATCTCATGGACACATCACCTTCCAATTACAATGTGAATGTGATTGGTCTCAGTATTGTTGCATATAGTGTGTGCTTCATGTGTTGATGCCTCGTGCACGCAAGTTTCATTCTTCACGTAACCAATTCCTGCTGCTTGAACCAGTGAACTACACGTTTCAAATACGTTCATTCACAATCGCACATTCTCTTTTAATAGATGAGTTTATGTAACTTTTTATTTCAACAATCTAATTGCGCATTGCAATTTATCAGTTGTGTTAAATGTGCTCAGTGAACCACGTGTTCAAATACATTCTCCGGTACTGTAATCCATTGCGTTGAATTCATGCCAACATATTCTGTGAATATCTCCTCTGCCGTGAACAGTTTAAGTCATGTGTGGTGTAATTACACACGTGCTTCCAACACGTCTATCGCGGTACAATGTCGGATTCTGCAGCATTCAATGCAACTGCTGCAATGACTAGTAATCAGCCACAGTAAATCCAAGCTGCTGTAGCGTCCTTATCAGGCAGATCACGACACGTGCCCCGCGCGTGCGAACTCCACAGGACTTCGATACGTGCCCTGCGTGTGTGTATCTGCAAGTCTTTACGACACGTGCCCCACGCGTGCGAACTTTACCAGTGTACACTGCAACGACACGTGATACTGTTCAAATCTCATATGTTTCTATTTGGGCAATATTGTATCAAGCCATTTTGCACACTTGAACTCATATCAATTACTGCGTGCAATCAACACAGTTTTCAACTGCAGTGTTCCAGTGTTGACCGCAAGTAACAAAATCTTCATCCGTGAATGACTATTACAATGCATCAATGCTAACCGCAACCAACTCGGTTTTCAACTGTAGAAGCCCACGGCTGTTAAAATCATTCAAGGTTTTCTAACATTAGTGAAATTATCATTGTAATTAATTGTATAATTTTCTTAGTCTTAAATATATGTTTTTTTCTGTGTCGCATTAAACATGGTGGTCCTCCGAGCTATTATTAAAGCTACTCATGAAAACGTGCGCAGATATATCCCCCCCCTACGTCACATACAGTTTTTACTGTTTTTTGGGCTGAATATTTTTTAAATCTACAAAGGTAAGGTGGAAGAGGCTGTCTGCTGCTAATCCGAGCTATCTAACAGTCTACTTACCTCCTCAGTCAGCCTCCAAAAGATGGTTTGCTCTGTTTGTAAAACAAGCTTCGCAATCTGCCTCTGGTCTGCCAAGCATTTTTCTGTAAGTTTTCTACGTGCAGATTCAAATGAGGTGGAGTATCTAGTGTGACACCTAGATTACATTTTTAGCCCGTTTAATTGGTTCTCCGTGTGGCGCGAGTGGTTCGGCTATTGTGAATCGCTACCCGCGAGAGCAGAACCATTTGTGCAGTTTTGTGAACGCACGCAGAGTGCAATGCACGTTCACGCCACCGCGTTGGGACCATTCCTACCCTTATAAAGGGCATCATACCCGCGAGAGGCTTCGCGGCACTCCCTTATAAAGGGCCAAATCACGTGACTTGGTTTGTCATCTGCCCTTAAGGCCCTTGGTTAGCACCGCTGGCTCTCTTTGCGACACTGCGGCGGTGGGGCCAAATGCCAAAAAGCTGGCCAAAAGTCCAAAAAAAAAGTTACTAGATAGGGATTTTGTCGTTGCTACTTCAATAGGTTGGTATTTGGGCCGTTGAATTCCGCAATTAGTAACGGTTTCTCTCTTATACTTGAGGTAAGAGATCAGTTCAAAGTTGGGCCTCGAGCGATCGATATCGGTCAGCTGTGAAACGTGTTTTCAGAACCTTTGTGTTTCGAAGGATAGAGAAGCGTGCAGTCGGCCGAATTCAATAAAACAAAATGGAATCTATTCCTGAGAGTAAGTAGAAACATAATATGTATACTTAATTTTTTTAAAAATAATTTGTTAATGTAATAATTAACGTTGATTGTTGGCGAAAAATTAAAATGCTATAATCAAAAATTTGTGTTTAAAATGAAAAATAACTATGTGCACCGTCGTGCGGGGCTAAAAACTTAACATGACATTATTCGAAATGTTATTCTCTGTGAGAATCACAAAAAAACAGCTGCCCGTAGCTGCCGTTTTAGTGCCTGTGACAAATTTTCGTAGCGCGTGCAACATGTAGAAATACAAACTTTTGATGATTTTGTTCGCCATATTGGTCCGCCATTTTGTTTTTTTAGCATTTTTATTCAATATTTATTAATCATCATGCTTATAAACCCAAATCAACTCATTTTTAATTATAAACACGAACATTTCGTGTTAAAAATGGAAAAAATTGATGATTTGGTCCGCCATATTAGTCCGCCATTTTGTTTTTTGGCATTTTCATTCAAGGTTATTAATTAGCATCCTTAAAAATTCAAACTAACTCTTCTTTACTTATAAACATAATAATGTTGTGTTAAAAATACAAACTTATGGTAATTTTGTCCGCCATATTGGTCCGCCATTTTGTTTTTTTATGCATTTTTATTTAATATTATTAATCAGCATGCTTATAAACCCGAATGAACTCATTTTTAATTTTAAACACGATCATTTTGTGTTAAAAATGAAGAAAATGATGATTTTGTCCACCATATTGGTCCGCCATTTTGTTTTTTTGGCATTTTCATTCAAGATTATTAATCAGCATCCTTAAAAACCCGAATGAACTCATTTTTACTTATAAGTATGATCATTTTGTGTTAAAAATACAAAATTTTGATAATTTTATCCGCCATATTGGTCCGCCATTTTGTTTTTCGGAATTTTTATTACAGATTATTAATTAGAATGATCATAAACCTCTGAATACAAAGTTTCAGTCAAATCGTACAACGCTTTCGACTTTTGACCAGCTTTTTGGCATTTGGCCCCACCGTGCGGCGCCCGGTTACCTCACCCTACTGGAAATGCATCTGGTGCAGTTCATTGTCCGGGTGGCTATTTTCATCTTACCCTCATCCCCACACCTTGCAAGGGCCTCTCGGGTGCAGAAAGCTCAACCCCATCACGCTACAATACACTCATCTAGTACACTGCGTCCACATTACGTGGTTTGTTTTTACCTCTTGAAATAATTATATAATTAATAGTAATGGTAGTGATAATAATAATGGTATTTATATTATTATTATTATTATTTATTGTCTGCCCCGTGGCGCAGGTGGTTGCGGCTGTTGTCGTCTGCGCCGAAGAGGCTGTACGTTCGAGTCCTGCGTAGGCATGGTCGTATTTGTGATTGTCCCTTGACCCCTAATCATCATCCTATCACCTCATGATTCACGCTTCAAGGCGTAACAACTTTGTCGTACTGAGGCATACAGCTGGAAAGCTGATCCTGGAAACACGTTAATCGTGGTCAGTAATGGCCTACACGCCAAAAAATTTATAATTAACATTATTGTTGTTGTTATAGTAACTGGTAGGGCTAAAATAGCAAGTACTTCCTCGCCTTTAGTAATGGTTATAAAATACTATTTATACCACAATTTGTCTTCGAATTGACATATCTGTCTTCATTTTTGTAAAACTGATTTGAAATCGTTGAACATTTGGTGAGACAATTAAATAGTATCAAGCAATATATTGTTTATTAAAAATTGCCCATCCCGCCCATGTTAATTTCACGAACTTCTAGTGCACATTATAGATGGGTTTTTGAAATCAGTTGCTGCAAAGATACAAGTATTATTGCAATAATGTTGATATTAATGAAGATATAACAATTTTAAAATGTTGCATTTTTTCGAACAAGTTGTAGTCTATAAATAATTTTAAAAAATATGTAAGAAACATACAACAAAATCTCTTCTAATTTTTATAGTTTATAGTGCTATTAATTGACAAAAAAAGAGTTACTTCTGTAAGGCAAGTGGTTTTCATGTAATGTACAGCGGAAAATGAAAAACATTGACAAACTGATATAAAGTTCGAACATTTACTTACAGAAAATCTTGCTTTAAAACATTTCTGCCTCATGCGAGTAATGTTGTTTTTCTCGATCTTCTGTTGTTATTGTGTTCTTCCTTTCAAGTCTTGTTGGTCATTTTGTCATTTTTTCTACGAGTTTATCTGCTTTCTTGACTCTTATCTGATCAGCGTCTTGTAAGGATTTCCCAGAATTGAACCTAGGCTGGATGCTTAGTTGCTACAGCACTTTAATCTACCAAAAATCCCATTGTTGAAGGTAATTATTGCATCACACAGTCCTAATTTGATTGTTTGAACGCCAACAAAAATAGTTTTGGTACTCTCGTCCACAGAATATTATTGAACGTCTCATTACAGTTTCGGGTCTTTCCATGAAGACATCTTTTTAGATGGTCTGGGTGAGCTAGATCCCTGTAAATTGGTTTTATCGTATTTATAACTGCGTTAGGCAGTCCATGGTTAGTGTAATTTTCTTCTCCTTTGTTGAATTTACATCATACGTCTGGTCGTTTTGGACAAAACCCATGTACAGGGTTTTCATTCGTTGATGCAATATGAAAAAATGATGCCCGGACTGCTTGTTTTATATTCTCTAAAGTTTCTAAGTTACTTCGAATTGACTGACCATAATATATTTGTAATTTGTCTATCATGTTATCTGTTAGTCTGTTAGCACCTCTAGTTCCTTTTCCGTCTCATAATTTTCCCCCACCAATCCTTTCTTCAGTTTTTGAAGCAGACAACCCATTCGTTTCTGCCCATGTCCTATGCACTATTTTTTACTAGTGCTTCTTCATTTCAATACGCTTTCTCGAACTCGCAAATATCCCATACTTACATTAATATTCGAACAGCCACAAATACTGAAGGCGTTTCTTATTTGAATGTAATTTACATGTTAGGAAATTCATGTGGTTACATGTGGCGGAAGTGACATGTGAGGAAATGCAAAGAAACTGTAACTTTATTAGGAGGAAATAATAATACAAAGGAAATATTTCTGATGCACAACATACGTTTCATAAACACAGATTTATGTGTAAATATGCAAAAACGAAGTCACATTAATATTCGGACACGTAATGGAATATGTCCTCTTACCCCCTCGCCACTCTCCTAGATAGCGCGATAAGCGCACCCTCCTCTACCCAGGACAAACCAAATTATGCAGTCAGTCGTAAAAATTTCCGCCTGGAAACACCTCTTGGCACAAGGGAAAGAACTCGGCGTTTGAGCTGAGGCAACTTCTGGTTTTCCACCACGCAAAGGGATGCTCCTGCTGGGAGATCACAAATCTTTTACTCATGAGCAAGAGCACGGTGCACGATATCATTAAGTGATTTGAGAAAGAAGACTGAATTGAACCTAAACCGCAACAAGGACAACGTAAGAAGATCTGCGAACGAGAGCAGCGTGAAATTTTGAGGAAAGAATGAGAAACTCCGAAGGTAAGAGCCGTCCAGCTGGCAGCAGAACTGCGCGAAGCGTCAGGGACATCTGTGCACCCCGAAACAGTGCGCGGAGTAATTGGGAATGCCGGATATCACGGCAGAGCGGCCAGGACGAAACCCTTTATCGGTGCTGGGAATAGAGCAAAACGACTTCAGTTTGCGAAGAAATACGTGACGAACTTAGAGGAGTGGTGGCGTGAGGTAATGTTTGTAGATGAGAAAATGTTAAATATTTTTGGCAGTGACGATAGGGAAATGATATGGCGAAAACCAAATGCAGTTGCACTTGCTTGCAGTATCAATTGCAGTATCTTCTCAAATGTAGTTGCACGAAGACGCCGAAAGAATTTAAATTGTTAAAATTTTCGAAAAATCAGGCATTTCAAGGATCATCAGACCAGCACCATTCTCTTAAGCGTCCTTTACAATATCTAAGGTTCCAATCTAATCAAAATTTTATATGCCTTTTAAAAAACAAAATTGCCTATTTTTGACACAACATTTTGCAAAAAATACTCATGTTTTAAAAAAATTAACCGTGATATTAGTTTTAGATCTCAATTCCATGAAGATATTTCATTAAGAAAACTAATGCCTCACGTACTTTCTCGCCTTTAGTAATGGTTATGCAATTCTTTTTATACCACAATTTCTCCCCGAAGTAACACTCCTCAGTCATCCTTTTTTTAAAAACTAATTTGAAATCGTTGAACATTTGATGCGAAAATTGAACGGTTTCAAGGAGTAGATTTTTTATTTAAAACTGTAAATTAAATTATATTTCTGTCATTGAATACATCGTATAAGATATGCAGTGTATTCAAGAATATTTCCAATGAGTTTTTAGCCTTACAAATATTCTGCGTAACCGAGAAAGTAAAATAATTAAAAGTTAATAAATACTACGATACTCATAGCGTTGACAACAAATGTAAATAGATCGAAACATATAATAGTAATTATTAAACATTATAGTATTGTAATATTCCCTAAATATATAAAATTATTGGTTTGTACTAACGCGAACGAAAGGCAGCCGTCATTATCACCTTCTGTTATCAGTGCGGCGTTACAACAAAGGGCCGAGACATCAGCCAGGTCGATTGAGGATAGTCAATTTGGGAGAAAATCAGCTGAACGGTTTAGCCGCGAGCGTTATTCACAGACAGACAGACATTTTGCCGCCATTCGATGTTTCGGTTTCAAGGACCCAGAAATCATGGCTTCTCTATTCTGGCTACCCTACGTGAAAAAAAAAAAAAATTATAAATTGAGGAACTGTATTTATCCACTTTTTCCTTACCAGGGACCTGTAAACTAGAATAAGAGTTTTCTGCAGAAAATTCGCAATTTTTTATTCGCTCAGTATTATGTAACTTTCTCTGTACGCCATAGCGAGAAAGTAAAAAAAATAATGGTCAATTTTAAAATCCATTTAAGAGCTCCTAATTTCCATTCGTGTAAATGAAAGAAACTTATTATTTTGTCTTCCAAGATCCGTGCTCTTGGATTCATTTTAAGGCTCAATCTCTCCTACATTAAGTTTGTTTCCGGTGAGGACGGAGACGGAGAAATTGTGACCATAAAGAGAACTGAGGAAAACGGTGAGAATCATGGTGGGCTTGGTAAGAACTTCTAACGGCGGCCGAGAGAGCGCAGCACTGTGTCCTCCCGCCGCGCCGCAAAGCGGAGAGGCCTTCGGCAGCCGAGCAGCAGCGGCGGCGGGGCCGGCGGCGGCAGAAATAGCCCGCACGCGCGTCGCCACGTATTTTTACTGTTCGGGGCTGGAGGAGGCGTCAGCTTTCACGGTATAAAGTATGCTAAGTTGACGTTCCGGATGGCGGCCACGTGCGGTCCCCCCCAGCTAGCGCCGGCGCGGGGGGCGGGGGGGGGGGGCGGGAGGGGGCGGAGGCCGCGGACCGAAATGCTGCGGGGGCGTCGCGTGGGTTACGCATGGCGATGGGCTCGAGAGCAGCGGCAGGGCAGGGACGTGCGCTCAGGGGAGAAACGCTGCTATGGGGGCGTGGATCTCAGATGCAGGTTGTCATAGGAATGGTAGATGTCTGGTAGGATGCGGATGTTGTAGAGGCGAGGGACAGTGAAAGTAGAAAAGGCAAATGAGATTGATGATGAAAAATATGTGCATTACAGTCAAGAACAAGCGCCGACGCGTGGAGAGGAGACAGGAGACCAAAGATGGCGGGGAAGCTTCTTTAGGTTTGGTGCAAGGTCAGCGACACTTCGGAGGGGCAAAATGCGCAGGACGAGCAATAAGAGCAGGGAAGTAGAGAAAGGGACCACGGGCAAGAGTGGAAAAGCTTCTAAATGGAGACATTGGTCGCAGGTGCGACTTGTGCAACGGCACTGGAGGTACGTGAAGGTACGCGTGTGCGGGATTTATTGTGACTAGCTGGGAGATGAGGCACTGGGGGGAAGGAAACGAAATGTGTGGGGGGACGGGTGGGCCTGGTGGCGAAAGGGGAGGGCGGGGAAGGGCGAATGGCGTCGGAGCGGGGCAGGCAGAGGGCCGAGGCGACGGCTGCCAGCTCAAGCAGAGATTTGGAAAAGCGCTCTGCGAGGAATGCGTCTTTTGAGATTCCCCGACTTAAAACGTTTTAAAATAAACTACGAAGAATTTATGAGAAAATTAAGTAATTAATATCAACATGTACACAGATAGAGATTAGTCTATAAAATAATTTGAGGCGTTAGTAATATTGTATTATCAATACGAATGGGGGACGGATTTTCATGAAAATACACATTTTTAGGTACAAGATACCTGCTAATGATTTTTTCGAGTTTTTGAAACATCCCGATGATATTAAACGTTTTATTTTACATATTTTTATGTTTTAAGTTGAATTACATAATTTTACATATTTCAATTATTTTTACATATTTGTAAATATTTCGAAATAGTGAAATACATTTATATGTCGAAACGGAACATCTCATATACGAGTTTGCCATGATCTTGAAATTGTCTTTCTATTAAACAGAGCAATGTAACAAGTGTTTCTATTTTATTCGAACCTTCGTGGTGAATTTTTAGAAACCCCCCCCCCCCCGACTCCTGAAAATCACGTATTCGGAATCTAGGATGTGCGAAACAGACTGAAAGTAAAGCAGAAGTAGACACAACTAGTACATTCGAATGTGCTTGCACATGCTTTGCTGTGTTCATGAGAAACTCGTTTAAAATCTGGCAAATATTCTTACAAACCATTGTCTTATCGCGATTCAAAGCATGATCTTACTTTGAAAACAGAGAACATTCAGGGGAAAAAATCTATTTCAATATTATAGTTGAAGGAAGACGTTGAAAAAATTGAACATTTGCAATTCTCGAAAATTCAGTCTTTCCGAAAATACGTCTTTTTTAAGCGTCTTCTGCGCTATTCATGGACATTTGCTACAATAACACAAATTTGGAGTCAATTTTGAGAAAATTTCGAAAATGGAATTGAGGCTTCATATAAAGTACCCCCAAGAATCAAAATATCCGTTTCATACTCGCAAGACCTTGTGTTCAGGTGAAACAGGTGATACAATTTTAGAAAAAATCATCTGGACGGTTTGGACATTAGTGTTGATAAGACAGACAGACGGATGGACAAACACAGAAACTTTTGCCGCCAATTCATTGCTCGGTATTTAGAAATCACAAAACTGACTGAGATTTTGACTACATTACGTGTTACAGAAAGTAATTTACTGCATGTAGAAACAAGATTTATCTACTTCGTCGGTACCAGGCCCGACAATTCTGTTTTTTTCGAATAATCGCCGATTTCCGCCGCAGCAATTCAATTCACTCTTTTCTACCTGCATTGTAAGACGAGAAAATAAAAATTGGCGCTGAGTGGGCAAAAAATGATGTCAAAATTTAAAACTCCGTGAGCAGAACAAGAGTTACATATTTCGTAGTATTATTTTCGATCGTGTCCTTAAAATATAGTTCGTAGTAGCAGTGTACGTGACACTGATAACTCCTCCACCCAGACCTACTTTTCAAAGCATCGCCATATTTCGAGCACATCGATCGCGTCTGGATGTTTGGAGCGGGGCCGAGGGCAGGGGGGCCTGCGCCGCGGGCTGTGTGTCGCGCGATAAATAAAGCTGCCCCTACTGGAAGCGGCTTTCTCCCGCGCGCTGCCCAAAAGCGAATGGAAATCTACCCCCAGCGCGCGGTCGCCCTGCGCGCCGGCACGGGCCGCAGGGGCGGCGGGCACGTGGACACACTAAGGGCCCGTATCAATATAAGCATAGCGCATTGACATAAACATCAGCATAACTGATAGGCTGACGTATTCACAATGTCTGACATAAACGAAAGCAAAGTAAGAGATTCTATTGGCTGTGAGAAATTCTAGTTGGATGTTAGCATCGATTTCAAGGTATCGACTGTGCCCATGGCCCATATGGCGTTATTTCTTCTATCGAACCCGTTCCAGTTTCGATTCTCGATTTTGAGTTACCGATCTGTGATTACTTTATTTCTTAAGTCTTACTTAAGCATAAGCACAGAAGCTTGAAATTTGCAAGCTTTTACGTAAACGTCGTATGTGTGCTTATGCGAACGCATTGTGAACGAGTCCGCTTTCGGACGTAGTCCTAATTTTTATGTTAACGCCATGTTTGCATTGTGAATGGGCCTTAATGGGTTCTTCCCAATGAAATATTCAATAAAAATTTACTTGCTTTTATAAATACGCTAAATAACCCAACTATTTAGGAACGATACGTAAAAGTAAAGAATATATTTTCTACTATTTGTTAAATTTAATTTTTAAAATACACAATGCATTTTTTTAATTGCTGAACAAAATTGAAGGCGAAATTTATTTTCAAGTACGCAGTATGTATTATTGTATTTATTACTTTAGAATCAAATTTGCAGAGTTAAAGGTTCTACTTGTATTTTGTGTTCTAGTTTCTAGGTCTTATCTATTTTCTAATAATTCTATTTTCTAACTATCCTCTTTATTTTGAAAATGTTAAGAAAATATTACTGTTTTATTCCATTTATAAGAAACCGTAAAAGCCAAACCCCGTGAGTGTGCTAATGCTGGAAAGGGAATGACTCCTAAATACTGCGAAGCAGGTCGATAAAACAGAAATTCGCAAGTTATTGTGTAGGGGAAGGCAGGCACACATGCAACCCGCATCACATGTGACGCTGTAACATATTTTACTAACACACATAGCTAGAAAACAATGCATTCCAGTCCATGAAAAATTTGTTTTGAGTTATGTTTCTCAAGTTTTTTTTTTTCAAAACGAGACCATTTATTACTTTTGTAATTTCTGTTACGTTTTTACCGCTTTGGCACTTCTGGATATCACCATCCAAGTTTCCACAAAAAAATTAAGATTACTAATCGATTTTCTGTGCTACTTAATCTCAACGCTTAACAGTATTAGAATTTTTATTCACATACTGCTCTGGGCCTATTATGCTGAAACGCATTGTAACGAACTTGGATTTCAGTAAACTTACATTTTAACTTTTGAAACAATTTTCAAATCGCGGAATATTTACACAGTTGTTCAGCTATTGTTCAGTATTTCAATCTTAATAGAGGACAGGTTTGGTTACTCAAAGGGCTCCTGAAGATATTAATTTGCATATATTGAGTTTGCCGACTCCATTGATAAAGCGTAATAGCACACGACTTCCTTAACTGGAGTTCCGGGTTCAGTATCAGGCGGGGTAGTGTAGATTCGAAGGGCGGCAAATCTGCCCCTCGGGCTGCAATCAGTGAATATAATAATATCTGTCGCGCCCGCTTGACGTCGCTCGTCTCACTTGTTGAGGGGCGACTCGAATATGGTTCGCCAACGCGTTTTCCTTCCCGAAGACGTGTGATTCAGTCACATTGTTTGCTTATTGCGTCTGTTCCGTACACCTGCCCCAGCAATGCACGCGTTTTTGTATCCGGACAAGAGTATTCGAACACACGCCGTTCGACTGCCCTTACCAGACTAATCTGGTTCGTGCGCTCCATGCTATACAGATACTGTACTTTGCGTATTCTGTCACTCCAATGACTGCGCCATGCGCATGCGTGTGGTTGCATGGCATACTCACCATGATAGTGATATATGCTCGCCAAACATTTCAGACACACTTTGTATTATAGTTCTTTACAACATCTCGTTCCAATAGTACACATTAGCGAAACTACTATATTCTCTTTCCGGCATTTAAATGAATCGTTACAAGTTAAAATATCCAATTGAAAAATATACAATAACCAAACCTAGTTTGTAATAAAAAAATAACAAATATTTTAATCCACTTTTTTATGTAACTTTCTCGACCTGAAAATGGACGATCCAAGCAACTCTAATATCTTTAAAATAAATTTGTATTGTGAAATAGCAAAGAATAAAAGAAACTTTTAACACGGAAATACCTGCTGGAGGCGCCTCGTTAAGCTAATTTTACGTTGTTCAAACGGATATTCAGAAAAACGTTATTAAATGCATGCCAGTGTTTTTAGTGCAAAGATGTTGAATCCGTCGAGGTTAAAACTGTTTCACTGAAGACTTCCTTCCTTCGTCGAAGTCGGAGGTGTCACGCCCCTTCGGAGGTTTCTATTTTTAGTAGTTTCACGGTCGTCTTGGCGCCCTCCTTCCGGCGCAGCACTCGGGGGCGTCAACCTCTTCAACCCCTGCAGGCTGCTCAGTTCCTTCTGCCCAGGAGGTACAAAAGGTTCGGTTATTCTTGCTGCCTTTACATTCAACATATTCATTGAAGCTTTACCAATGTTGGAGGAAGGGCTTTGCACGTTTTAACACATTTTTTATACGAGTTTATAAAGAATCTTTATATTCTAATTCTTATCAAAGTTCTCTTTAAATTTAATATGATCGAAATTGCAGTCGCTGGAAAAAACACAACCAATGAGTTGACAAATAATAGTATATTTAATGGATTTAATTTTTTTCTACGCGTGTCATACTGCACTCCTATGACAATCGGTCACTCGCGCATTGGCAACGAAGAATATCACTAAGCAACTTGATGTATAAATTCATGTATACTGTAAATTTACACTATAACAGTAAATACATTTCAATTTTTTTCTGGAATTATGCCAAGCCACGATCTCCAACTTGCAGGGTTTCAAGGGTCACAACTAAAACCTTTATTATGGTCGCAGTCCGTATTTTCATAACTAGGGAGATTCACAGCTGACGCCCCCGTGTTGTTGATCTCGGAAGTTTTCCCGGCTGCTCTGAAACGGGAGGGGGGCGGGGTGGAACCATACGCGATACCAAACCGCACCATGCATAACAGAGTGCAACGCACTGGATGATTCGGAATTTCTGAATTTACGAGAAAAAAAATCCTTAAATAAAAGAATAATCCATTTACACATTAAAGGGCTACCCTGGCAGGGCGCATGCGTTAGGCACACAATGTTCTCAGCCGAATTAGAAGCAAGGGCTTTTTTATTAATAACCTTTCGCGGGCCACAATAAATGGCACCGCGGGTCGCATGCGTCCCACGGACCGTCAGTTGGACATCCCTGTCCTAGAAGATCAGTTAAGAATGATGCCAATCTATTCGCTGTGCCAATAAGAATATAATATTCTATTGAGAAGTCCAGCAAAGCCCTTGTAGACACCTAAAACGCATTTCATTAGCTCTAAAACATATGTTTCTTAGATACACTTTTTAGAATTTTCAAGATGGATGCAAACAAAGGTCAGTTCCGAGAAACGTCAAATGACGCCTAATTTGCCTCCGTTGGGGGACTGGAAGGGGCCTGACCGTGAGCGACGGACGTTGGTTACTCGATTACTCACGTGCTAGTTGAATGTGACGTCGCCGACAATGTAAACCGTTTTAAAAGTATTTTCATGTGTTGAAACTTTATTTTATAATTAAATTCTTTTATGTCTAGTTTTGTTCAAATATGTTCTTACAGTATCTGGTATTGGACTTACCAACGAATCATAGTAGCTGATAATGTTATACTTCCGTTCACAAATTCCCAACACCCAATGGAGTTGTATGTTACACCCATACGGCATATGAACTGGTAATACAAAATTGTAATTGTAATAATTTCAAAATTGTAATCACCGTAAAAAATACTTGCAGGTATGGATCATGCGAACAGTTAGAATTTAGTTCTTCCACATTTTGTATGCGTGTTTTTTTGGTAATATGCACAAAATACACATAAACGATCACCTCTAAGCTGTTCTTCAGCGTTATTTTCTAATAAGATCATTCTCGATAAGTTCCGAAAATTCTGTTGCAAAATCTTCTACTTCATTTCATTTCCCCCTGAATTTGCTTAAAGCTTACCTTTGTGTTTGTCCCCTAATTTTGAAAAGATTAAAACTCACAAACTCAGTATAATTTGTGTTCACGTTTACTTCTCCAATTGCTCTATTAACCGTTTTGAAGGCGAATCTTTATATAAACACTAATAGGAGACTGTTTTGTATGTTTATATGAATAAGGTCTTAGTTATGTTTATCAAGAATAAGTTTTTATTCATATTCATTTGAAAACCGGTATGCGCATGCTTAAGGACGTAATGCGACTGATGATCTGAGACGCCCAACGTGCATGAACGTAAACGTATGTAAGCATCGTTAAAATTATGTTTTTAATAAACTGCTTCTCTAGTATTACTCAGTTTGATTTTCCCCGTCTTCTCTTAAAGTTCTTCAAATTTAATAAGTTTCACGGCAATATTGTTCGTTGCTTTTAAAAAAATATTTTTAAAAATACGGTAAAACGGTTGAAAATGAAATGACGTCTACCGCGCGATTCTCTTGTCGCATGAGACATGGCAACAAGCATTGTTGCCGTTCTTGTAGAGGAAAATTATAGCATCTTGGAGCAAAAATTGCGTCTACATATTGAAGCTGTCGTCTGCATATTGATCAATGCCATCTACATAATCTATTAAAGTGTCATTGGTTTAATACCCACTCTTTCCACTAAGATCGCCGCGCCAAATACGCAAGAACACGTTTCTGGAAATTTCATAGCCTCTTCTGGCCGGATACGAACACAAATTGTCAGTTCCCCACCAGCTACCAGGTGTCAGGGACACGTCCAATGACCTCTCATTGTCTCGATTGGTGTATCGGAAGTGGTCTACCGGAGAGTGACGGAATAACGGACGAACGGATATACGCACACTCGCAGTTACTCAAATACTATACAGGGATAAGGATGTATGGTTCTGGTTAATTAAAGAAACTTCTAAAAATTGAAACTAATACATTTCTCTCTTGTGATGCTGTATAATTGATCAATGCGTAGAGATAAGTCGTCTCCATCTTTCGTATTTCTCGTCGTCAGCAATGTCGAATCCGTCGTCTTGCCTCCACATCCGCAGGTTTTAAAGCTCGGCGGGAGAGGAAGGGAGTGGGAGGGGGTAGGGAGGAATGTCGCGAGGGCGTCAGGTGGGCGTCAACAGAAGGCTCCGCGCTTGTTCACTCTGACAACGCGACCTGACAAACGTGTATGTTTCCTGACGAACACGGAACACGTCTACCATATCGTATTTTGTCGCCTTTGATTTTGACGTTCTGCCGCCTCTTTGATGAACCCAAATTCCCATGTACTACGGGTGGAATGCTTCTTGTACAACGTCCGGAATGCTTCTGGAGAATATAGGACCCAGTGTAGTGAATTACGTGTGTATGTGTGTTTGTGTGCGTGCGCACGCATGTAATACTGATAATGCGGCCTATTCGAGTGAATGTTTCGATGCTACCTCGCATCTTAACAAATACTCAAATGTTCCACAACACATCGTTTAAAAGTATGTTGGGAGCATTTGATTTATAAATATTTCCAAAAAGGCAATCTCTTTTTTAGCAAATCGACATAAAAATTAATGTAGAATACTGTCCAGATTTTAAAGTAAATTAATAGAGACGATTTATTTCCTACTTAACCAGTTGCGCTAAAAAAACATATACTCTACTAATACATACGTTTATGAGAAAATAACTATTAAAACATTTAAAGTGCCTAAGTTTTACACCAATTTACGCAAAAAATACTCATATTTTTCAAATATTTAACATGGCCTTATTCGAAGATCTGTTTGTGATAAATGCATTTTATTAAGAAAAACATTTTATCTTCATCATTGTAGTTGTAGGTAAACGTCGAACAACTTTGAATTTTTGAAATTCCAAAAAAATGAAGGATTTCAACGAAAATGAGACCTGCACCGTTCACTTACGCGTCCTTTGTGCTATCCAAGGTCAAAATTTAGCCAGTAAATTTGGTGCCGTTCTCAAGGAAAAACTGTTTTAAAAAATAAAAATTGCCTGTGTTTGAAACAAAATTAGGCAAAAAATATTCTTCTTAAGATTTTATTATTTCGTATATAAATACGGACGTATACGAGAAAGAAAAAGAAGTTTCTAAAGCCATGAATCTTACATTTGAAGCTGTCAATTCGGTTTATTGACTTGCGATGGTGTCCTCTGTGTAAGGGAGATCGCCTTTCGTTTCATTTCGATGAGGAACGAATACCCCACGAGCGGCGTGCCCGTTTCCTGAGCATGCGCAGCGGGATCGGCCTCGCTGGCCCTGGCGCAGGCACGACGCGCCGCGCCGCGCCTCCCCGCCCACGGCCCCCACCCACGGCGCGTGCCACAAAGACCTCAATCGAACAATGCGACCTGACACATGTTCGCATTTCTCAATCAGCGATGAGAGCTTTGCTGTATGACGACTTCGGAGCATCACACGAGGTCGAGTTGTCGCCGCCTGAAGAATCTGAGTGAGTTTTATAATCGTTCGCTAGAGCAGCCATGAACATGGGTCGAAATGTGGAACGGGGAGGAATTAGAATTTTGTATTTTTTTTTTTTTAAATTATGATGGAGACGCCGCTAGCTGGCAAAAGTCGGATTAATCTGACCCTAAGATAGCGAATAGTATAAATATTTAGATAATGAAATTTTGCCAAGTGTTCATTAAACACGAATGGCAAATAAAAATATTTATTTAGTTATAATAAGGCCGTTGAATAAAACAATCATTTTAAGGAAATTAGTGCACATTTCCATGGCTACTGCATATTTTCTACCTGCAATTACCATTAAAAGGAATTGAAACTCAGCTCAAAGTGACTACCGTATCTCTACGAAAAAAATGAAAGGGATTGCTGTTGTGAGTGGTGGTTTAAGAAGAAGACGAAAGGTTAATCTTGGATTTTAAAACTATTTTCGGTTGTAAATTATTTCAAGTGTATTTACGATATCCTGATCGAAAAACAATTTAGTATAATTTTGCAAGTATAAACATTTGTAAGTAACCAATTTCCTAACAGCCCAATAACCAGTGCTTTAACATTAATAAAAAGATGGACAATTGTGACAAATTTTGATGACAAAATAATTAATCAAATTCAGAATTAAAAAAGAAAATTGCTCGTGTCGACATTCGTTAAGAGACTATTTTAACGAAGCAATAATAATTAAAAGCTGAATTTTCTTGATTGCACCCTTGTGGAATTTCGTTGAAAAGTCGCATTCATCACACGAAAACGTAACGCCGCCGCTTGCCATCAACCTTTCGGTGCGCGGTTACACAGAATGAGATGGGCGGCGGATTCAGAGAGTGGGCGGCGAGTGGGCGCTGCGACGGAGCCCGGAAGGCCCCTGGGGCGAGTGAGTGGGCGGGCGAGCGGGCGGGCGGTGGCCGCAGGTGCGGGCGCGTGGGCGACGCACGGCTCCTGGCGGCGGCGGCGGCGGCGTCCGAAGGATGTGGGCGTCGGAGGGCCGGCGCTCCGGCGCGCCCTGGCGGCGGCGGCGGGCGACTCGCTCGGGGCGACGCGCGGGCGGGGCGGGGCGCGGCACCGACTGGTTTCTGGCGTCCCGCCTCCCCCTCCTCCTCAGCCGCCGCTCGCGGCCTCTGCGTAGCCTAATGGCCGTGTTGCCACGTTACGCTACGAACGGCGTTGTCGTCGCCGTGAATTTAATAAGATAAAAATAGCGCTTGGTGCTGGATCTTGTGATGAACAAGTGTTGGGACCGCCCCTTTGATACGTGCTTACTGCACTCTAGCGAGGACGCTCGGTGAAGAAGTTCATGGAAACGAAAGCTGCATCATAGCAGCGACTTCGCGAGCTCGGGAGCTGGTTTAGTGAATCATTCTTGTTTTTCATATCCATTTTTGGCTATTGCGGTTCCTTACATGTGCTATGACAGGCGTCTTCACCATCGTAATCTTCTATATGCTTTCTAGTTTCCCTCCTCTTTACAAAGTGATACTGAATTATTTATTTGTCGAATACTTAATTTGTACAGAATTTTTTTATTTCTAGAACAACTACTTGTTGAACCACATATTGAAATCACATATTTTAGAATTGTTCATAGTATTCGTAACCTTGAGGATATTTCACATAAATGGAGATCAATTCGATTATTATTGTACTTTTATAACATTACCTGGAAATCTAATCGATTAAAGCATTCCAACATATTTGTGTGATGTTTGTTAATCAACTATTATCGAGCACGGAAATATCCATCATATTTTTCTCATAATTTTCACTATCAAATTCGTTGTGTGGCTCCTTCGCTATCGTTGGTCATGGCATCTGAAGTTAAGTGAACAAATAGTACTTTACGCAACAAGAACGCAAAACAGTGATTCACACACGAGTCAAGTTTGTTGACAAAGAGAGAGTGCCCATTGTTGCGTGTACTTCTTTTTTTAACACGGCATGAGCGAAACGCAAAGCGTCAAGTAAAGCAATACATATTAAATATCAAATAACCAGAAATACCTTTTCTTGTTTAAAAGTAAATGGATTCCAGTCAGTGTCGTATCACTATTGTTTGTAAATAATAAACAAAGGCGTCGTCAAGACGAAAGTCAATTGCGAATCGTTACAGATGTTTCGCACACGCAACACACGCTTCGCGATGTTTTGCAGTGTGAAAAAATTAGCTGTTTCGCACACGCAAATAATCGCGAGAAACCATTTTTCGCGCACGGCGACATTAACATTTTAAATTACCTTCTGTGGTTCAATATAATTCAACATAATTTACTTTATCTCTATTATTAATTAGATCGCTGGAGACCTTCTAATAATTAATTAAGGTAAATTCAAGATGTTGTCTAGTATCATAATTGATACACCTTTAATTTACCGTATTAACTTACTTTATCTCATTTCATTAAAATAGTTTTATGAGACATTCTCCAATATTACCTTATAAACATTGAGATCTTCACAAATATTGAACCAATGAGATTATCACAGACTTTAAACATTTTTCGTAATTCGTGTATTTGAGATCATTATTAAGAGCTTACAGTAATATGCTTGTAGTGCACATGTAACGCACATAACTCAGCACGCAGTTCTCTTCCCCTCGAGGCAGTATCCGTGCTGTTAATTAGCGCTCGGTAATTAAGTGTCAGTCAGGCGCCTAACGCCGAGACCTTTGATCGGGTTTTGAAGAAAGAAAATTTATTCTTCTTTCATTCATCACGCCGCTTTGCAACTGTTAAAAACAAAATGAATTAATTTAGTGTAATTGTAAAATATTTTAATTGTATACTTTAGATTAGCATTTTACCAAATATAAGATCGCCGATAAACTACCTTTCTCGTTATGCAATGGCGAGCAATGCGAATTCAACATAAAAGTTGCTGTTAAGTGACGTCGACGAATGCTATTGTGTGTAGCGGTTGTCAGAAGTTAATTCATATTGCATTCATTCTATAACGATAAAAAATTTGTGTGACCAAAAATTTTACAGCATATCCTGCTCTGCAAAACATAAAAACTTTATTTTTCAAGTTATTTTAATTCATTTTCTGTGCGATCTAATTTTTATGCGTTTATTTCTCCTTCAGAGAAATAGGAGTTGTATCAACTTTTCCAGACGCTTCATGGTCCTCTGCAATTACTGCACTATTATTATAGTATATTATTCAGATGGACACGTATCTGAAACAAATAATTTTAAACGTTCTTGGCACATCGCAGTTTACCACTCAACACCACTAGTCATGTAATAGAAATATGCAGTCCAGTCACATTAATGAGAGCACTGCCTATGTTCGACATAAACATACAATAACTCCTCACAGTTGGCAGCACTAACAGTGTATAAAG
Source organism: Gryllus longicercus (assembly GCA_038098605.1). Lineage (NCBI taxonomy): Eukaryota > Metazoa > Arthropoda > Insecta > Orthoptera > Gryllidae > Gryllus > Gryllus longicercus. The sequence goes on along the minus strand of JAZDUA010000322.1, from coordinate 1,445,232 downwards.
CGTATCGGGCGGAAACTGAAAACAGTGCAGTTGTTGTCACCATGCAGAAACGGAGCGATTTAGCGGACGTCCAAAAGGGCATAATCATTGACTTTCGGACCAAGGGGAAAAGAATTTCCGAAACGGCTAAGTTTGTAAAGTGTTCGCGTGACACCGTGGTTAAAGAATACGTGCATTGCAAAATTGCGATATCCAAAATCAACGCCGAGCCAACTGTGATGCCCCACGGGCCATTACTGACTGGAGAGATCGACGAATGTGGAGATGTGTGTGAGCGGGTAGACATGCAACTGTACAGTAACTGACCGGCCAGATGAACCAAGGGGCAACTAACAACCATTCAGCGAACGTTGCTGCGTAGAAGCCTCCGCAGCAGGCGCCAGAACAAACACAAATGCTGACTGCTATTATTCGGCGACGATGGCACGAATTTGCATGTTTATCCCGCAACTGGACGTCCACTGAGTGGCGTCAGGTTGGTCTCTTCATATGAATAACTTTTTCTGCTCCATCGGACAAATGATCGTTAGTAATACTGCGTGAAACGTTTGAACGCAAACACCCCCACACGAATTCAGGCCGCGGAGAGAGCGTGATGGTGTGGGGAATGTTTTCGTAGGATTCCCTTGAAGATCTCGACATTCTGTAAGGTACAATGGATCAAAATAAGTTTGCAGTCATCTTTGAGGACCATGTCCGTCCCTATATGTAGGTCTTTTTCCCCAGCAAGACGGATCTACCAGCAGGATACGTGCGATGCAGGGGACGTGCGTAGTTCGAAGAGCACCAAGATGAGGTTACAGCCAAACCCACCGGGATGAGTTACCTGACCGCCAAACTCCCTCGATTTAAACCCGATTGGGAATGTGTGAGACCGTCTCGATCGGGCTGTTCGCGTCATGGATCCACAGGCGTGTAATCTAGCGCAGCTGGCCTCGGCTGAGGAGTCGGCATGGCTCCACCTCTCAGTCAGTACCATCCATCACCTAATTGATTCCCTCCCTCACGTCTCGCAGTGATGAGCGCTGCAAAAGGGAGTTATTCAGAATGTTGAGGGGTGGTCACATTAATGTGGCTGGATTGTGTGCATTCCATACAAAAAGTTTGGAAACAATATCACGAACGATATCACTTAAGAAAATATCAAATCCTTATAATACACATACGAATTAAAGGAAGTTCTTAATGTCAGACATTCGAACATGAATTAAATGATTTACAAAGAAATGGTATTCGAGAGTTTCAAATAACAAAAATGTTTTTGAGAGAAGAGAGCCGGGCGAACAAATGATCAAGTTTTTGATATTTGAATTATTTTCAAGATTCGAATGTTCGAATCCATTTCTAAAGAAAATGTAGGGTTCGAATCCCGACAGTGGTAGGATTTTCGACACTAGAAACATAGCTATGTCGAATACAGCCTCTGCCTGGAGAACGATTCTAGCTGCCAGCTGCTCTTATCGCTAGTTTTCCGTGGTTTCGCCGACCAGGCGAATGTCGGGCTAACAAACAGGACACGGATCGCGCGCGATCTTTCCTTCCTCTTCCTTGTCCTATCCTCAGCCCTTGGACACACTTACACTTCCATGCACACGTGCCGGGAGACCAGTCGGGAGCTTGGAACTCGTCTCAACTGGAGAGGTACCCCGCTGGTGGGAGATACCTGGTTGGGGAAAATCCTGAATGCTGACGTGAAGGTTGGCGTCGAATCTCGCCATCCAATGAGGAAGATCACCTCCACCTACCGCGATAAAAGCACGCACTTCATTTACGGGACTAATGACTTTACAGTTGACACTTATCAAAACTTATCGATCGATCGAAAGAAAATACAATTTGGAACGAAGAGTATTAGATCCACTGCATCAAGATCCATTTCGCGGTGACACTAATAAATTTTCACTGAATGCGGCAGCGTTGGTGTAACTGTTAGCGTATTGGGCTGTTATACCCGGTTTCAAATCCGATCGAAGCTGTGGATTTTTAACGGCGAAAAAATTCTTCGTGCGCTTTCCGTCGGATGAGAAATAAAGCCGGCTGTCCTATGTTAGTAGATTTACTTGCATGTAAAAGATCCTCAAACCTAAATGACCCCTCTGAGCTAAATTAAAATCGCCTGTTTCTCGCCCAAGAAATATCTCCTTTCTCCGATAATGATGAAAGAATCCTAGCGAAATTTGTGTGATCAGACGGAAGAGCGGACCTGAGGGCCCGAGTCACGCTACCTAAAATAAGGCATCAATTCAATTCAATACGTGGAGAAATGCGTATGTCCTGAGGCACAAACATATAAAACATTCCATTAAATTCGACATTTCTGAGCAATATTAATTTCGCAATTTTGTGTTATACATCCATTTTTTCACACCCCGGGCCAAGCATTAGTAGAATTGAAGACACTTTGAGTCCGATTCAAAAGGGAGGACTGGTTACAGGTGCATCCGCCTAGGACCTAGAAATATTTCTTTACATAGTACATCTCTTCCAATCCCATAAGTAATACGCAAATGTCGAAGTGTTACCGTAACAAAGAGGCCACGGTTCGCGTGCCTTAGCCTTGCCCCCCCCCCCTACACACCCACACTCTCACAGACATTCAGTACACTACCACACACGTCTGGAGACCAGTCTACAGCTTAGGGCTTGTCTCGGTGGGATGGAGTCTCGGGAGAGATACCCTGGAGATATCGCAAGCCGGTTGCTCAGTGCCGGATCTCACGTTTTAGCCGGGGAGGAAGTTCACCATTCACCATTCGGCGGCGGCGGCGATGGTTAGCGTTTCGGACTGTTGTACCCAAGTTGGCGGGTTCAAACCCGATCGAAGCCGTGGATTTTTCAGGGCGACAAAATCCTTCGTACGCCTTCCTTCGGAGGGGAAGTAAAGCCGGCTGTCCCATGTTAGTAGATTTACTTGCATGTAAAAGATCCTCAAGCCTAAATGACGCCTCTGAGCTAAATTCAAATCGCCTGTTTCTCGCCCAAGAAATACCTCCTTTCTCTGCTAGTTGGTGAAAGGAGCGTAGCGAAATTTACGTGGTCAGACGGAAGAGCAGGCCTAATGGCTTGAGTCTCGCCACGTAAAATAAGGCATTAATTCAATTCAATTCAATTCAATTCAATTCAATTCACCGTTGCCAGGGACTCAGCATGCACTACACTTAGGGGACTGGCGCGCCCAGAATCAACGCTCACTCATTTGCGTGACAGTAGCAGCTCTCTTTCTCATTCAGGATAAAAACTACACTGCAGGAAACAATACGTTTTAAATGAAATTTGATCACAAAGCGGATTTTTACAACGAAAAGAGGATTCTGAATATGCACTGGCAGAAATCCAATACACATGTTGTTATTCATTAATGTTTCAAATGTAATGCCATTTAGTAGTTTTATTCTATTGCAAATGGTAAAATATTAATTGAAAGGTTGCTCTTGATGTTCTATTAGTACCATTTCCACAAATGAATTTTCACAATTTTTTGACAATCTTGGATGAAGTGGTGTATACAAAACTTGCATATTTTAATGTTCGTACCAATTTAAGGAACGTTTTTCACTAAAAAGGGATCCTAAACACATTTTAAAATATCACACATATTCTTGTGTTTCAAAGTCGAAAGAAAAATTAATTCTTACAATATCGCATTGGAATATTCGTAAAAATATATTTTTAGAAAAAAATTGGTAAAAAAGAACACATTACCCGTTGCTCTTATTTATCTACATTGTTTTACAAGAAAAAGTTCCGAGATGTCCCTTCTAACTTATGCTGAATTTTGAATATGTCGAACAGGATGTCGAAATCAGATAAGATTTTTTCATCATAAAAGCATTTTAGATGACTTAAAACATCCTCCAAAAGCGGAACATAAAGAGGTGATATTACTGTTTCACTTGAAAAAATTCGACCTAATATTTTATATATACCTATTTACTTTTCCTTGAAACAAAAAATCGTATACTTCAGTCTTATTTCTACCTCCTATGAAATGTACGAAATATTGAAAATTAGGGCAGGTCAATTTATTGCAAAAATATAATAATAATCTCCAGTAAATAGCACAATGTACTGTGGAGTATGATATTAAAAGAAAATTTTATTGAAATGAATTCAACAATAATTTGCAATTACTGAAAATTTTTTGGGATAAGATTTCTCCTGCTCCATATGCAACACAGTTATTTCTTAATCCTATTATTTCATTTTCGTCATTCATTATTTTTTATTCTCGTTGCGACTTGTATTCGTATAAAAAATGGTACTATTATTTGTATTTTTAAGATTGTCTTAAGAAAAAGAAAAAAAAAGTGTGGTTGATATTGTCGATTGTTTCCAAATAATTGTTAAATCCGGACATTGGAATTAAAGACTCTCCATCTCTTTCTCTAGAAGATTATTTTTTATTTATATTGAACTTGTTTACAAATGTTTGCTTTCAAAAAGTAACCACTAGAAATTAAGTGATGTATTACTGGACAGTATATACCATGATGTATTGAATTCATTTTTTCCCCAGAAGTTCTTTCAGATGAGTCATCTTTCTCCTCACATAACTCACGTAATTAAAGCACAAAAAACGTGACTTTTTAGTTTATTGGGGCACTCCATAAATCCTACTTATCGTCTGAAAAGGAACTTGAAGCCCCGAACAAACAGTGGACCGCGTTTGATCGGCCCCTTCGCCACTCCACCCCCTCGAGCCGGCACTTGGCAGCCCCGCGTCTCGCCGCCTCTCCATTGCGCCACCGACAGCGTCCACTCGCTGCAATGTCCAGCCGCCCCCGCAGCCGCGCTGACTCACGTACGGGCCACGGCGCGATGGCGGTGGCGGCGGTGGTGGCGACTCGCTCCCCGCCCCGCCCCTCCCCGCCCCACCGCCCGCCCACCGCTGCCGCCGCCACCCTCTCCCTCTCCCTCCCCATTGCTCTCCTCGCTTCTCCCTTTTTTGGCCGCCTTGTAGGCAGTTCCACCTTTGCAAAGTCCTTGGCTAGCGACGAGCGCTTGGAGTCTCGCCTCGCCTTGCTTGGCTACCCGGACCTTTGTAGGCGAGACGCCCGCGCGGACATTTTTATTGGAGCTGTTTATAAAAGAATACGTATTCGGCGACCGCTACAACCGCAACGCAATTGCTCTTATTAATTTCTAAGCAGGTGCGTAGCAGAATGTTTAGGAGCCTGCCGCTGCCTTGTATCTTTTTCCAGTTACATTTGTCTCGAATGTTTGACATGAAAAGTGCAAATCGTTTATAACGAGACTTAGTGGGCAATCACAAGTTGGAGCAATGTCATAAACATGTTTGTGCATCCAGTGTTCTCCGAATGAAAATTTTGTTATTTAATAATAAACTGTATCGATAGAAGACTCCCTCAAAACAAATCTACTACTCTCTCTGTTTCGTACTTGATGATCTTCTCTCTAGGTATCTTGATTATCTCTGCTATGTATTCTCGATTATGCGATTCTCTTCGCCGTTTATATTACTTTCGATTTATTTTAACAATTTTAAAACTAAATGGATAAAACATCAAAAGTAGAGAAAGTGTAAAGAATTGAAATAATACAATGTTCCCTGCTAAATTAAGCTTCTAAAAGTGTGAAGTACTCGCTAAAAATACTTGAACGACTTTACGAAGGACGACGACTTTCGCACCGACGTTGGAATAATAACCAACATTTAATTTCATCCTTGTAATTAAAAACACGCTGATACTGTTTTGAAGACATTAAGAAAAAGCGACAGGTATAACCTCAGTGATCGCAAATAGAAACAAGACTATTAATAAAAACTTCAAAAGAAATAATACGATGGATTGGAATAAATCCATGATTTATTTTACAAACAGAACATTGTACGTAATCTGTAATGTTTTTTTTTATTTTATTACAAAGAATTTACAATCTATTTTTTACAAAATAATAAGTAAATATGTTGTTGTAGACTTGTTATGACAATGATTGATTTCCAGTGAAGGTATCCCATCGGTACTCTTCATCTATTTCTTCATACTATAACAAAAAGCAAGTATTATTTTGGGTTGGCTGCAAGTGGGATAGTTTATTAGCTGAGGGTAATGTTTCAGTTATTTGTTGAAAATCTATATGGGAGTTGTAGGGGTGAGGTTCTGGTTAGTCGATGGATATCTGCACTATTGTCTAGGATGTTGAGGGCTAAGTGGTTTGGATGGTTTTCAAGGCGCTGGAGATAGTTTGAGCTGATAAATTCTATTCTTTCCAAGACAGTAGGCATTTTTAAGTCCTTGTGCAGTGCTGCATTTGTGATGAACCATGGTGCTGCCGCGATCATTCTTAGGGTCTTGGATTGAAATCTCTGTATGATCGAGAGATTACTCTTGCTTGCTGTGCCCCAGATTTGGATGCCGTAGGTCCATATTGGAATTATGATAGCTTTATAAATCAACAGTTTATTTTCCAGTGATAGTTTTGAGTGGTATCCTAGTAACCAGTATAGTTTTCTTGTTTGAAGTTGAAGGTGCTTTTTTTTGGCTAAGATGTGATGCTTCCACGTTAGCCGTTTGTCTAGATGTATTCCCAAGTATTTTACACTTTCCACCTGTACTATTGGATTGTTGTTGATGTGGACAATAGGACATTTGTTTTTTCTCAGAGTAAAGGTTATATGGACTGATTTATTTTCGTTGATTTTTATTTTCCACTTTTTGGCCCAATCTTCAATCATTGTGAGATGTTCTTGTAAATGTCTTGATGCGTCATTAGGGTCGTCATCCGAAGCTAATATGGCTGTATCATCTGCAAAAGTGGCTATGGTTGTTTTATCTGATTTTGGTATATCAGTAGTATAGAGCTGGTATAGGATAGGGCCGAGTACACTACCTTGTGGTACTCCGGCCTTGATTGGATGGAATTCAGATAATTCATTTTGATATTTGATTTGGAAGGTGCGGTGGGATAGAAAAGATCTGATAATGTTGAAGAAGGGATACGGTAGAAAATTCTTGAGTTTAAATAAGAGTCCATCGTGCCAGACTTTATCAAACGCTTGGGCAATGTCTAGAAAGGCGGCTGAACAGTATTTCTTTTCTTGGAAGCAATTCTCAATGTAGTTGGTGATTCTATTAACTTGTTCGACGGTAGAATGCTGTTGTCTAAAACCAAATTGATGATCAGGGACTAGGTTATTGGTTGCAATGTGAGGACGTAATCTTGATAGAAGAAGTTTCTCAAATACTTTGGATAGAATGGGAAGTATACTGATGGGACGGTAGGATGAGGGTTCATGTGGAGGTTTCCCAGGCTTGAGAAAAACTTGAATTTGGGCTACTTTCCATTGCTCCGGGTAGTGCCCTGTTCTTATAATGCTGTTGAACAATGCAGTAATTATAGTCTTGCCTTTTCGTGGTAGTTCTTTGAGAAGAGGTGTTGTAATTAAGTCATAGCCAGGAGCTTTTTTGTTTGATAAGGCGTTTATGGTTTTGGTAATTTCTCTGGGAGTGAAGTGCGGGATTGGAAGAGTCATTTGGTTTGGGGAGTTAAGATAATCTCTGATTTGTTGCTCTTGGTTAGTATTTATAATGGGATGAGTCTGGAATACATTAGCAAAGAATTTGGCAAAGGTAGACACTTTTTCTGTGGGGTTTCTTGCCCAACACTTGTTTTCGTCCCTGATTGGGGGATTTGATTTGGTCGGTTTTTTTAGCTTCCCTGTGGCTTTAAATAAGGAGTAATTGGTATCTTCTGTTGGGGTAAGGTTGGTTATGAAATCTTGAAACCTGTTGTTGTTGAATTCGTTTAGGAGGCGTTTTAGTTGCCTAGTTGCTCTGTTGTAGTTGGTACGGTCTTCAGGATATTTTGAAGTATGCCAGATTCTTCTTAGTCTTCTTTTCTCGGCTATTTTGTTCAAAAGAACTTTTGGATATTTCACGCAGCCTTGGGTGTAGTGAAGTTGCGGTGTAGCGGTCCAAGCTGCTTCTTGAATATTTTGTATTAAATACTCAGTCGCTTCGTCTATGTGGTCAGCTGATTTTAGTGGGAATCGGATGTTTGTTTTCATAGATATCTGTTTTCTATACAAGTTCCAGTTTGTCTTTCTGTTCGTTAGTGACGCGGGAGGGGATTGTAGAATAATTTTGTTGCCGACTGTGATAATTATTGGAGTGTGGTCAGAGGACAGTTCGTGGGAAGATTCTATGATACAGTTAGTGGATGGGATTCCTTTTGTTATGAATATATCAATTACATCTGGGGTTTTGGTTAGGTCGGTAGGCCAGTAGGTAGGTTCTCCTGTAGAAATGGTTTCTAGCTGAAGTGAGGTAACTGCTCTCAGCAGTTCTCTCCCTCTTGGGGTGATGAGCCTGGATCCCCATTGCGTGTGTTTGGCATTGTAGTCTCCTCCCACCATGTACCTATTTCCTAGAGACTTAAAATAGGTTTCAAATCGTTGTTTGTCTATTTTGAATCTTGGAGGGCAGTAAATGGCACTGATGGTAATTGGTCCACTCCAGTCCATAATTTGTACAGTTGTTGCTTGAATATCCTGTTCCTGTACAGCTTCCTGTTCTTGATGTTTTATAGTGCTTTTTATTAATATTGCTGTGCCACCATGAGCATTGCCACTGGGGTGTTTAGTATCGTATAAAGTGTAGTTCTTCAGTTTAAAGTAGCTTCTTTCTGTGAAGTGAGATTCAGAGATGAGTAGCATGTCTATTTTGTTTTCGTTGAGAAATATTTCGATTTCTTGTCGATGATTTGCCAAGCCGTTGGCGTTCCAAGCTGTAATGCGAAGGAATTTAGGCATTAGATAGTTTGGAGACAAGCGACGTTATGAGGTTGATGAGAGAGTTTATTTGTTGACTTTGCTGCATTAGTATGTTTTCAAACCTCTCAAAGGAGTGCTGTATAATATTCATAATGGAATGGCTATTGTCGTTGTGTTCATGTCTTTCTACAGGCTTTGATCGCGCAACATCGGCCCATGTTCCTGCATTTACATGTCTGCTTCTTGAGTTTTCGTGAGAATAAGTAGTTTCAATGTTACTGTTTTGTGTCTGCACATGCGTCTCTTGTTGAAACATTCTGTGTTTACTTGAGTTGCTGTACCCTTTCCTTTTTAGTATTTCTTGGTATACTTTGCAACCTTTGTAGTTGGCGGGATGATTGCCTTCACACAGAGCACAAGTTGGTTGACTTTGCTTTTCTTTTAAACACTTATCTGGGTCGTGTTCTTTTCCACATTTAACACACCTATACGGGTATGCACAGTACGATCTGGTATGTTCATATCTCTGACAGTTTTTGCATTGTACTATCTCGCGTTTCAGGCGTGGTGGTTCGAAAGCAACAACACAATTTAACAGTCGGTTAATTTTGAACACTTCTTTGTTGTTAGGTTTGGGCTCAAGGTCTACAAAAAATAGAGGCAGAGGTGTTTTAGTTAGTCTGTGGCGAACATTTATAATGTTTCTAACTTTGTGGTCCTTTTCCAGAAGCGCAGCCTTGATATCTTTTACATCTACCGTATGATGTATGTGTCGCAAGACAACTCTATACGCACGTTCTTGTTTCAACTGGTATGTATAGTATACGTGACTGTTGGCTGATAAATGTTTTATTATTTCCCTGTAGGTATTAGGAGTTTTCGGCGCTATTTTAATTTTGTCGTTTGCTAGAGATTTTATTTCGAAATCTTCTGTTTTTAAGGCTTCCTTTAAAAACTTTATCATAGCTGGAACATTATTCACATTTGGCACGAATATTGGAGGTACAGTGGTTTTTGAAAAGGTTTCCTCATTGTTTTCTGTTGTACCTTCTATGTCAAGGGCACTGAATTGATTCTTGGTGGGAACTGTATATACACTAGTATTACTATCGCAAGACGCTGTCTTTTGCCTTACCCTTCTATTAGCATCAGGGTCGAGGACGTCAGGGTTCGGCCTTTTTGACCGAGCTGGTGTGTATATTTGCCATACATTCTGCGTCAGGTTGACGGGAGCAGATGAATCATGATCCATGGCGTTGCTGTCGCTGCCTGTTGATTCTTCGGATGACATTTCTTGAAGTAAACAGCTTCCCGGGTGTCAGTAGCATGCAATCGCACTACATGCTACTGATCCTACCCGAAAATACTTCGGTAATCGACTGAGTTTTAGTATATGTTATCTTTTGTTAAGATGATTTGAATATGAATAGGATGAAACACCGTTATGCTTCACAACTGAAACTGTTCACTTAGAGCTAGTGCGCACTGGTTGTTATCGCTAGACTTTTCCTTATCTTGGCGCCCTCGCGGGCGAGCAAGGTAAGACACTACGTAATGTTTTTTGCCGGTAATTCATTATACCATCATGGATTTTAGACCTGTTAAAAAAAATATTCTCGTTCGAAGAGCTTTGTCCTTCTACTAGATTAATAATACAGTTAGTAGCTTTTTGAGAATGGACATCCATTAGTAGTTATTTTTATTACTAGGAGTAATTTACAGTTGCCGACGCATACAATAGGTAACAGCCAAATTCCAAGTCCCAGATTTCTGCACATTCTGGAAGCACTGTACGGAGGATAACGCCATCTGGTTGGTTCATAGTTAACTATTTCAAAATAATATTCACAAACAACTGCCAACGGCTGAGAAGCTGATAGGCTACATGGATTTTAGATTTCTTTTTAAAATCCTAGATTTCCCCCAATCATGATCTCTAGCATAAACGTTCCCTACGATAGGTGAGTTTATCCCAAAGTTTGAGAGTATTGGCGCAGAAGGCACAGGGGGGCGGGGGCGGAGACAGTCGCAATGCCTAGTAGTGCAAGCCATTTGATCGCATACAAGAATTGTATCAATAAAGATAAATATCATACATTGCAACATAAAATGTTCAGCTCATGCAATAGAATTAGTGGATTTGAAAAAGTTATTGCTAATCGAAACGTCATTCAAAGTGGAAATAGATCATGGAAACTTGAGTTCTGAAGTCACAGAAAAAATGAAGGGATAATATTCAAACTGAGGTATTACCGGTAATTAATTTTTTAATACATAGGAGTTATGTATATATTGGCTGAATGAAGACACGAGGCTATTCATTACTATGGATAATTAGAGGTGATTCATTGATGATTAGTGATGATTAAATGGCATTGGCGGTGATTAAGTGGTGATTAATTACTGTCAGTGTAAAGTATGAGTTTTAAGTAAAATATTCTCTGAAGTTCAATAAATTTGTATTGGTTCGAATGTTAAAAATAACCCAATTTTTCAAGAATTATTTCCGTAATGTTTCCTAAAAGTCTCCATAGAAAATAACAACAATGTTTCCAACCTACAGCAACATACTGTAACTACAAAAAGAAATAATGACGTATTTAACAAATAAAGATAATGTTCTGGAAAGTTCTCTCAAATGTATGTTTTATCCACCCCAATGCGAATAATGATTAATAATAAAAATTAATAATTTACACTCGTGTAATGACTTGTCATTAAATACTATTCCCAATAAATGCATCAAATCATACATTCGTCTATTTATACTAATACTGCAATCGCAATCCAATTTTGACAATGGACTGATGAATTGTGCCTTATTTCAAAACGAATATCAATCTCAATGGCTCCAAAATAAAATTAATGAATTTGGAATTCCATCATATCACCAGCCAAAGCCTCCAGTTCTGAGCAAAGAAACAAAACAATTAGCGTCCCCCAAAGGAATAGGCAGCAGAGGGCGCGGTCGGGGGGGGGGGGGGGCGTTGGGGTGGCGAGCGGGTGGGCGGTGAATGGGGACTGCTCCGTCGTTTAGCGGCGCACGCGGCCTCCCGGGGCGCGCCGAGTGGGCTGCGGCCGGCGCGAGGCGACGCTGACTCACTGCGTAATTCGATTGTGCGGCTGAGAAGTTCCCTCGGCCCAGAGCGGAGATAAATGACAGGCCGGCCCGCGAAGCAATCGCCCCGCTGCTCGCCCGCCCACGCACGCACCGCCCGCGCGCGCCTTCCTGCGCTCTGCAGCGCTCGCCCGCCTCACCTCGTGCCCCCCGCGCCCACGCGCGCCTTCCCGCACCTACCCGCGCCCGCCCTCCCGCCCTCACCCCCGCCTGACCGCCCGCCCGCCCCAGTCGCCACCCACCCACCCACGCCCACCTGCGCCCTTCCGCGTCCTCCTCCGCCCGCTTCCGCTCGCCCTCCTGCCTCCGCCCTCCCGCCCGCCGTCCGACCGTCCCCACTCCGCCTGCCATGGTTCCCGCTCGCCCGCCCCAGCCCCCACCTGCTCGCGCCCAACTGCGCCCTTCCGCGACCTCTTACGCCCGCCCCCCCCCCCGCCCGCCCGCCCCCGCCCCGCCTGCCGCGGTTCCCGCTCGCCCGCCCCAGCCACCACCTGCTCGCGCCCAACTGCGCCCTTCCGCGACCTCCTACGCCCTCCCGCCCGCCTGCCCGCCTCCGCCCTCCTGCCCGTCGCCGGCCGCCCGCGCCCGCCCACGCCGCCCGTGGACGTCAGTTTCGCGCGCGCGCCTCCTAACAACCTCGTCGGCGAAGCAGCCGCGCGGAAATTACAACTCGCCGACGGCCGCGATTGAGTTGCCCGCGCGCACTCAACTTGCGATGACGCGCTTCCCGGGAAGAGCGATGGACGCTGTTGCGGTTTCTCGTTATTATTATTCATCTGGGGTAAATTACGGGACATCGCGATGGCTGTGGAGCGAAGGCGGTCTATGATCTAATGCGTTGCTGTGATGTATCTTTCTTCTTTTAAGGTCAATGGTGAGACCGACAGGCAATTTGCATAAAGAAGGATTTCTTTTTCAAATAGCTACTAACTAAATTTTATTTTCCAATTAATATTGTTTCAAGAACACAAGACATTCTCTTCTTTAAAATATGTGCAAGGAATCAGTATTTTGGCTTTTACAGTAACATATTTGATAAAAATTGTAATTTGTCTGGAATACGAATACAGTTGAATGTAATTGAACATCAAATAGCTAATGGACTGAACTTGTGTAATAGTTCGAGATGTGTTCAAATTTTAATCATGATGTTGATTCTTATTGCAATGCTCTCTGCACGTCCGCAAATGAGAACAAATGACAAATTACTCGACAAAACAGACCTTTCCATGAAGAACTCAATTCCGCAATTCAAACACTTCAAATTCATAAATTATTTTACCTACAAGATGTGTGAGGGTATCCTTTCTTATTCGCGCAAGCCTTGTTTATTTATATTGTCAATTATAATCCATTTCATTTTAAGTATTAAAGGCCTAAATAACCAATCTTGAAAGTGATGCAAGTAGTAATTTTTATGTTCCTAAAGATATGACAAATGAATGGTCATTTTTAAAATAATTTCAGCAGTTTTCCAAAATATCCACTTAAAGTTGTTTTTTAATAATATTTGGGATTTATAGCTTAATGTCATCATCCCAAATTTCTTTATTGTCCGAAATTTGTTACAGCGGCGTGTAGGTTACCTTGGATATTTGTCATTTGGGTTACCTGAAAGAAAAGAACCAAGTCAAGAAAACCTGACTTTCGAAATTTAGAAATAGAATGTCTATGTAGGATACTAGTCGGGACCCGCGGAGAATTCCCTCCGCTGCCTATTTTGGAACAGTTTCCCGTTCCGCCTCAACCAAATCCTCGACTTCCTGCAGCGGCAGCTGGAAATCTGCCAGAGATTTAAACGTATCTCGGTAGCCAACCTCCTTGTGCTCCGGCAACAGTTCCGGAGGTAATGATAGCTTTCTAATGGAAGCCCGCGAAGCAGGTATCACCATGAATAATATAGTAGTATTTCATATTATATAAAATAATAAAGCTTAGTTATAACAATAACACACTGTGTAGTTATTGTTTTTACTGTTTCCTTTGTGGAAAATTTCAAGCTACATTTTTGCCATGCCATGTCCACACCTGTATATACAAATGAATCGCTTGTACAGTTTTGTTTGCTCTTTTGCCACCACGTGCTTAAAAAATTCATTAACATATATGGTGAAAAATTTGAATTATAGCTTATATTGTATTCCACTGGATTACAGAATTCTTGCTTTAACAAGAGAGTTAGACAAAACCCACTATATTTTTTCTCAAATATTTTTTATAATGCTAAGGAAAATTCAAACATGTCAATACACAAAGTTATATTTTCAAACACTCTAAAAAACACGAGTTTATTTAAACTTCATTGATAATGTTGAACACAAAAGTCTCTTACAAAACCTGGATTTTTACCTCCTTCACCGTTGCTGGTGAATAACTGAAACATCTACAATATATCTAAATCGCAGAAATTTTGCAAGATTGAAAGTAATTAATTCAACGAACGAAAAGCAGTGGTCGGTGGGCGTCCTTCCCACCATTGTTCCGTCCCCGGGCGCCCGATCCGGCGGTGTCCCACAGGCGCAGCCACTCACGGGGGCGTGGCAGCTGGCGGAGGCGGCGGCGGCGGCGGAGGAGGCGGAGGCGAGGACGGCGACCGTTGTAGGACGCGGGCGCAAGGGCGGCGAGCGCCGTGGGCGCCGAACGACAGTTCAAGGCTTCCCGCTGATCTGCGTTGCGCTAATTCATTCCGATGTCCTCGGAGAAGCCGAGCGCTAATGTGAATGGAGGAGCTCTATGGCGCAACGCAAAGGCTGCTCGCCGCCATTCACAGCCACCGACGGCTTTCGGACTCTATGAGAATTTAGAAGTCAATGGAGAGTGAAGAAACGTAGAAGAATAGTACAAAAATGTCAAGAAATGGTTTCGTCAGCGGTAAAGAGATGCCTGAAAAACATGCTGATTTTTCATTCTCTTAAAATAATATACAGAGGAAACGCATTTAATTGAGTAATGTGATGTTTCGTAATTTATAATATCCAAGAATATTTAACTGCAAAGTATAAGTAATTTCACCATTATATCCAATGTGTTCATCAGAAAGCCACCAAATATAGAAGACTTTTCAGATATTCGAGAGACTCATGCAATTTTGTATGAGATCTCTGTTGACATTGCTATGCTGTGTTTGTATAATTGCGACGGAACCATGCTATAACAATATTGTGAAAACGCTGGAAAGACTGGAGGTAATGAGAAATAGCAGTGAACTTGATTATAGATTCCAAGTTGCTGGGTTAAAATTCTTCTGATATTTATATATTGATTTAAATACGGAAATAGAGATGTGTTTGTTGCTCAATTAATTCTTCCCTTCATAATTTTAATTCATATTATTCGCCGCGTACGTACGATTCTGATCAAGGAAGAAATGTAGAACAAAGAATATAATAGCGCGCTATGTATAGCTTATGATGCACCTTCAGCAGCGCTTTGCGTACGTTCTCAGGTACCTGAAACCTGAAGTGCAAAAACCGAAAACCCTCAAGTGCCTCTTCGGACCGTGACGTGAAAAATATTCCTTTAACCCGGAGTCTCGAATACTGTAGACCACGGCCGTTCGCCGACAATGCGAATTCCACCCAGCAAGAGCACTACATTGTCTCGCTCACCGCACGGCGCCACATTGCGCAAGTCAGCGCGGGCGACAGCGGTCGTAAAGCACTCGGCGTCTGCGCATGCGCGGTGCTGCTTTATGCGCAGCCATCAACACCTCGCGTTGCCTCACCGCGCAGCGCCGAACGCCCCTTCGCGCCATAAGAGGGAGCCACTTCCAGCGCACGGCGGGCGCGTCTTCTTCCAAGATTAGGAAACAGACGCCGCGCGCCGCCCGCCCACCCGCCCTCGCGCCGCCCGCGCGCCGTACACTGGGCCGAAGCGCGCCAAACGCCCGCCGCTTCAAAGCGAAGCCTGCAACTGCGATTTTTTTTTACTGTGCACCTTGAGCCCTGCCTTCACATTGGCATAATCACTGCATTTCGTGTCTTTCTCGACGTGCCGCTAGATGTCGCATGATCGCGACTGTATCAAACACTACTTGATACGGTCGCAACATCTAGCGATACGACCGAAAAAAGACGCGAAATACGGTGATATAATGCCAATGTAAAGACGGGGCTCAGATGCACAGTTTAAAAAATCGCACCATATAGTACCGGCAGCGTATAAGCGACCATCACAGTTCTCTCTCCATGTGCTGTGGTACGTCATGTGACCTTCTCTGAAGCAAATCAGCGTGCGAGGATTTGTTTCCTTTCTCACAGCCAGGATTCGACGTCGTCACTCATCTAACTCACGTGAAGACGCGGAGGCGATAAGGTTCGGCTTTGGCGAAAGTTGTCAAAATAGGTCATAACCTGTCAGTAAGTGTTAATGTTTTGAGATATAATTTGTTGCTGATGTAGGTGGTGCCATGTGCGAATTAATGCATGGCAACAGCGCAATGAACTGTCAGAGTCGCTTTTACGCTGCCGGTACTGTAGGAGGTGGACTGTTGGTTCCGGCGGGGGGGTGGGGGTGCTTTAGGTAAAACAGCATGCAACGAAAGCATGTGATAATACACC
This sequence comes from Gryllus longicercus, assembly GCA_038098605.1. Classification (NCBI taxonomy): domain Eukaryota; kingdom Metazoa; phylum Arthropoda; class Insecta; order Orthoptera; family Gryllidae; genus Gryllus; species Gryllus longicercus. Next base: position 1,428,821 of record JAZDUA010000322.1, on the reverse strand, counting down.
AAGGACAATACACTTGGGCGGCTCAAGGTCATTTTTGTGAGGACTGCTAACTCTTGCATCGCCTTAAACGAAATTAAACGTGTTTACAAGCAAAGAGTAGTACTGTGAAGTGTCGTGTAATAAAGGTGATGTTGAAAGTCTCAGTCTACGTACTGTAGCGCAGTGTAAATGCAATGCGGTATACCTCTTCTTATTTTTTACTTACATACGAGTAAGTAATACTTTATTACTTTCTCGTACTCGTACGTATATACGGAGGAATATACGAAATATAGAGAAAGTTATGTAATGCTACGGCAAAATACGCAAATTTTTCGACACAAAAACTCATATTGTGGGACCCTGTTACAGAAAACGGAGATCTTTTCTTTCAATTTTTGGCAGGGATTGTGCTAAGTGTACTGTATAAGATGACAATAATGAGAATTTTCTCTATTCTTTTGTTCTTTCAAAAATTACATAAATATTATTTCTTTTACACGTCCTTAATATTTACATTACCAGAAATTTCTTCACATATTTTATTTGTGTATAGCGCGAGCTATGTGCGAGGGAAAGGAGCTAAAGGAGCTAAAGGACCTGGAGGATCGAAAAGGCGGAAGGAGGCGAGCGAAGGGCGAGACGAGCGGTAGGAATGGGCGTAGCGGAAGCAGCAGAACCCGGCAGAGCGGGAGGAACGGATTAGATCAGAAGCGGCTGGAGGTGGGTGCAGACTGACCGTGGCAGACCGTGTGGGGAGTGCGGGGGAGGTAGGCGAAGGCTGCTTAATAAGTAGTTATGACTATTCCACTCGTGAAACTAAAGCCAATAGTGTTTAACTATGCATACAAAATGCCCCAAGGGGCGGTGTATCTCAAAAAGTTTATCGCTTTTTCTATCCGATTTTTCTTACCGCTTCTCCCTACTGGGCAATCCTAAACTGTGACTCATCGGCGGTGTACATCACTGGCTATATCGATGTCCAGTAAACCGCCTATGTACTATAAATACCCTCTTTGCTTTTAACATAGCCGTCAGTTATTTTCAATACGTGTCGCATTTCGTAACTCTGTTGGACAGAATTTCATTCGTGGAATAGTCCTGTTAATTATTAATCGCGCATTTTTTCTTGAACGATGACCTTGCTTCCCCCTCTCTGGCATAATAGACAGTTGAAAGCAAAAGCTCGCAGCAAGCACTGATGACAACATTCCAAACACATTTCACTGGCGTGAAATAAAAACTATTTTCTGTTGAAGATGAGAACTGCTGTCCGTGATTTTCTCCAAAAAATATAAAGAAATGATCGAAGCTGATGAAGATGCATCACAAGATACCTCGACCTCCTGAGAAAGTTAGAATAAATTATTGAGAAAGTGGCGAAGTCATGACTGATTCTCCAGAGATTGGCATTGCTTCATAAAATCTAGTAGCCGATTTCGTAACTAATCCTACTCTACCCACATTTCTTCAATCCATCGTTCAGAAAAAGTTGCGCGCGTAATACCACTCATGCTTTAAAAATTCTCAAATAAATTCTCTCCTCTTCGAGAGTCGGGAATTTATCGACAATTTCCTAAGCACTCGTGGTATTGCCTATGACAAACATCCGGGGAACGGTGGGTAATCAGCTTGTTTATTACAAAGGGGCCACATGGTGCACCCAAGTCAGGTTTTTTCAATAGTTTCGCTCCTCGTCGATAGGATTGTAAGCATATGTGCAAGTTTTCATATATGCAATATTCCATTCCAAAATAAATTCACCGAGAGGCCTAGGGTTCGAATACTATATGTATTTTCGGTGGCAGATTTTTGACACTATATGGAGCGAGGTAAATATTCAATTAGTTAGTGGAAGAAATGTAGCTTCTGTCAGCTCTGATATGTAGTTTTCCGTGGTATCTCCGATTACCTCAGGTTTCTCCGAGGACCTTAACCATCAACTCCGATTTATGTAGGAAGTCCTTTCAAGGTCACGAACTGGCAGATGGGGGGACATTTTTATCGAACCACGAGCTTTGGAACTACTTAAACGTTTGTTAATGATTTCCCGATTAGATGACAGTATCCCCATCTCTTTTCAGCTCGTGATCTCGAAAGGATTTCATGTTTTATTCGAAGTATAGATGTACAGCCTAAAACAAGAGAGCGACCAATTACATTCCAGCCTCTCTTTTCCACGAAACGTTTTCATTTACATACGGAATATCTTTCTAGTAAATAAATATAACTTTCTAGGAGAATTAGGTTAAAAATTATATTACAATGAAAAATACAATCAATTTTTTATTGAATCACTTATATATTGTCATATCTGTTTCTTCAGATGTGTATAAATACAGCAAGTATCAGACTAAAGAGGAAGATATAATGAAGTGATCATATTTACGAAAACAAAACGTTTTAGGGTTAAGGACCCCTTTCAAAAGTCGGGAGGGCTAAAGAACTCCTTTCAAAGTTTTTGCGGTGCCAAGGCCTCCCTACCCCTGTAGCCACGCCTGTGACCTTAAAAACCGAACCATAGACCGTGTGGGATATTTTTCCTTCATCCTTGTCCTCCCATCTCGCCTACCATACACACTCACACACACACACTCACACGCACGCACACACACGCACGCACACACGCACACACACGCGCGCACACACGCGCACACACGCACACACACGCACGCACGCACGCGCACACACGCGCACGCACATACGCGCACACACACGCGCGCACACACACGCACACACGCGCGCACACACACACACGCACACACACACGCACACGCGCGCACACACGCGCGCACACACACACGCGCGCGCGCGCACACGCACACACACGCGCGCACGCACACACGCACGCACACAAGCGCACACACACACACACACAGCATTGCACTACCGCGCACGTCGGAAGACCAGTCATATGTTTAGAGTTTGACCCGGCTAGGCTGGTGTTCCGTCAAGGGGAGATACCTGGAAAAGGAAACCCTGCAAGCCGACATGCAGGTTGGCGCCGGATCTCGCGTTTCACTGGGGGTGAACACTGCCACCTCTCGAGTTGTACATACACTACACTTACGTGTCTACTGACCATTCTAGTTGTTGCAGGCGAAAACACTAAATAATCAGTAAATATGAATAAACACAGTTTTTGTTACTCGTCAATTTGTCTGTTATAAGTTATAACATTGGGTTTAACATTTCGAAAAAACGAAAAAAATAGTTCGTCTCTGCAAATTCTTGTCTTGAAGATCGAGACTCCCAACGCTCTGAATGGTGGCCACCCCTGATGCACGCGTCTTGTTGCTGCCCCCACTGTGCGGCGGTTCCCCTCTGCTGTCTGCGACCGCTTGGCGCCCGAGCAGGCGCCTGGGCCAGCGGCTCCCCCCCGTCACCCGCTCGCTGCAGGTGGGACCGGCGCCGCCTTCGCAGACGACGGCTGACACCAACCACGCGGCTGCCGAGCCAAGAGGCGCTCACCGCCGCGACCGCCGGGGCCCTGCTCCCTGCACTACTGCGCCGCGAGGATAGCAGTCTCCTTACAATTGGCGCAGCTTTACGGCGGTCGCGTTCAGCAAGTTTTTCATCTGTTATCTTCTGCTGCAAAATCCATCTGTACTCTTCATTTCTCGGACGCTTGTGGCCTGTACGAGACATTTTTGCGTCCACCGTTTCACCAACATAATTTTATTTTATTTTTTAATTTTACATTCACGGTCACGTAAAAACTCATACGCCGCAATATACGACTGGAATCTTCTGAAGAGTAAGGAGACATTTTCACGTTTCGTCATAAAGGAATGTACTTCCAAGTTGTAACGGCAGAGTTATCTGCTAATGCTCAATTCCTGTAATACTTCATTCTCTTGATTCATATTTGTTCGACTAGAACTGGCAATCAATCACTAATTTGTGTTTATAATTATAACAACCTGTTGCATTATAGAAATACAGAAGTAGCAGCACGTACTAATGCCACCGTAGCGGGGAACAAATTTCACTTATATTCAAGTTATGTGACTGGTATCGTACGTTACAAGTCCTCCCAAAACCTCGTTACTATCAGTGCCGTGACCTCCAGCCGAGAACGTTCCCAGAGTAGGGCAGTTCCTTCTAGTGGGAGATACCTGGATGGGAAAATCCCGCAAGTCGGTGCCGGATCTCTTCATACAGCTGTGTTTTAAATGATCTCCAGAGATAAGAACATGCACTACGCATTCGGGACTAACGGACGTTGTAGTTGACGCGCGCGGATTGCACTGGGATTGGACGAAATAAGGAAACAAGCGATCTTCAGCCACCCCCGTTGAGGCGGTGCCTCGCTAACACCTGGATGAAGAAAGCCCTACGCTTAGGTCGGCGCCAGATGCTTCGAAGCAGCAGGGAAAGAACACCGCCCCCTTCCTTCTTACAAAGCGTGCACTAAACAATAGTTCGATTTTCGCAACTCTAGGATTTTACCAAAACTTCGTCACTATCAGGGCCGTGACTTCACTATGGTGAAGTGTGAAGCTCCCGGTTGGATGAAAAAAAAAAGGGGCAGAATTGCATAAATTGCAGTGTGAGCACCGTAGCAGTTGACGCGCCTGGAAACATGAAATAGTCAAGCTCTGAAACAATGATGAAGCACGCACGCCAGCAACCTTCAGCCGCCCCCCGCTGAGGTCGAATCCGCGGCTGCCTCCTCGGCGCGGCCTCCGCGCGCGCGCGCACCGTCCCCGTAAGGAGGCGCGCGAGGGGCGGCGTCCCACGCCGCCGCCGCCGCCGCCGCCGCCGCCGCCGCCGCCGCCGCCGTCGCCGCCACCGCCGCCGCCTCCGGCCCGCGCCGCGCCGCGCCGCGCCGCGCCGCGCGCCGGTGGGTGGCCGGGACGTGGGCCGGGCACAGGTGGGCGGGACCCCTTCCCTCCCCTTCGCTTCGCGGCAGCGAGCGCATGTGACGTGTTATCAGCTCCTGCCCTCGCCTAATTTGGTCGCGTGCGTTAACGACGCCATTTACACAATGTCCGGGCGCCGGCTGATGGATGTTTTCGCGTCGCCCGGCTCCGTTTCGCGCGCGCCCCGCGTCCGACGGTCGCTTTTCGGGGATAACGAGGCGGCGGCGTCGTACGTTAGTTTTTCGTGTCGCGGATCGGGGAGCTGCCGATACGCTTGCCACCTTTAGCAGCGCGTTATAGGTTGTGCTACAACGCATCTGAAACCGTTCGGATTTTTCACAGGTAGCACTCGCTTTTCGGAGTGTCAAAAGCACCGTTCGGGCGAAAGCTTCTTCTCAGGCGCTGTTTGTTGCTTTTGCACTCATAAACATGCGTAAACGGGTTTGGCAAATAGCATTTGCTACTTCAAAAGAACAGCAGCACTCTCTGCTCTATTGTCTCATAACATATTTTTTATTGAAATGTACGTGCTCTCTCACCGGCATTAAATCACCCATTCATGTGCCAGTTGTCTTAAGTGCTGAACAGGGCATACATACAACCACACAAATATATCAAAAAACTGAAAGAAACAGCATATAGAACTTAAATTAGTTTAACATAAACACAAAAAGAATTGAAATGATTAGAAATTGATATTCATCGATTAATAAGTTCGAAAATGAATTGAAATGTGAACACAATTAGATGCATAATTTCTTTCTAAGCCAGGGTTGTCCAACTGGCGGTCCGAGGTGCAACTCATTGTGGCCCGCGAAACGTATTATAAATGTAAAAGTCCCCTTGTATCCACGTCGGGCGAGAAAATATGAGCCTAGTGCACGCGCGCTGTCGGGGTCAACACCCCCTCAACGTAAAACGTGGCTAAGTTTAGATCTATTTTTTTCTAATAAATTCAGTAATACAATATCATCCCAATGCGTTTCACTGCGTTATGCATGGCACGGCCTAATACCACGCACTGTTGCATTCTCCCCCCCGTTTCAAAACTTTCGGGCAAACTGTCGAGATCAACAATAAAGTTCCACGTGTGGATCACTCCAGAAATGAAAATATGGCCCGCACCATATTAAAGATTTTAGTTGAGGTCCTTGAGACCTTGCATGTTGGACACCCTTGCTTTAAGCTATGGATGCGATTTCATTCCATCCTGTGAAGCTACGAATGTGAGTGTATGGGCTTAAAGAGTTATTCTATCATTATTTCCTCTACATTTAATGATTATGATTGTTTTTCCTCAAAGAAGGTCTTGAAGTACTATTTTTTTTAAAAAAAAGACCGCAAAATATAGATTTATTTTAATGATTGAATCGCAGTATTTCGTAGTTTATTGACGAAAACACCAATCAAGATGGGAAAACATCAAGAACAGGAATTAAAAAGAAGCATTTTATTCAATACCTTCTCCCCTACGCAAAGTATAAAACTGTGGGGCTTTCTTTTGGTGTTAAAATTACAAAAAGATCTGCCAATTTTCTCGCAGGAAAGTGCAATATTTTAATGTAAGTGCAAAATTTTTATGTACCTGAAGAATGATGAGAAGAAATAATTTTTACGTACTTAAACAATCAACAACCAGAACAACGAACAATGTTCCTGAAGTATTCTGCAGTGTCGAGTCTCGGGAATGTCGTACAAATGCGTTGTTGTGAGACAATTACAATACTAACAATCAATTATTTGACAAGATGTTGAATAACTGCACTATTGTCGCGATTATTACCGCGATCAATTCCTGTGATAACAAATAAGTGCGTGTTGACGTTTCCACATTTTTGGATTTAAAACTGAGTGTTCGCTTTCTACAGTAACTTGAATATATAAAGACAGAAATTAAACTATAAATATTCATTGCTACCTCGTAGTCAATGACAGAAGGCTGTACAAGATTGCCTTTGTACAAATGCAACAAATTACAAAAGCGATAAAGTTACTTGACAGCCAATTTTTATTACTTTGACGAGGAAACGTTGCATTTGCTTTTCTTGTTCCTTGAGGATTATTCTTGTATAACTCAGTACAAGGGAGATATCTATGATCACATGCCAACAACGTGACCTTTTACGTACACCTACATGGGTGCGTGTCGTCTGCACAGTTTTCTGATGACTTTACATAGTTTCCTGAAATTGGAGAAGCTGAAAACAAAGGTAAGGGATGTAAATCTTCAATGGCAATGATGTAATGATTTTTCATTTCAAGAATTGGAAAATGAAATAAAAAATATAGATAACTAACAGAAAAAATTATACATTTTATGAGACGTAAGAAATAAAGGAAGTAATTCACTAGAGAAAGATATTACCATAAAGTATGTTGTTCTTCAGGATACAAATGAAATTAAAGAGTACACGAAAGGAAAGGCAATCACCCGTTCCCAAATTTATGGTAAACTGGTTGTAAAGCACCGAGTACGCGAAAAATTAAAGTGCGAGAACACCTAACGCGGGACATTTAATAAAGCTGTGACAAGTGTGACGAGAACGATGAAGACGATAATGTAGCTATTTGCGTTGGGTTGAAATGGAGGCAATAACTATGAAACGAAACCTCCCAAAGAGGAGAGCGAACGCGACCCAAAAAGTAAAAGGCGCGAACGAGCCATCGGAGAGGACTGCAGCCAGAAAACACGATCTGCGTCGGCGTATCCGCCGTCATTATCTCTCACTTTACGACGCGCCCGCTCGGCCGCTTTGCGGACGCCCCTGGCCCGTCGCGGGCGGGCGACTCGCGGGCGCGAGGGCCTCGAAAGGAAAGCGACCGGGGCGGCGGCGGCGGCGGCGCGCGCGCGCTCGAGCCAGGTGGCGGCGTGGGCCGCGCGTGGGCGTGGGCGGGCGGCCCGTGGGCGGCGCCGGGCGGGTCCGCTCGTGCGCCGCCCCGCCCCGCCCCGCCTCACCCCGCGCCGCGCGGCCTTCCTGCGCGGCCTGCGAGGACACGCGCGCCGCGGCCGCCGCCGCCGCCGCCCCCGGCGTCTTGGGCTCGCTGCGCGCTGTGCAACCCCGGCTCTTCGTTCGCGAGCGCAGCGACGGCGGGACGTCTTCGAAAGCGCGGTTCTCGCTTCGGATCTTGCAGTGCCTGATTTTTTAATTTCTTTTTTTTCAACTGATTGCTTCGGAAGTTATTGAACAAGCTAGCAGACGAGTTCTTTGTAACGAACAGCCTGCGAGCAGGACGGAAGTAATTATCTGAACCTGAATAAATGAATCGGTAATATACCTAAGGTGGTTATGTAAGACATTCGTAGGCACGAAAGTGAACAAAACTTTCTTAAAATGTGCAAATGCGTTGGGAAATGGGAGCCCAAAATTCAGGAATACTTGTATTGTGCAATTATTACGCCATACGATGCACAGAATAAAATCTACGCCATCCCTTGTTCAGGGTCCGTGTTCTCTTGCAACCGGATTCTCTGTTGCTCAGTTGGGCTCGGTTGGTTTCGGAGTATTTAAAGTTTTGTATTTTAAGAAAGATCGAGAAATCATGTTGAGAAATCATAATGTTGTAACCTACATTTGCGATGATAATAATAATAATAATAATAATAATAATAATAATAATAATAATTATTATTATTATTATTATTATTATTATTATTATTTGGCTGCAATTGGCTGATCGCCAGGTGGTAACGTTAAGCCTAGATATTTACAATACAGCAAGAAGGAAGCAATTACGTTAATGTGAATGGACGGATCTGGAGTAGGTGCAATGTGATCATAAAAAGCCTAACGCTGATAAATTTGACACCACACCATTTTTATGATAACCACCGTGGGCTGCTCAGCCTCGTCTGTATGCACCACCCAATGACATTAATGTCTTAAGAGTGGTACGTAATTGGGACTGCGACTCCTGATTTTATCGTTTCAACAAAAACCTGGGGATATTGAGTTGGGAAATGATTGCACATCGTAACACGCGATTTCCATTTTACGACCAACTTCGAAAGTAACTAGCTAAATTGAAATGAATTAGATGATATGTGATCTCACATTAAAATAATCACAGCTTTCTTATGGATGGAAGGGGTTGTACTCATAGAAAAGTTAACGAAGGCGTTCAGAAAAGTATTTGAAAATAATGAAGGTGTAAGATAATGGGTAGGAAAAGGGGCCATTTATCAGCGATCACCATTGGTTATAGAGCAATACTGAAACGAGAAGCGAAGAAATGTGAGGCACTCCTGTTCCTCTGCTAACGTAATGTTCACCAAGAACTTTACAAGGATACAGTGGGTGGCGAGCTTTCAGAACCACAGAAATTCGAACCACCAAAGTACGACTCAATGGTCAAGGAGACGCCGGGGTATGAACCAGTATTTCAAAGAGGGAAACTCAAGAGTCGAACTACCCAATAGAAACTTTTTTAAAAAATTCATTTTCCCTTTAGGCACTTTACATACTTGCCCCAAAAAATCAATAATAGTATTCAAAATATTACATCATACTTTCCTACAAACTGAGATGTTACTTTTTTTATGATTTTCGCAGCTTCTTGATTGATAGCAGTAGCCTTAGCAGCTTTCGTCAAAGACATTTTTAAATTAGGCCATATTTCTTCCCCATTGTTACTTAAAAGTTTTAAATGTAAGTGCTCTTTCAGTCTACGTTGGTACAAACAATTCCCTGGTATTTTCATCTTCCAGAACATGCACTTTGTAAATTTTCTCTGCATCATCGTCTGGAGAATTTTTCTTTGCTTTCCGCCATCTTGAATACGTCTTGATGCGAGGAACTACTACATAATGGTCTAACTAGATATCTCAACCATAACCTCGTAACACATTTGTATCCATTACTTGTTTTGATATTCTCTGGTTAGCAATTACATAATCTATTAAGGATCTGCAGTTTCCATTGGCCCATCTAATCTTGTGAATTAGTTTCTTGCTGGAAAAAAATGTTTGTTACTTTTAAGTTGTTAAAAAATGCAAATTATTAATTACATTCTTATTTATTGTTTCTTCTTATAATGTTCCTACTGAATAAGTGAAGCACAAAAACCTGAACAAAGGATCTAGAAACTTCCTCAACAGAAAGACAACTAAGAACAATTTTGACAATAGTGATCTGTCGAGAGAAATACGAAATACAGTGAAAGAATGAAGATTAATTGGAAAGAGAAAGATAAAACATCAAAGAAGGAAGGAATTAAGTTAGATCGTGGAAGCTAGCTAAGAGATTAAAGAGAAGTGGAAGAAGAATGAAACTGAATTGAAAATACATTAATTTTTCAAGGAAAATACATTTTAAATCACTATGTTATAAAAAAATTAGAACCGAATTCAAAGTAGGTGCTTAAATTGTATCTTCTGAAGTGACTGATTTTCATTCACAACTGTATTTTAAAATGAGTGGGTGTGTCAGAGTCCAATTATACCTAATGCAACAGAAGTCGCTCCCTTCAGTTTTCCTAATTTGGTCTTCTCTAGAAACTTTTCATTTGTACAAGGAAAAGGAATATCGGCAACATATATAACACATTGGAGTGTTCAATGAAGATCGCCTTCGAGAGGACACAAGTCAAATTGATTGCTCCGTGTAAGAAAATTATTGAGTGTATATATTCTGTTCTCACCAACTACAAAACAGTTGGTGCCAATAGCACGTTGCCAGGTTTCCGTTCATTTAAGAACGTTCTCTTTCCGCGTTCAAAATCGGGGAAATACGAACCACTAGAAGTGACCACTTATTTTAAACAATCACTTACTGCCTAAGGAAAATATTATATTAATGGTGGATTCGTAGGCTTCTGCCGCCGGAGTCATTTGATACTTGGCTATCAGGAATAGGCCGCGTCACAGTCGGTCGAGCTAACGTTTCAACCATGATGTTCTGGCCTTCTTCTCAGCTCTACTGCCAGAAAGCCAGAAAGGCAATGTAGCTCACAGGAAGGCCACAACATCATGGCCGGAACGTCAGCTCGACCGAGTGAGACGCGGTTCATCCCGGCCAGCCAAGTATCATGATATTAATGAAATTATTACATGATAAAATAATTAATTTGTTTTCATCAATTTTCTTACAAAACAGTTCTCATCAAACAGGAACGAAGTAATAACTTTGGAATACCACTCACTAATTTCCAGAACCTGAACAGAGTTGGAAGGAAAACAAAACTGAAATTATTTATTATTATTGTTGTACATTATCCATCCTACAATAATAAATGTAAATCCATCCTACAATATCAACATATTAACCAACGTGTTACTCAACTTAGCAATGTTAAACGAACCTATTAGTTATCCATTAATTTTCGAAACGTAAAAATGTGGAATCCAACCCTTTCTTCTTTATGTGTCGTCTACAAATTCGCCCCTCCAAGTGGAGCGCGGCCGGGCCGCGCTCCTCAAGCCGTGCTGCGCCCTACCGCCGCCGCCTGCAGCCGCTCCCGCTCCCGCCCCCGCCCCCGCCCCCGCCCCCGCCCGGGGCCCCGCTCGCGCCCGCGCTTCCTGCGCGGCTTCGGGGCGGGCGGGCGGTCGGCGCGCGCTGCGCCTCGCTGGCGCCGAGGGGGTGGAGCGTCTATTTTGAAGGCGGCAGCGCAGCCCCGCCCCGCCCCGCCCCGCCCCGCCCCGCCGCGCTCCGCCACGTCCCGCCTGCCACGTCTACCCTCGCCCGCTCCGCCCCGCTCCGCCCCGCTCCGCCCCGCTCCGCCCCGCTCCGCCCCGCTCCGCCCCGCTCCGCCCCGCTCCGCCCCGCTCCGCCCCGCACGGCTCCGCCCCGCTCGCCCCGCCCCGCCCCGCCCGGTCCCGCCTCGCCCCGTCCCGCCCGGTCCCGCCTCGCCCCGTCCCGCCCCGCGCCGCGCGCCCCGCCCAGCGCCGCCCTTCCCCGCCCCGCCCCGCCTCGCCCCGCTTCTCTCCGCCCCGCTCCGCCACGTCAACCCCCGCACTCCTCCGCGCCGCCCGCCCCGCCCAGCGCCGCTCTGCCCCGCCCCCCTGCACGCACCGCCCCCGCCCGCGTCGCTCTGCCTCGCCCTGCACCTTCCTGCCCCGCTCCACCCGCCCCGCCCCACGCCGCTCCGCTCCGCGCAGAGCCATACCGCGGTCGTAGCCCCCGAAAGGCCGCTTTGGGCGCCGCGAGAAGCCGCCCACCGCACGCCGCCCCGCTCGCCCCGCTCGCCCCGCGGGCGCGTGGTTTTCTCATCACGAGGCGGCTGATCGCGACGCCACCCAGATGGAGCACGTGCCGCACTTGGGCTTCATACGTTCGGTTGATTCATCCAACTGCGCACCGACCGACTTGCTTTCCGAGTGAATTTCAGTCTCAAATCTGACTGGCGAGGTGATTTAAACCGGAAGTTTCCTTGCAAACTAAACACATTTTTAGTTGTTTATTATTTTTATTTAATTATTTTACAATACTTCATTCTCTCTCGAAACTTTCAATAAAATGATTTTGTACGTTTTCTGTATAATCACATAAAAATCGCTTCTTTTTACCTCTTCAATTATAGAATTTGTATTACAGTAAACCCTCGTTAGCACGAACTCGCTTACCCTGAAATTCGCCGTCAAACGGAATAAATTTATGTCCCACCAAAGAAACTTAGTAATAATAAAATATATAAATCGTAGATAACACGAATTTTTATAACAAGACCACCGATTATTTCAGCCCCTTGGTGTTATAGAGTGTTTGCTGTAATACTAATACCAGGAGACAGGGCATCAACTGATGTCGCTGCAGTGCCTCTCACCGGCAGGTCCTTGGTTCGAGTCCCGACGGATGCAGGATGTTCGACACTAGCTTGTCACCTAGATCGAATTCAGTCGCTGTCTGAAGGAGAATTACAACGACCGGCTGCTCCAGTCGGTAGTTTTCCGTGGTTTCTCTAATCAACACCAGGCGAATGACGGGGCAGTACCCTAACAAACGGGCCACGGACCGCGCGCGATCTTTCCTTCCTCTTCCTTGGCTTATCGTAAACCCTTACTTACACACACACTGACATGCAGTACATTTCACACATGTTGGGTTGGGAGCCCAGAGCTTGTCCGGGCTGGGGCGGTGCCCCGCTGGTGGGAGATGCCGGGTGAGGAAAACTCCGCCAGCCGACGTAGGTCAGCGCCGGATCTCGCCATCCAGGGGGGGAAAGATCACCGCCACCTCTCAAGGAAAACGCATGCACTACACCTACGGGACTCATGGCCTCGGCAGTTGACGCGACCGGATTCACCAACAATCGATCGATCAGTCAATTATTACTAACCTTTCACAGAACCATGAAAACGGGTTACTGTTTTCCAAACTTGGTGACAATTATTTATCTAATTTTACGCCATTGCCGTTAACACGTTTTTACAGTATTACTTTTAGTATTTATTTCTGTTCACTAGTTTTTCCTGGTGCCTCCTTTCATTAAAATGCTTCAGATTTATCACCACTTTAAAAATTTTAGAACCGTAATGGAGGACATTGGAAATGTCAAGTTTAGAAAAAATGAATGTCTCCATTTATCATTGCAAATTAAAACAGATTTGATCTATAAAGCGGGGCATTATGAGGGTACTGTTTTGAATCATACTGCTCGTTTTCCATTTACTCTCGTAGGACGAAATATGCAGAGACATTAAGAACAAAACCACATATTTGTAGGAAGTGATGGGAGTACTTGATTATTAGTACTGTCAGGTACCTATATCTTATTTGCAAATAAATTAAGAGGGAATGCGCAATAAATAATGCAACGTTAAATTTATCTAACAATGAGAAGGCTTCAGCAATCCATTTCTTTGAACAGTGACGCACTATTATGGTATTTTGACGGTAAAGTCCTTAGCTGCTTCGTTGAGCGAATCAAATGCAAACGAAGAAGTAACTGCCTTGCTCTCCTCGAAATGAAGGAGAGAGTTGTCACACAACGACACGAGAGAGAGAGAGAGAGAGAGAGAGAGAGATGGAGGGAGAGGGAGGGGGAGAGGGAGGGAGAGGGGGAGGAGAGGGAAGGAGAGGGGAAGAGAAAAAGAACGAAACAATCGTAATATTATAATATTATGTAATACAGGAAGTGCTGTCGTAGCACCACTAGTTTTAAATCCGAAAGTGGCTAGTGGTCCAAAATAGTTATTCATGTATCTAAGACGATAGGTACATGTTTTTGCCCGGAAGTCGCCTGAGGGGCAAAAACATCTAGTAACGCCCGGGGTGAATACAAAACTTTATGGTTCACCAGTTCGTTGCTGAATCAAACGAGAATTCGTAACGTTTTATAATTCTTCTTGCATCTAAAGAGAAAAGACGCGTTGTAATTGTCATTTCTCAATATGACGTCAGATAAACAAACAAGAGAGATCTAACTTGTTGGATTGATTGTGCATACAGAATGAAAGAATATTGTGAAGTTCCTGCGGAAATTCTCGCAAAAGCTTACAAAGCTGTGGACAATGGTTTCCAATAAAATTTCGAGAAATATATGAAAATAATTATGGTGTATTTGAGAGTTGTATGGAAAATAAGTGTGAATTGCGCTGATGAAACTGTACTTTTAAATTTATTGCCAAAAGTTATTTAGAATATTTCATAACTTCAAAAAATAACATTTCGAGGATGTTAGCCGATGTGCCTTATATATCGTATTACTACTAGTAACACTGATACTCAAGAAGCATCTCTAAAAAATGATGGTACGTAACAGTGAAATATAAGTGACTGATGGCAATTGTAATTTCACGGGAACATCCCAAAATTGCAATTTTCATATCAATTAAGCAAAACAAGATTTATAACGAGCTATTTTACTTATTTGAACAATATTCAACTTTTTATTGTATTTGTTTTAACATTAACTTTAATCAATTGAATTCATAAAAATGTTGTGTGTAATGTGTTGTTATTAAAGTGGGCCATAAAACATTCAAAAGGCCTGAGGGCATAAAGTGACAGAAAGGCTTGTAATGGTAGTAAACCATTCAATATTTTACATACTTTATATTTTAGTGTCTGGATATGAGCACATGATATTCAAACATCCTTCATGGAAGGAAGTTTTTCATGAATAGGATATTCTTTATGAGTAGGAGCTTTGCAATTTTCATAGGAACATCTTGTAGTTGCTGTTGTTTCTTTTTTTGTACCGCGCAGCCGCGACTTTGTTTTATGATAATCAACAAATAAACAGCAGTTTTCTATTGTGAAACAGAGGTTAAAGTGGATGATTGCTACTCATTAATGCAATAAACATTGTTATTGCAGCTGGTATTCGCAATGTATATACGAAACTGTATTTTTTCAGTTCTACTCAGTTGCTATACGATTTCAAATATTTATAAAACTGTACTCCATTTTCCAAAATAATCCAAATTCTAAAATAGTCAAAAGGTTTCTTCAATTTGGCCCTTCCCCCCACCAGCAAACATGAATTGGTTCATTATTTTCGATGGGAGCTTTAGTTTTCGAGCATTCGAAAGGGGGTACCCAATAGTGTTACGCCATTACAATACTGATGATTCTGTAGCTGGCAGTGCGCAAAGTTGTTCTGTAGCCAGCTGTGCTTTAGACATAGTCGGAAGTGCATATTTTTGAATTTTTCTTTACCTACGCTGTATGCTGGATATTCCTAACTTTTCCAAACCATTTGTATCGACAATCTGTTCTATTGATATTATATTGTTAGTATAGTGCTCTTTTAATTGACCATCATCTGAAGAATACAATAAATCTTAAGAAGTTGTAATTAAAAATACCTGAAAGTTATTGCACATTTCTTAAAACATTAAACCCTCGAATTGCATTAGTATGTAAAGCATGCTTCTTTTTTATTATTGTACGAGTAGTACTTTGATGACAGTCATATTGTGAATGGGAGTCCCCGTCACAGCTTTTGAGGAGTAATAGAAACTAATGTCCCCTACTGAAATACTAATCAATAATTCATAACACACTTCCTCCATCTATAAAAATGATGTGTGTGGACGTTGCGAATAGTAAGTCAACACATACAGCCGTTATATCTTCATGCCATTTATTGATTTGAATGTGATTAGTCACTATAAAGTCCACTGCAGTTCGTTGAACGAATGTGAATGATGAGAGTAAAGACATGATTCGGGAAGATGTATTTTATATTTGTCTGTGTGTCAAGAACTGAATCATTCTTTAATTTGCGTGCCCGTGGTACGTCCTTGATGAGTGGATTTATTGAAGATTGACATTTCGGGTAGTTTAGAATGAGTTGGTTATTTCCGACAAGGATCATCGCATGTGAGTGTGTGTTTGCCATTTTCCCTTTCAGTTACTTTCACTTTGAAAGGTTTTTTGCTTTAAATAAACTCTATTTAAAAATAACGAATAATCGTACAACTATGACAAGGGGGCAAAAGTACGTATGTTCTTCAACATAAACCTCTCGACCGTACTCGAGCTTTATAATCACTACTTAGATATGACTGCATACAGCACCTTTATTTCTCCATAAGCCCCGTATTTCTCATTACTCACGAATTGCCAATAAATCATTAAACTTTCCGAGAAATATGCATGCAAGAAATTAGAAAGTACCACACTACGACTTCGTTTAATTTATTTCAAACAGGAGACTATTCGCTTACAACCAAATATGGAAAAGATACAATCAGAGGTTCTGCAAGAGCCTTTGTAGGAAATGACAAACATACGACTGAAAAGTGCATTCATCGTATTCACGGGAAAACAGAAAATGTTAAATTCTTACCTAAATATGATGCAATATCTATTTGCTTTTTATAAAAAGTATCTAATATTGCCGAAATCCGCAGTAAATGTTACACACTTCCTACTTGATATTACTTGCGCGGTAATGACTGCCTTAGAACATGATTCGGATAAAAAAATTGACAATACCAATTTTCAAGAAAAACGAACGTAAACAAGTAAATTCACTTAATATTAAGTATATTAGTCATGTTTTGATTGACGGCGGAAGATTACATAAATATAAAGCCAAATGTATACGAACACCTACATCTGAAATAATTCAAAATGGAAAGAGTAGGAATTTTGCTGAGGGTTCCTGGAGAATGAAACAAAGTACGTAAGTTTTAGAAACACAATAGAAACATATGGCAGTCATGAAACTAGACAGCCGAGAGGATTCGAATTACAAACGTCTTCCTGTATCTTTTATTCGTTTTCTTACGCTCACTTTCTCTCTTAACATTACTGATCTCGGTAGGAAAGTCCCGTAATAAAACGCACTCCCAGCGAGACTGCGCACGTGTTTCTCAACCGAATCTCAACGCGAGGAGCCGCGACTTCGCCGCCCCCCGTGCGCGCGGGCGGAGGGCGTTTGTTTTGGCGCCTCCGCCGCTCCCGCCCCCGCCCCCGGCGCCGCCCCGGGGGAATTGTTGCCTGCTCGCCCACGCGCCTCCCGCTGTGGCCTGCATCCGGAAAAGACCCGACAATAATAGGGCGCCCTGGCGAACATTTGGCATTTTGTGAAGCCGCTGTTTCAACTACGTTACATCCTGAGGGCACGGTAAAATTAAAGTAAAGAGTAAAATTAATATTTCTGATCATTTGTTATCAGTTAGTGTGAATTTTCCGTAGACTTTGGAATGAAATTTCCGTAAATTTCCGTAAAGTAACAAAACACAGAGAATGAAAATCATTAAATTTCAAGTTTAAGTGAAAAATGTAAGCAATAAGTACAACATATTAATTAGAATAACATAAAATTTAACTAACGTGTATGGCAATGTTCTACAACACAAACTACACTCGAAACATGATGATTGCAATATCAAGACTTTTTTATGAATTATCTTTTTGATAATAAAAAAAGAATATTTGTATTTTATTGTTGATTATCGTCTTTGTAAGTTATTCAGATCCGTCCGCAGAGTGGACATCCGCGACCTTGATAAAATCTGTCCCCAAAAGGTCCCACCTGTGCAACTGACTTCCATTTGTTCTCGTCGCCCTCCCGCTTGTTCCTGCCCCCGCCCACCGCGTGGCTGCGGTGGCGGCGCGCCAGGGCCCTCGAGAGCCGGCGCCTCGGCGGAAGCTGCGGTCGCTCGTGCAGCGGGCACGCGGCGCCCGGAGAGAGACAGCGCAGCATCAAGCAGCGCCCGCCGCCCTCTTCGCCTCTCGGGACACAATTCATCATTTTATACGCCGCCGACCACCAATGACTTTTTTTCAAAAAAAATATAAAAAATTTATGAAAAAATGTTAAGAGAATTTCCACACTATTAAAAGAAAATATTATTATAAATGCTACTTTCGTTACAACACTAAATGCGAATTAAATCATAAAAAACTTTAAAAATCATTTAATTGTAAAATAGTCTTTTATTTTATGCTCGTGAGTGTCACTAACAGACTATTATGTGCAAGTTAGTTAATTATTCACAAGCGCGTTAGCGCGAATGTATAACTCTGGCCTGCGGCACAACTGCAACTGATTTCTGCATTCACCGTCGCTTGCTCCAGGAAGAAGCGGCAAAGGGGCCATGATCTTCACTGAAAATACGCAGAATTAACACAGTTGTATTTTAGTTAGATAAAAAAAGTTTCGAATATTCTGCCAAGTTAGAGGGTTTTATTCGACTGGAGCGAAAACATCAGAGTGCGTTACCCATGAATGAAAACAACAAAAAAACAAACAAACAAATTGTTTCCTCCTTCCTCGTTCGAAACACTGGCCTTGTTGGGATCGGGCTAGGCCTTCTGGTAGAGCGAAAACTGATTGAGGGTTTCTGGGTTTACCCAATCGCTTAAGGCGTAAGCCGGGATGGTCCCTAGATTTGTGTTCCCAGACGTAAATGTACAGCTTGTCCTTTCTTATAAAAATGTTACTAGAGTGTAAGTATGTAAATTCAGTAGTTAGGCGGAAGAGAAGGGGCCTTTGGCCTGGGCCTCGCTATTAATAAAGATATTATTATTATTATTATTATTATTATTATTATTATTAAAACTGACAGGATTTTAACTGGAAAGG